>JANHMN010000012.1:2691167-2710638 GCA_030674055.1 Rhabdomys pumilio | reverse complement strand
CGGGGAGCGGGCGGGGGGCGCGCGCGGAGGGTCGCGCGGGGGCCCGGCGGCGGGGGCGCGCGGCGGCGCGCGCGGCGCGAGTCATCAATTATGCAAGGACTCGCGCAGCGCGGGGGGCGGGCGCGGGGAGCGCTCCAAGATGGCGCCCACCGCAGTCCCGCCCGCCGCAGCCTCGGCGCCTCTGCAGTCCGGCCGCGCCTCCCGGGCCCCGCGCTAGGGCCGCCGCCGCCTCGCCCGCCGCCGCCGCCGCCGTAAGTCGCCCCGGAGCCCCCGTCCCGGCGCCGCTCCTCCGCCTGGGATCCCCTCTCGCCCCGGGACCCTGGAGCGGGCTCGCCCCTCTCAGCCCCGGGGCTTTGCCGCAGAGCGCGCGGCGCGGCTCGCGGGCCGCGGGGCTCACGGGGCTCGCGTGGCCGCCGTGTAGCGGGGTTTCTGCCCTTCGTGCTTTGCACGGGTGTTTGGAAGTCTTGCTTCCTTCCACGGTGTTTGCCGGGGTTCCCGAGGAGGATGGGGACCACCAGCTCCCACCCCTGGTTGGACGGACACCCTGCCCTCCAGGTTGCCTCGTCGCCCGGGGACCCGGGCTTGCCCCGGCGTCCACTGGGCGCTGCAGCCGGCACCCAGCCCCCAGTGCCAGCCCGGTTGGGGCTCTCAGGCTGCTCTGCAGCCCCTCTTTCTCTGCCCCCTCCCCCAGTCCTTACTGGATCCTCCCTCATCAGGCTCCACATTGCTACCAACTGCAGAAGCCGGGGGACTCCTGGGTTCGTGGGGCAGTCAGGACACCTACTGTCCTTTACTCCTTTACTTGGATGTATCAGTCCCCCTCTTGCCAGAGTGCTCAGGGGTTGTGTTGGAGCCCCCGGCGACCTTCCTTGGCAGGTTAGGATTCCTGCATCAGAGTACATCACTTTCAGAATATCCCCCTTCCCCCCACCCCCACCCCTACGCCACCCTATGCAGAGCTTGTCCCTCTCCTCTCTCCCTTCCCTCCCCCACCTTACCACGGGCAGCAGCACCCTGGGCTTCTTGTTAGCGTTGGGATACAGAACTGTTTGCCCAGGTCCACAGCTTGGACCCTTCCTCTCTGCTTCACCCTTGGTACCTTGGGGACCGCAAAACCTCTGCATTTCTCCTGGGAGCTCCGCTCCATCCTCTATTGCCCGCAGCAACCACCGGTGGAGACTTGGCAGTTAACTTTCCGGGCGGTAGTGGGGGCTGTCAGACCCCTTCTGCGTCCCTAGGTTCGAGTTAGGATGGAGTGGAAATCATTTTTCAGCCTAATAAATAGGAATTCTCCAAACCGTGCATTCCTTCCAACTACTCCACCCTGTGCCCTCTCCCTCACTTACACTGCAGTTTTTGAAGCACGGGGGATACATTTTATAACTGGAGGTTCCCAGATTCGCATCAGTGTTCATAATCAATGTCATGTGTTGGGGTGGGGGTTGGGGGGAAGCATAGAAGAAACTTTGCATTGCATCTGGCCAAACTCGGGCAGGGAGAAATAGCAGGCTGCAAGGTCTGCTGCACAGGGGGAACTGTTCTTAATGCACAGTGGGCATCCGGGAGGGCAGGGATTGGAAGCAGGAAGTGTGGGTAAGGGCCTCTAAGGCAAAGGGGGAAATGCTTTTTATAACTGTTTTCTCGAGTTTAAACCTGGAGATCCTTCAGAGAGGTGTATGTGTGTTAGGATTGGGGGATGTCTTAGCTTTCCAAGGAGATTTCGGGTGTGGTAGGTTTTTTAACATCTCGAAGGCTCTCTTCCCTTTTCTCCATGTGCATTAGAAGATATGGGGGAGGGAGCCTTATTCTTTCCTCAAAAAATATGTTTTTGATGTGTAATGCAAATGGATGGACAGCGTTAACACCCAGTAGCAGGATGGCAGGAGTCAAGAGGTTCAAGCTGAAAACGCTGAAAGCTTTGAGCATATTGTCTGTAGCCTGCCTCTTAAAATACTGCAGCGTTTTCCTCTGGAACTCATGACCGGTGAGGCCTTCAGTTCTCTCTGAAAGAGGATTTGATTGCTGTGTGTGGGGGTAGTGATGGTTTGGTGTTCCGTGAGCATTCGGTCTGTCCTAGAAATTGCAGCTCTCCGGAGAGGGCTGCAAGCATGTTCTGTGTCCTCAGAACATCTGATGTGTGTAGATGTGTCTCTTACTGGGATGTGGGTATTGTATAGCAATTCGTGATGGCTCTGGAGAGCTAGTTACTGATTTCTTGGGGTCCGTTTGGGAGGCTGACTTTATATGCCTTCGGTTTTCGTTTGACTTTCGTATAAATATTCGGAATATTTTCTTTTAAATTAACTATGGATAGTGACTAGGGGTATAGTATATTTAAAAACAAATAGCCATACAGTTGCTTGAAGAAGGACTCCAAGCAGTTCACCCTGAAGCGCTCGCTCCTCTCTGCCTCGCCTTTCCTTGGCTTTATGCTTGCTAGAGCGGTACCTGCCGCGGTGCTGAAGGACAGCTCCCTGGCTTGTGTGGCTGAAGTCACAGGCGGAAGGGACTGGGTTTGCTTTGCCAGCAGGCTTTCCCTGCGATGTGGATCTGCACGTGCATGCGCAGCTGGGTCAGACTTGAGGTTAAAGGTCTGGTTATCACATTTTTCTTACTCCCACGTAACTCCTCATTTTGGCTGTCCCTCACGGAGGCAGTGCTGTTTCGGCTTCAACAGATCCGTATGTAAGACATACATTTTGCTGACGGCGTTGTTTCAGGACCTTTTTTTTTTTTTTGTCATTTCAAATAGCAGAAAACTGTCAACATTACGGTAATTTGCTTTTCGCCAAAAGTAATTAGATAGCTTACCAAGTTAGACTGAATCTGAAGGGCATTTTTGCTGGGTTGACCTAAACAGTGAGCTGGGAATGGGACTGGGCAGGCCAGCCTGTGAACCATTATGTCATTGTGGTAGGCTGGTCTAAAACTGTTTTAAAATCATAGATTAAGAAGGTGGAACATAAAATTCAACTTGCTCAGCCTCCTGACTCCCTTGGGAATCCTTCTTATAGGACACCTCTGCTTTGAATACTTTGTTGGTAGGGAACTCAGTGCCACAAGAGGTAGTTCACCCACAGTGGTTGAAATACTTTAATCTCTCTTAGAAGGTAACATGTATAACATTGAAGGACATACTTTGGAACTACATAAGGGGCAAATGTCTTTCACATGCTTGCTATTGTGAAAGCCAATATACTTAGCATTTTGTAGAGAACTGAAGGACACTTCACCTATTTGAAAAGAATGCAAAGCAACATGGCTACCTAAAGTAAGAGAGGGTTCTATGAATGGAAAGAAAACCGTCTTTCATGTGCTGGGGTTACGTAACAAGTTCTGGAAAGCACCTGATTTACTTAATGAGTGTTTAACCCCTGTGAATTATACTGAGAAGGGCCTTTAAGCCCACACTGTAGAAACTGTATTAAACATAGCTTATCCAGACTGTGGCCAGTTGCCACAGTTATAACAATAACTCACACTGGCTGCAGAAACAGTATGGAGGAGAGTCCTCCTGACTTTTAGGTGCTCAGCAGAAGTGCTGGTCATGTGTGAGTGGACCTTTTCAGTTTCGAGCCACACTTGCAGAAGTTACTTGAATGATACTAACTTTCAAGTTGTATCTTTCATGTTCTTAGACTCAGGGTCTAATAGACCCAGGGACTCAGACACTAAGTTGTTATATTTCCATTTGCCTTTCCCCTTTAAATGATTTTCAGAAAACTAACTTTAATGTGAAAGAATTTACTCACAGAGTAATCACCACCCCACCCCCTCCCTATTCAGTCTCTTGGCTAAAATGTAGCACATTAACTAGAGGGGTAAAGATCCTGCTCAGGAACTTGTAACAGTGTAACTTGTAAATAGTAAAGTGTCAGCTGGTGCTTCCCAGATGTAAGGCATTATATCAGACATGGACACATTTGCTGAATAGCACCAACTTAGAAACAATGACCTGCTCCAAACCTTGGTTGTAAGAGAGCCAGAGGTAGAAACACAACTTTGGCCTGTGGGTGTATTGATGGGGTAATGTTGTACGACTGTCAGGTTGAGCTCAGTGATTTTTAACTTAAAAATAGTTTGCAAAAGGAGTGGAAAATAAACATAGGGAAAGAAAAAGGAGAAGGCTTCTGAAGTTGTTTCTGTCCCTTTGTGAAGTTAGGATACACAGCTAGGACACATAGTCAAATACCGTGCCATGGATTCAGGAAAAGTGACACAACCAATTGCTGTCGTTGGAAGCAACTACAGACCTTAGAGTCAGACAAAGCTAGGTTCAGATCCTGACTTGGCTACTTGCTTTTTAACCTTGGGAAAGCTATCTAGTTTCTCTGGGTTTAGTTGCTCTCATCTGTAAGCACAGGAATAAATAATACCTACATTGCCATGTTTCTGAGCATTAAGTAAAATCTGTTTTCTTTCTCTAGAGATTTAGCAGCTTAGTGGGTATTTACATGTGTATATGATATAGTATATATGTACTGTATTAAGTCTCAGTAGTCTGAAAGCAGATAATTCTTGAATGTCAGTCTGCATAGGAGGTGGAGTTTGCAGGTTCCATAACCTAAATGGACATTGCTAGACTCAAATAAAGAAAACTTACACAGCTGCTGGACTGACCCCACACAGCACCACGATTGCATTTGCCAAGGCAACTCTTCTCTTATCCCCCCTGAAGTACACTGTGATGTTGTTCCTCTCCACAAAGGAATGTTTTAACACTCACAGGCTGGAAAGGTAACTGGACTGTTTTATCTACAGATCTAAAGATGGAGTAGGCCCGAAGGTGGAGGCCTACCATTATTCTTACATGAGCTGGGTTTATCAGTTCGGTAGACTTTGGAGTGGCTTCTGTCCTCGTTTTAATTTTCTTCTTGTGTGAACTTTGAATGGGCTATATTTGAATGGGCCTCATATTAGAATTCACAGGTAACCACCTGCCATGGGTTGTTTTCACTGTTTACAAAAGCTCAAAATATTCTAGATGGTGGTTTTTAGAGCTAGATAAGGCAAGTGTTATTCCATGTTACAGCTTAGGAGACGGCATATCCAAAAGGCAGAGTTGTCCAGGGATGAGGATGACTCGAGAGGTGGAACCCAGGCTGTCATGGAGCTTGGTTGATTCACACTTAAAGATTTTTTTCCCCCATGAAATTGAGTTACATTCTGATGTTCATATAACCAAGTAAAATGAACAGTTTTGGTTTATTTTAAGAAATTATCATTATCCTAGGTAGCTAAACATATCTTCGTGAGTGGGCATGGTGAAAGATTCTGAGATAGGCTGAAGCACCGCTCAAGAAGCGTTTGGGAGAGGGGGAGTGAGGGGAGATGACCTGGGATCTGTCAAAGCTTTGAACTTGTGTGTATTTCCTCCTGTGTGTGTCCTAACCCTCTGCCCCAATGGAAAATCAGAACAAAGCTATGTTCCAAAGGACCGCCACACGTCTGTGTTTGCATGTCTTTCTCCCTACATAAATACTCTTATGTTGCCACTGTGAATGCTGTTTTACTGCCACCCTATGTTAATGGGGACCATAGGAAAGTTTGAGTGTTGACACCTGGAGCAGCTTTGCTCATGCTTGAAGCTAGAGGACTTGGAGGACAAAGAATGCTGGGATTGGGTGCTGCTAGGTGAGATCTAGAGTCCCAGGGTTGTTCTTAGAAGGATGTAGGCGAGGAGAGTGCAGGTAAGAGGGGAAGTGGTCAAGATTTTCCTCAGGCATGGAGATGTGCCACATTGAAGGAAACTGGCACAAAACTGGGAGCCTGAGGGTTTGGGGTGGGGTGTGTGTGTGCGCGCTCATGTGTATGTGTGTTTGCTCACATGTGTGCACCCATGTGTGTACATGTTTGTACATGTGTGTGTGTTTGTGTACATGTGTGCATGCATGTGCTTGTGTGTGTGTGTTTATGCGCACATGTGTGCATGCCTGTGCATATATGTGCGTATGCACATGCATGTGTGTGTGCTCATGCATATGTGTGTATTCTTGTATGCTCTCACACATCTATATGCATGTTTGTATGTGTGCATACGTATGTGTACATGTGTGCATGCATGTGTGTATGCATGTGTGTGAGAGCATGTGTTTGTGTACACATGTGTGCATGCGTGTGCATGTGTGTTTGTGTGTATTTCTATGGCCTTATGATGGTAGGGAGAGGCTTTCAGTGTCACTGGGACTTGTCCAGAGGTCTGGAAATGGAGACCACTGAATCTCTCAAAAGCTCTGTTAACTGGCTCCTTCCCTGTTCTCTTGATTAGTATAGCTTGTACGCTGTTAAAGGCTTTGCAGTTCCAGGCAATACAGGCATATGGAAAAGTTGGGAATAACACTACTTGCTTAATAGCATTCCCACCAAAGTGAACTTAGGGAGTCAGGTTAGTTTTAATGTTTAGATAACTTTTAATAATGAAAGGGATCAAAACTACTTCCTCAGTGAAAACGCAGTCCGTTTTCATGTGTCATTCCTTCCTGTCTTTATTTTAAAGACAGTTACGTAGTGAGCCCTCGGAAGCTCAGGGTCTGTTGCAAACCATCACGAAGCAGCAGCTCTCTTGTTTTGCCAAGCAGTGTCTCTGAGTGAGTGAGGTTGTTTGTTGTATGGGGAGCTCCGTATTTCAGCTCTTTAATTAAGGATATCTCCGTGAGCTTTGGTGCTGCATCCACTACTGCCTTTCTGTCTTAGCAATAAGCTGAATAAAATGATTTCAAATGAATACAAATTAGCCCATTATTATTAAGCTGCAGAGAATATTAAGCAGGTTGTGAATAAACCTGGTGGAACTTTCTCAGAGGTCAGAATACCCAGAAACTTTGTTAGCTACAGGATTCTCAATTGAACTGCCTAGGATTTGGTGTAAAGAGGTGAGACCCCTTGTTGCTAGGGAAAATGTCTTGAGTATAACAGACGTGCTTTAAACACTGGTGTTGAGCCGGCAGGGTAAGGGAGCATTAAGAGTGTGAGGGGTTATCAAAGGGCGTGGGGTACAATGGACATGGGAGTTAGGGTGTGTTTGTGAGAAGCGCTCGTACCTGAGGACAGGTGTGCAGTCTCCTGAAGACTCTTGGGGGTCCATGTCTGGGCTCATTTCTGGACAACACTGGTTCTGATCTCTCGGACAGAACACTGAATCCTGGGAAGGTGGAGTCTCACTTGTTTGCTTTCAGTCTTGTTCTATCTTTGTTAGGACTTTACCGAACATTTGCTCTGTCTCTGCTGTATTGTTTTCTTCACCTGCTTGCTGTGCTGGGAAAACCGGAGGGCGTTTTCTTGCTTTATGGGGAAAAGGCTGACATGCTTAAGCTCACTGCTAGTTGTACTGTAAGAGCCTCTCCACACAGTCTTGTGCTTTCTCTTCCATTCTGCCTTAAAAACACACCTTTTGAATTTACTTGCTTAACTAGTTGCTAGAAACAGAGGACTCAAAACCAGCATGGTTGATTGAATTGCCTCTTACTGTCTCCCAGCCTTCCAGTGTGCATTCCATAAGCCCAACTGCGAGTACCAGGTCTTGGGCACCTGCACATGGTAGCCCCTCCTTGTCTGCCTCAACTATTCCCATCATCCTTTGGAAAGACTTTATCTTTAAAATATTTATTTTATACCTATGGGAGTTTTGTCTGCATCACGAGCTTTTCTGGTTCCTGCACAGGACAGGAGGCATTGGATTCCTGTTCCTGGAATTACAGGTCATTGTGAGGAGCCATGAGGATTCTGGGAGTGAACCTGAGTCTTCTGGAAGAGCAGCCAGTGCTTTCAATGGCTGAGCTGTCTCCCCAGCTCACTCAGAAAGACTAAATCATTTGGCAATTTGATCTCTCATTGAGATCCTTCCTCTACTTTGTCATATTCATAATTCCTCTGTGTTTTCCTTTTATTGATGAAATTTTTACACTAATGTTTTGGGTTGTTTAATATAAAAAGTTAGTTTGGTTGGAACATCTTTTCCTACCATCTGAATTGCCTTTGAGGGTTTCCGTGTACAGAAGCCACTGTCTGAGTGGTCCCTTGCTTTCTATGGGGAACTGCATTGTCCCTCCTGACCACAGCAGTCCACAATATTTATTAAGTACACCTAAGGGAGAGGACGATAGCATGTGCTGAGAACTGTATAAAGTTCTCTCTGTATTCTAGAAACTTGCCTGGTCAAATAAGTACCAAATATAAAATCCTACAAAATAGGTTTTCATAATGGTTCAATGGTTGAAAAGGGTTTAATTGCCAGCTGAGTGGTATAGTTGGCAATTAGTTAATAAGTTGATTTCCCCTGAGATACAGTCTCACTCTGAAGCACAGTGGCCTGCACACGTCTTCCAAGCTCCCCTCAGCCTCACGTGGGCCACCATGCCTGGCTAGAAAGCTAATTTTTTAGAAAATCTTCAGACTCATTTGATCTGAAGCAGGCTGGGAGACGTCTGCTCCAAGCTTGGCTTTGTGTTATGAGACGAGAAGAATGTTCCGGGGGAGTAGTGTGCAGTCTAGGTGGGCTCTGTACAGTTCCCCAGTCGCAGATAAACCTGCAAAAATAGCAGTGGCTTAGGCGACGTTAAAGGCTTTTCAGCTGTGCTCGTGTCCATGGAAAGCACAGACGGTTGAGAGGAGTTCTAACCGACACACAATCATCGTGGTTTAGGAAAATCACGTAGCTGTGTTTAACGGGATAGCAAGGAGCAGGGTGTGGTCAGCTAAGTCACTGACAGTTTGATTTGGCCTCATTGTGTATGTGTACAAGCTTCGACTTGTGGTCAGGATGGACAGGAAAGAAGAATTCTGAATATGTGTGCCACATGGATGCTTATGTTAGGGAAACATGTTTTTTCTTCTAATTTTAAAATTATTTTTCTGCAGGGGTTTCTCCCCATGAGCTTCTGAAGGGTTTTGTTGCCATTGTGTGCGTGTGTGTGTGTGTGTGTGTGTGTGTGTGTGTATGTGTGTGTGTGTGTTTTCCTTTTGGGAAAACCTGTCTTTTGAACTTCTTTAATTCTTACTCTCTCCCTGATAAAGGACTCTGCTTTTATGTTGGAGTCTTGCTTCATTTGTAAATCATTGTTTTAATTAAAAATTTTAAGTTAAACTTTATTCAGTGAGGATGTGTGTATGTATGTATGTATGTATGTATGTATGCATGCATGTATGTATGCACAGGAGTACATATACCATGGTGCACTTGTGGTGATCCAAGGGCATCTTGAGAGAGAGGGTTCTCTCTTTCCACCATGTGGGGTCTAGTCATCAGACTTAGTGGCAAGTGCCTTTCTCACTGAGCTATCTCAGCATCTCTCTGTTCACACACCCTCCCCTCTTCTCCACTTACTGTTGTTACATGTTGAGTCCATTAGTGTTGCCCATACCTGTGTTTGGGGGTTGACTGCTTAGTAGTGGATAACCAGTTGGGCTTGTCATTCATTGATGGTAATTCTCCCAGCAGTCATGAACTGCCTGTGGCTCTTCATCTGGGTAGGCTTTGTGAGATTCCCCCATCCATGCTGGCATGTCAACTGGTGTCACTGTTCAAGTCTGTCTAGACAACTGTATTGTTGAGATTTTGGTTTCCCAGTATTATATACAAGGCACACTCTTGCAGCAGACATCCTTGTGCTCTGGTCCAAATCATTTTTCTGCCCCCTCTCTGTTCCAATAATTTTAGCCTTTTCCCTTCTGAATATTCTCAACTAATCATCCTTAAGGAGGTTAAGGAGTAAGAGGCACACACCTTTTCTTAGTCTGTGACTGATAGAAGGCATTCCCTTTGCTGAAACAATGTATCTCTTTTCTTTTTCTTTGTATTGCTTCTGTGGACTAAGGCTCTAAGGGTAGCCACTAAAAGGCTTCAGCCGGTAAGAACAGAGGGAGGGAGGGAGGGAGGGAGGGAGGGAGGGAGGAGGGGGAGATCTTATTCTTGCTGTTACTTTCACTTCAAGTACTAAGTCTTGAGCTGTAGACATCAGGAGTCAGAGCTGGCTTGAGTGAGCCCTCCGTGGATCTGAAATACATGACTGTGGTCACTGGCCCAGCAAAGGACTTGAGTGTAATTTGCAGCACAGGTATACCTGGGAACCTTGGCTTTGTTCATTCTTCTTGTTAGCAAAGATCTTCAAAGAAGGAGGAGGAGGAGGAGGAAGAGAAAGAGGAGGAGGAAGAAGAGGAGGAGGAGGAAGAGAAAGAGGAGGAGGAGGAGGAGAGGAAGAGGAGTTTTTGGAATATCAGAATTGATATACCAAAATATATTTAGAAAAAAGCACATCAGAAATTCCCTTCAATAAAAAAATAATTTCATTCGTTAAAATCTCTTTTTTAGCCACCAGAGTTGCTTGAATAACTTGAGCCCTTGTAAATTCCTTTACACCTACCTGTTTGTGCTCAGACTGTGGCCCCTGTGGCCTACCATGGAGCCAGGAGAACAAGCTGAGATCTTGAATATGATGTAAATGATTTAGCATGCTGTGTAGGGATGCAGAGCATCCTCACAGCAATTCCACAGGGAGCATCTCTGTGCTGTGTGTGCTTACACCTTTCTTCTAGGTAGGATGCACAGGCTAAGGCATTTAAACAGCAGTGCCCGGTGAAATGCTCTGGAGCTTGTGGGGGTGAGGTGGGTCCACTTGGCTCCCACAGGAAGGAGGACAGACCGCTGTGTTGATCTGTATGTTCTAGTGAAGGAAGAAATAGAGAGCTGGAGGTGTCTTTTTAATCTTTTGTTTGTAATGCGTCTCCTTTCCTGTCTGTGTTAGGTAAGGTTTTACTGGTGTGAACAGACACCATGACCAAGGCAACTCTTATAAGGGCAACATTTAGTTGGGACTGGCTTACAGGTTCAGAGGTTCAGTCCATTATCATCAAGGTGGGAGCTTGGCAGCATCCAGGCAGGCATGGTGCAGAAGGAGCTGAGAGTTCTACATCTTCCATGCTTCTACTCTTATTTGTGGTGGTAGACCTTGGGATATATGATTATGAAAAACCAGTGGTTGATCTGTGGAATCCAAGACATGGATGGTAGTCCAAATTTTGGGCAACCACATAAAAGATATGTTTTTATGACCAAAATTTAGAGATTAGAACACTACACTCTAGTTCTGTGTACAAGCCAACAATGTGCCCGAGACAACATGGAACTCATTCCTGTCAGTTTGTGACCTTTCCTGTTAGGATTCTGTCCCCAGGAATAAGAGTCAGTATAACTAGTGTTTGGAAAAGTTCTAGCTTAGAGATAGTGAATATATTTTTCACTTTAACATTTTAAACAGCCCTGGTTTTCTTTTTATTATATTTAAATTTGTAAACAGCAAAATTGAAGAAAATTTTTTTCTGAGTTAATAAACATACAAATTCATATAAGTATTACTGCTGTCAGCACAAAGAAGACTTCTACTGCCCTCCATCAGTAACTCTGGTCCTTTTATAGTGACTCTTGGCCAGCCCTGACTGGCTCCCCGATCCAATGAGTCTACCTTCCCCAAATGGCATATAAATAAATAGAATCATACCATGGCATCTAACTTCTTGAGTCTGAACTCTTTTGTTCAGTGTGATATGTTAGTAATTCATGCTGTCCCGATTGGTTCTTTGTTATTGGTGAGCGGTATCTTACTGTATAGAACTGAATTGTTTGTCACGTTGTGTCTAACACTGTGTTTAACAATTTGCTTAATCATCTGTGGAAGGACATTCGGGATGTGGGGTGTTTCTGGCTATTATGAATAGTGGCTGCTGTACAGGTCTTTGTGTAAGCCTAAATTCATATTTCCCAGAGGCTGCTCCTAAGAGTGGGACTGCTGAATTGAGCAGGACTGCCGAGCTGGGTAGTGGTGCACACCTTTAGTCCCAGGAGGGGGAGGGAGGGGTAGAGGCACATAGATAGATAGGAATTTGAGGCCAGCCTTGTCTACAAAGTGAGTTTCCAGACAGCCAGAGCTACACAGAGAAAAAGAAACAAAAACCAACCAACCAAACAGAGTGGTACTTTGGCAAATATAAGTGTATGTGCATCTTTTAGGCTGTGTAGTGTGTACATGTGTATGCACACAGCAGCTTATGCATGTGTAAAGACCAGAGGTGACCAAATGTCCGCCATCACTCCTCACCTTGTGTTTCTGAGGCAGGGTTCTCACTGACCCTGGAGCTCACTTACTGACTGGACTCAGGTCAGCGAGCCTTCCTGTCTTTCCTGTGAGGACTGGGATTGCAGGTGCCTGCTGCTGTGTCCGTTTTTTTATGTGGATACTCACTCAGGTCTCAACCCGTGCTTGCACAGCAAGTACTTTAAGCCACGAGGCATTAGGGGTAAACCAGTAAACTGATTTCCAGTGTGGCTACGTCATTGTGCATTGTTTCCAGGATCCAAGGGAGAGGGAACGCTCTGTGTCCTTGTCAGGGTTGGCTGGTTTATTCCCCAATCTGAGTAAGCAAGAAGTCAGTGGATCCCATTGTGATTTTGGTTTGTGGTCCTCTGGTGGCTAATAATACTGAGTGTCTTTTACAGGCTTGTTTGCTGTCTGTACACTTGTGGTGAAGTATCTGTTCCGGTATTCTGCCCATTAGAATATACTGGATTTTTCTATTGTGAGTTTTGCTTGTGTGTGTGTGTATTTAAGTATATACTCTTGATATGTCTTTTCTCAGATTAGTCACTTGGACAGGCTTTCTCACAGTGCCAGTATTTCTTTTCCTTCTCACTTATAATACAAATTTAAAATATTTGATTAAGTATAATATCTCCTTTTTTTCTCTTTTTATGGATGGTGTTTTTAATGACATATGTAAGCCCTTTCTGTCTGACCCAGGAAGGTCTCGAACGATGTCTTTAATAAAAGTTTTATGCTGTTACACCTAGACCTGTGATTCAAACGAGCTTCTTTTGCAGTGTGTTGGCTTTGTTCAATGTATTGTTTTCACAGTTCCTCACCGTTGTTGGAGAGATTACCTTTCTCTGTGGAGCTGGCTCTGCCTGTGGGTTTCTCTGGACTCTGTCCTCTTACAATGCTTTGAGTGTCCATCCCTTCACTTGTGCCACCCTTGACGGCTGTAGCTTTACAAGAGTTTATGTCAGTCAAACAAATTTTTCTACTTTGTTCTGGAAATCAGGCAGAATTAGCATATATATATATATATATATATATATATATATATATATATATATACTGGAACTTTGATCAGGACTGTCTTAAATTTATAGATCAGTTTAGGAATTTAGTAACTGTATCCAGGCTTCTCATCAGTGTGTGGTCTATTTTCTTCATTTATTTGGGTACTATTTAACATATTTCATTAACATTTTGTAGGTTTAAATTTGTATTTTTTTGTTTGTTTATTTATTTATTTATGTGTGTATGCACACGCATGCGCTGTGGTGTACTTGTGAAAATCAGGCAATTTGTGGGATTCAGTTCTTTCCCTGTATAATGTGGAGCTCAGGGATTGAGATTGAACTCAGGTCTTCCTGGTTGGCTGCAAGCATCTTTGTTTGTTGAGCCATCTCACTGGCCCCATTTTATAGTTTAAGCATATAGATTCTGCACTTTTTTTTTTTTTTTTGGATTTTTTAAAACTAATATAAGTGCTTTTATTTCAGGTTTCAGTTTTTAATTCATTTCTTGAGTATAGCAACATAATGGATTTTTTAAAAATGAGAACCTGTGCCTTACAACTTACAAGCTGTTTCTTGGGACTTACTGTAGATAATCAAATAGTCTGTGAAAAGTGACAGTTTAATTTTTTCTATTTGGGTTTATATTCTTTTCTTTTCCTCCTTTATTGCAAACTTCTTGTAAGATATTGGATGGCAGCCTTCTTCCTGACCGTTGGAAAATGTGCCCAGTCTTTTACCATTAAGCTCCTCCTGCAGGTGCTCTTAGCAGTTGAAGTTCCACCTCTTGATAGTTTGTTGCAAGCTGACATTCAATTCTGTCCAGTGTTTTTCTTTTTTCTCCTCTGAGAATTGATATGGCCATATATTTCTTTACCTTGCTAATACATGATTTGAATTGCTTTTCAAATATTGAAGCCTTTGTATCCCTGGGGTGAATGATACTTGGTTGCAGTGTGTTGTTTTGATTTGTTAATACTTTGTAAAGCAGTGTCTGATCTCCCACGCCTTTAATCCCAGCACTCAGGAGGCAGAGGCAGGCCAATCTGTGAGTTCAAGAGCAGCCTGGTCTACATAATGAATTCCGGGACAGCCTGGAGACTCTGTCTTAAAGAGCAACAACAAAAGGTTGCTGTTGTTGAGTTTTGTATCTATTTGAGAAAATCAGTCTGTAGTTTTTATTTTTATTTTTTTCCCTTGGATTATTTATATTTGTCAGGTTTTGGTGTTGATGCTAGTAGCCATGGGAGCCAGTTCATCCACTTCCTTCATTAACTGTTGGGTAGATGGCTAGGATGATGGGTCAGTAGGCACAGTGCATTGCTGACTAAGCATGGAGTCCCCAACACTCGTGTAGAAGCCAGGTGCGGTGCATCTGTAACTCCGGTACTGGGGCTGTGGCAGAGAGAGGTGGCCTTTTCAGCTGGCCATCTTAGCTGAAATGGCAAGTTCTAGTTCCAGCCAGGGACTTTGTCTTGAGAAATAAGGCGGAAGAGCTTCAGAGGTTGCTCAGTAGGCACCAATGCTTGCTCTGTGAGCACTGAGTTCAAATCTCCAGTACCCATGTACAATCTTGGCTATCTGTGCTCAGCCGTAACTCCAGCCCTATGGAGGGTGGGGCCAGGTGGACTGCTTGAGCTTGCTCGACAATAGCCTAGCTCCAGATTCAGCAAGACACCCCACCTTAAGGGGGCAGGGCAGCAAGCGATAGGGCGGGACTTCAGTTTTCAGTTACATGTATCTGTGTACACACATATTCACATACATGAAATGAAGAAAAATTAAAAATACAAAACCTTGGCAGATTGTCATAGAGGAAAACAGTCAGTGTTGATTGCTGTCGCACCCCAGGTGCGTGTACCTGCACACACATGCACATGGACGTGTGTTATGTCCCCCACCTCACACATACAAATAAATCAGAAAAGAAACACACTGTCGGTAGACTTTTCTGGTGAAACCATCTGACTTAGTGACTGTTCTATTGCTATGAAGAGACACCATGACCATAGCAACTCTTAGGAAAGAAAGCATCTAGTTGGGGCATGCTTACAGTTTTAGAGGCTTATAGTCCTTATTATCATGTTTTGGAGCATGGCAGCATGCAGGCTGGTGCCGGAGCAGTAGCTGAGAGCTACATCCTGATCTGTAGGCAGAGAGGGGGGGTCGTGGGGGGCGAAGACTGGTTCTACACTGGCTTTTGAAGCCTCAAAAATGTCACTCCAGTGACACACTTTCTCCATCAAGGCCATACCTCCTAATCCTTCTAATCCTTTCAAATAGAGCCATGCCTGGTGACTAAGCAGTCAAATATATGAGCCCCTTGGGGACCACCTTCAGTCAAACCACCCTACTATCTGAACTCCCTCCAGGTTTTCTCTTACAAAGATTTTAAACCACAAATTAGATTTAAGTAACAAATTAGAATGCTTAAGTCTTTGGAGTGGATATTTTGTTGCTTCCAAATAATTGGTTCCCTTAATCTGAGTTGTCTAGTTTACATTAGTTTGCTGTTGATGGTTAGATCTGTAGTGATTTCTCCTGATTCTAATGTGTAATTTTGAGTAAATTTGTTCTTTTTTTTTCTCAACTGGAATAATGTTGATTTGGGTATGTGTGTCCTCTCCTCATTCCTCCTTCTTCTCTTCTTCCTCCACTTCCTCTCTTCTTTTTCTTCCTTGTCCTCCTTCTACCTGTCCTTCTTTTCTTCCTTTTGAGTCTTGCTATGCATCCCAGGCTGACCTTGAATTCACAGTCTTCCCACCTCAGTAGTATAAGTTTTTAATAATAAAAATTTTTCTCCAAGTACAACTGTGACTGAATTTGACAACTTTTGATACACTGAATTTTTCTTTCCCTTGAGCCTTTCTCCAATGACTTTGAGTTTGGGTGTGTGGTTTGGAATTTGGAATTTTCCCCCAGTCTTCTTTGCTCTCTCATTTTATTCCATCATTCATTTTATATGAGTTTCATGCTTTAAAATAAGTTCTGTCTTTTGACCTAAAATAAAGTCTGTTTTGTGGAATGTCCCATATGTACTTGAAGAGAATATGTGTTCTGTTGTTAGGGGAATCATCTGTGGATAGTAGGTATATCCAATTGGTTGCTGGTGTTTTTCAGCTTTTTTGTATCCTTGGTTATTTTTCTGTTTATTTTAATGATTGCCGAGAAAGGAAAATCCAAGTCTTTAACTGTAATCATGGAATCCATGTACTCCTTCCCTCAGTTTTATCAGTTTTGAGTTCATGTATTTTAAGTCTCTTGATATATGCATGCATACATATTCATATAGACATATACATGCATATACACATAAATACATTTTAGATTTCTTTGTCTTTTTATGAGTTGATCCTTTGTTATTATTTAATGTCTCGTTGTATTCCTAGTAATTTTCCTTGCTTTGAAGTTTATACTATCTGATTCTATTAATATAGCCATTCCAGATTTCTGATGATTCACAGTTTCGTGATATTTATTGTATATTCTTTTTATCTTTTTTTTAAAAATCTTTTTACTTTGAAGTAATTTCAGACTCACAAGAATGTTTCAAAAATAGTGCAGAGGGTTCCTTCTACTGTCATTTATATAACCATGATACATTTATGAACACCAAGGTGTTCACGTGGATGGAATGCTATTACTAAGTTGTAGACTAATGACGTTTTCTGTTTCAGGGTCCAATCATATAATAATCCCTTATTAGTTTTAGCCTGCATGTCACTGTGTTTATGTAGGTTTTCTTGTGGGCAGCATACTGTATGTCTTTTTTCTTTCTGTATTCCAGCCTGTCTGTCTATTTCTGTGTCTCTCTTTTCAAGATGGTGAGAGCGCTTCCTTCTCACAAAGTACAAGTGTGTGATGTGGCTGTTGGCTTTATGTTACCTAGCACAGCTCTAGAATTTATTCATCTCACTTAACTGAAAAATGTGCACTCCATGACTAATAAACCCACATGGCAATCTCTGTTCTAATCAGCATGTTTTGATCATTTACATTTAAAGTAACTATGAATGTTTAATTTTGGTATACCAGCCCTTTTTTGTTTGTTTGTTTGTTTTGTGTCTGTTTTCTTTTTCTTCTTTTGGGATACATACATATATACACACACACATGCACACACAGCATGCATTCACACACATTAATTTATACATGATGTTTTAGATTTTACCTTTTTTATTTTTTTGTCTGCTTGTTCTTTAGTTTTTTGAAACAGGGTTTTTCTCTGTAGCCTTTACTATTCTGGAACTTGCTCTGTAGATCAGGCTGGCCTTGAACTCACTCTATAGACCATGCTGGCTTTGAACTCACACACCCGTCTGCCTCTGCCTCCCAGCTTTTACTGTACCTTTTTTATAATTTCCTTAGGGTTGCATTAGGAATGATCATACACACAGTTAAATGTTCAGCCTGCCTAAAATCAATATTTATTGTTTTAAAGGTAATGTCAAAGTATTAGTTCCACAGAGATGGCTTTACCTTCCCTCTCATGGCTTACATAGTTATGTTGGGAAGCCCCCAGTGTTGGGCTTTGCACTTTCAGGCCTCATGCACATTTTTTTTTTTTTTTTTGGTTTTTCGAGACAGGGTTTCTCTGTGTAGTCCTGGCTGTCCTGGAACTCACTCTGGCCTTGAACTCAGAAATCCACCTGCCTCTGCCTCCCAAGTGCTGGGATTAAAGGCGTGTGCCACCACCGCCCAGATCCTCATGCACATTTTTAAGAACTTAAGAGAAGTATAACCGGCTCCTCTACTGCCCGGGTAGCTACACTTTTCCATGTGAAGAAAATCTTCTTTTTTTTAAAGCAAAAGGATATCAGTTAGGAAAAACAAAACCGCATGATTTGAAACTACTGATTAAAGCTCTTAGTCATGTGGCAGTATATGCAGGTTTTATACAGATACTTCTGGTGCCCTGAGTTTATGAGTGTAAGCCAATTATCAGCACCCTCCACAGCTTCTGCATCAGCTCCTGTCTCAGGTTCCTGCCTTGAGTTTTTGCACTTACTTTTAATGACTCCAAGCTGTAAGATGAGATAAACGTTGTCTTCCCTTAGCTACCTTTTGATCATGGCATTTCATCAGAGCAATAGAAACTCTCTCTAACACAGAAATCAATAGCAGGTCATGGGACTTTGCTGTGACAGACCTGACCATGTGTTTTGGGGAGGGTTGTGGAAAAGCCACTGTGTGTTCAGAGCTCGACACAGTGTCCTGTCCGGGATGGAATTTAAAAGTCCCTGGAGCAGTATAGACAGTGGGGACAGAGGGAGCAGACACCATCAGGACCATCTATGTGATATTTTGAATTAAAGACACTGAAATGGAACCGTTGTCTTCCTGGAATACTTGACACTGGTCAGCTGGGGCTGAAGAATCAGCTGTGACTAAGAAGGGACCAACATCACTGAGACAAAGTCTCCCTCAGAGTCAGCACACAGAAGCTGCAATCCAGAGGGGCCACCCACGCCTATCCTTTGTGCTGGCAGCCATGTTTGCTGGCAGCCATAGTTGGCAATGTATATACATCTCCCATGTGGAGTTTGAAGGCATGAAGAAACTATTTATTTATTTAAGTATTTTTTTGTTTGTTTGTTTTGCTTTGTTTTGAGACAGGGTTTCTCTGTGTAACCCTGGCTGTCCTAGAACTCACTATGTAGACCAGGCTGGCCTGCCTCTTTCTCCCTTTCAAGTGCACCACCACCACCCAGCTTAGAAACTGAACTTTTAAAGTGTGTGAACTCTGAAGATTCTGGAATCTTAAAAAGTTGGAACATTCTGTGATATTAATATTAAATGAGCTTAGGGATGAATAAGAAAGGAAGGGTTCAACAGCAGTGTGTGTGTCAAGTTACAAAAGGTCCATTGCACTGGCTAGGTTTTTTGGTTGTTTGTTTTTTTTGGTTTTTTTTTTAGATTTCATTTTTATTTTATGTGTATGAGCGTGTTTTGTTTACATGTATGTCTATGTACTGTGTTCATGCATTGCTGGCAGAGGCCAGAAGAAGGTGTCAGAGCCCGTGGTGTTGGAATTACAGCAAGTTGTGACCCACCTATAGATGGTAGAATCAAACTCGAGTCTCCTAGAAGAGCAGCCACTGCTCTTAACCACTGGGCCATTTCTCCAGCCACTTTTGACACAGGCTGGAGTCATTCAGGAAAAACCTCAACTGAGAAAATGTCCCCACCTTATTGACCTGTAGGCAAGCCAGTGGTACATTTTCTTAATTAGTGATTGGCGTGGGAGGCCCAGCCCTGTGTGTGGTGCCATCGCTAGGTCCTGGAGTTGGTAAGGAATCAAGCTGAGTCAGCCATGAGGAGCAAGCCCTTTAATGTGCTCCTCCATGGCCTCTGTCGGGGGGGGGGGGGGGGGGGGGGGGG
>JANHMN010000012.1:2621967-2675871 GCA_030674055.1 Rhabdomys pumilio | reverse complement strand
AGCTATGCATGTGATGGGGTAAGCTATGCATGTGATGGGGTGAGCTATGCATGTGATGGGGGTGAGCTATGCATGTGATGGGTAAGCTATACATGTGAAGGGGGTAAGCTATGCATTTTAAGATGTTTAGCAGCGTCTCTGGCCTCTACCACGTGACACTAGTGACTCTTTCCTAAGCCGTGACACTCCACAGCATCTCCAGATAGCACTGGGTAACCCTGAGAGACGAGACCCAGTGAATAGCCTTACAACTCTCAAGATGGACATTTGTTTTGGGGGGGGGGGGGTGTCACATCATGTGGCATATGAGAAAAGATTATAAGACCTGTGTAATTAGGGTGATGGTTTCTGTTATATTCCAATTTAGGGAGGCTTTTGGGGTCCAGAATTTTCAGAATCCTCATAATGTTGGTAAGCTTAAAAATGTTGGCTGTTCTTTGTGACCTTCTTCTGGGAGAGACTCACGGGAGAGTAGGGAGCCTTAGACAAGGTCTGAGCAGAGGCATCCATCCAGCAGATGAGGAACAGGTGACAGCCAGGCTGGTCTGCAGTCAGGGCAGACCCAGAGGTCCTGCCCCTCAAAGCTGCTCTGTCTTGCTCTAGCCTGTGCAGCTGTGCTGGGGGAGATGGCATGCTTCTTGGGAGAATTTGTTAATTCGTCGTGGCCTGAATTCTGTCTTCTTTGTTTCCAAGGTGCAACTTGGCCAAGTTTCTTAACTTCACCATGACTTATTTTATTGGTTTTAATTTTTAAAAGATTCCAGGGCTGAGAGATGGCTCAGTTGGCAAAGTGCCCAAGGACCTGAGTCTACCCTCAGAACCCATTTAAAAAAATTGGGTGTGGTGGCATATTTTTGTGATCCTCCTGCCCAGGGAGGCAGACACAGGTGGAACCCTGGAGCTTGCTGACCAGCCAGCCTGCTTCCTCCCCCTGTCCCCCTGCCCCCCAGATAAGGTTTCTTTTTTTATTATTTTTTAAAATTTTTATTGGATATTCTATTTATTTACATTTCAGGTGTTATCTCCTTTCCCCATCCCCCACCCAGGAACTCCCCATCCCATCTGCCCCCGCCCTGCTTCCATGAGGATGTGCCCCCACCCATCCACCCCCTCCCTCTCCCCGCCCTCGAATTCTCCCACACTGGGACATCCTGCCTACATGGGACTAAGGACTTCCACTCCCATCAATAAGGTTTCTCTGTGTAGCCTTAGCTGTCAGAGAACTCACTTCATAGACAGGCTGGTCTCAGACTCAGCCAAGCAATGACTAATGGATTTTTTTTTTTTTTTAATTTCTACTGCTTTTCATCCATTCTAGGACTGACATTTTTCCAGCCAGTGTTCTCTGTGTGTTTCCAAGGCTGGGCAATCTTTGGAAATTCTAGTTTATTCCCTCAAAAAAAGCTCTGACTTGTTCTGCTTCTCTGTAGTGCCCTTCACTAAGGCTCACTGTCACCACCTCTCTGTAAGACTGTTTCAAATCTGCTAATGGTGGCTGGCTACACATAGACTCCTGAGATCCACAGAGCAGGATTTTGACTCATCTGTCATTCAAAAGACTACTGATAGCCGGAGGGGGAGATTCAGATACACTTGGTGAATTTCGTTACTTTGTTCCTGACTCCTGCTTAAATACCCAGTCTCCCTCCCTCTGTGGGAAGGCGTATTTTTGGCTGGTTCTTTTCTCTTTGTGCCCTGCCATCTGTCACAGGGGTCACTGCTTAGAGCCTGGCTTCTTCCCTGCTGGAGCAGGTGGTCACAGCCAGTGGCTATTGACAGGGTTGGGGCCGGGGAGCTTGCAGTGTATCCTCCCCATGCTGTACATGTGATAGTTACCCTTCAGAGGAAGAAGAGAAACCTTTCCCCAGGAAAGATGCAGAGCTGATCTTGAATTGCTGATTTATTCTTGTGTTCCAACCACTTGACTGTCTTGTCAGTCTGTCCATCAGCCATACTTCAGACCCGTAGTTGAAAAAGTGCATTGAACACAAAGAAAGAAATGTCTTTGGCAGTTATGGCTAACGTAAACACACAGAAGGCACTTGGCCTTTGCTGGAAGGGCAGAAAATGCCCCTGAAGTCTTGGACTATCTTGCTGGAAAGACCCTGGTGTCAAAGTCTTGTTTAAATCGAGTGTGTTTGCAGCTACTCAGGATTTGGGGCCTGACTCAGCCCAGCGCTGAGTCACTGAGCCGGCTTCATTCATGGATCATGTGCTCGCACACAGCTTGGTGGCAGAGGGGAGAGAATTACTATTTTCAAATGTTCCTTCCTGAGGTAGTATGGTCCAGAAGTGAGCTGAGAGACAGGATGCTGGAGTTCTATTCTTGGCCCAGCTATGCACCTTCAGCAAGATACAGCTCCACCTCCCGCCATGCTAATAAGGAAGGATGGGAGCCTAAAGCAGCGTGGCAGAGGAGAACAGAAGAGGGTTTTAAAAGGTTTTCTCAGAGAGATTTTGAGGAATGGGACTCCCAGATCCCCAGCTCCCTAGTTGGCGGTGCTTCGTTGCCACCCGATGCTCAAAAGACTTGCTGTGGGGAAATAGGGTGACCCTGTCCACGGACAGACTCAGCATCCTTAGACTCTGTTCTTTTCACGCCCTCACGGTATCCCATAGTACTTGCACAGTGTGTGCACTGTGTGTGTGTGCATCTGTGTTCTAAAAAGCATGTATGGGAGCAGAGCAACTCAGGGTGCTCGCTGCCAAGCCTGATGACCAATCTCCAGAATCCACACGGTGGAAGGAGAGAACCAGTTCTCACAGGTTGTTCTCTGACCTCCACATGTATCTCATGCCTTGTGCATATGAGCGCATGCATGAACACACACATATACACATACATACATACATACATACATACTTACTTTAATCTTTTTCAGAGCAATGATTTATAGGGTAAATTAGTAGTGGGAATATTAACATTAGTATATTTATAGATTGTATAATCTAGCTTCTTGAGGCCAGCCTGACCTAGAGTCAGGTGTTACTGGTTTCTTGGGGCCTCCTTAGCTCTGTGTGTTTGCATGCTCTGCCTTCCCTAGCTGGGGAGACTCATATGTCTCACCTCCCACCTCTCCTAATCTCTGGAGAGGTGAAGTCTTTTCTACCTGGCTGTGTTGTCTTCAGTTCATGGTACAACACTTCCTGACACTTGAACCGTGGTACTGAGGTGTCTCTTAACTTTGCTTACAGAATTCTCTCATTTTTATTATGAAATATTTTAAAGGTGCAGATAAGCATAGAGAATAGTTTATGTGCTTTCTGTTTTGAAGAATAAATAATTATAGGTGTAATCCCCCTACTCTCAAGCACCATGTCTACGAAACTCCTGGCCATTTTGAACAAACTTTCTTTTTTTTTTTTTGGCAAGGTCTCATTGTAGAAAACCTGATTCCCTGTAGCAAGTGTGCTGTCCATGTCTTACACATGCTGTCTGGTGGCCTTGGGCAAATTGTTTCAGGTCCCTGAGTTTTATGTTTCTTATCTGTAGAATGAGAACAATAAGAGCACCTGCCTGTCTGGTTACTTTAGAAACAGTGTGTCAATGTATGTGGTGCTCTGCAAAGCCCTGTCTTAGGCATTGCCCTGCAGCATCTCTGCAAACAGCTGACAGTGACCCCAGGTTGTGGGGGAGGGTTCTGAGATGGGGGACTCAAGAAGCAATGGCTGAGTCTCAGAGCTTTCTTAGTCTGCTGTGAGTCTACCTGTACCGGGCGCATGTGTATGGAGTGTGTGGGAGTCTGTGTATAGTGTTATGTGGTGTGTATGTGTAGTGTGTGTATACAGTGTGTATATAATGTGTTTGTATAATGTGTGTATGTGCATGGTGTGTATGTATATGTGTAGTGTGGGTATATGTGTGTGGTATGTGAGGTGTGTAGTATGTGTGGTGTATGTATGTGTATGGTGTGTATATACATATGTGTGTGGTGTGTGTATGTGTGGTATGTGTGTATAGTATATGTGTATGTGCATGGTGTGTGTGTGTGTGTGTATGTGGTGTGGTATGTGTATGTATGTAGAAGTCCAGAGATATCTATTGTTTCTTACCACCATCTTGGGTAGTTTTGAGACAAGGTCTCCTATTGGTCTGAAGCTTACTAACGAGGCTAGGCTAGTTGCCAGTGATACTTTGAGATCTGCCCATCTCCCCTCCCCAGCACAGGATCACCGGGGCACTTTCTCCCTTGAGCTGAGGAAGACATTACCAGGACTGTAGAGGAAGACCCCGCAGTGGTGCCTTGTAGTTGGAGGAGGACATTGGGGTCAGCTATAAATACAGTGTAGGCAAATGGAGATGCACGGGGAAGGAACAGTGTGGAGAGCAGCGGATAGAAAATTACAAGGAGATATCACAGGAGTGATGGAGAGTCTGGCTAAGCGGCCTGACAGGACCCTAGCTGACATCACCTGGCAGGTGGTGGAGGTGAGGAGCCTGGTCCTATCAAGGGATGATCAGAATGAGGGCAGGGATCCTGGAGCTGACTGAGCAGGTTCTTTTGCTGAAACTGGTTTTTAGGGAAGCGCAAAGATGAACTTTACAGAAAATTCAGAAGCCTAAAGTTTGGTTGAGCCAAGAATCTTTGTCGGCATGCTTGCACAGGTCTAAGAGGAACCCTTTCAAGTCAAAAGCAGAAGTTAAAGATGATTGACAGCTGGTACAGCTGCTGTGATGACTCACACCTGTTATCCCCGAATTCAGAGACGCTAGGCTTGCAGAGGACAGGAGTTCAAGACCAGCTCAAGCCACATAAGGAGAAAACCAAAACCAAACCAAACCAAACCAAACCAAAAATGAACCAGGCAATAGCACATGACATGTATATAAAACCCCAAAAAGATGCCAATTATACTTTAGGACCAAGGACTCCTGGATATTCACACAAGAGAAACTTTCTGGAGCTGGCACAGGACAATCTGGGTGAGAATATCTGTTGTCACATGACTGGTGACAGAGCATAACCATGGGAAACAGAAGTTTGCCAGGGGAGTGGATAAATACTGGTAGAACCATCGAATGAGCTGCCATGGAGCCAGAGTGCACCGGTTTGATGGAGATGTGTTGTAAGAATTAAATCAGTCAGGGCGGGGCAGAAAAGTGCAACTTCAGGATATGATCAAACAAGCAGTGCTGTGTATCTGTACAGCTCAGGGAGTGCCGTGAGCATTACCTGTGTGCCCTGCTTCTCCAGAGGCTGAGGGGCACTAGCTTGGGACAACATAGTAAGAGCCAAGACACACAGAACAGCCCTCCTACTACTACGTTTGGCTTGTGTTGCTATGGTGATAATGTACAAGCAAGAGAAGAAGAGGGACTCAGGGTGGGGCTGCTGTTTAGGAGGTGGAGGTGGGCCGCATGGGAGAAGGCTCTCAATGTTCTGCTGCTGTCGGCTTTGTTGGTCCTCGAACGTTCCATAAAACAAATTAACTAATAAAAATACTCAGAATAGGTGTGGAATGCAATTTAGTTTTTTACTGTGGTGTTTGTGGTACTGGGGAGAGATCTCAGGGCCTTGAAGTCTGCCAGGCACGGACTATAGTGAGTTATGAGCCCCATGGTCATAGTTTTTAGAGCTGGTGGCAAAGAGAGAGCATGAGTAAATAAGGCAACAGTTCTGTAAATGTTCAGCTCACAAATGATTTCTTTAGTTTTTCTTGTTTTCTGTAATGAAATACATATTGTTCTTATCACCAGGAAACATGGTAGTATCTGTACATGTTCAGAAAACACCAAATTAGATACCGAAGTAGCTCAGCTCCTCAGAGGTTTCTCTCCAGCTTAGACCCAAGAAATAAGTCCTCGACTAGCAATTGTTTTCAAATTTTAACTCGTTGAGCACTTTATAGGCCTATTGCATTAGTTTCCTTTGATTTACTTAAATTTAGTTTTAAATAAATGTGAGAAATTTATTTTAAACAAATTTAAAATCAATGAAATAATATTAATTTAAACAATTAATAAAATTTAATTTAAAAATAACTAGACAGACCCAGAGGGAGAACTGCTAGGATTTTTAAACACAAAGAATACTATTTCGGATTAAGGAAAAAATAACGTGAAAACAAGCAGTTTCGAAGACCAGCGGCATGTTCAGAGACACGTGGTGCTTAGAGGCACGCTGGCTCACCTGTGCGCCTATTCCTCCGGCTTCAGGACCTAGTGCTTGTGGAGCAGACTTCCTTCTCTTCCTTCCTGTTCTTCTGTTATAGAACACCCCCCAGGCCCCGCCCCTAAATCTGGGCGGTGAGAACCTGCTGTCTAGTCCAATGGTCCTCAACCCCCCTAACACTGTCGTCCTTTAACACCGTTCCTCATTTGTGGTAACCCTCATCTGCAAAATTGTTTCCTTGCTAGTTCGCAGCTGACTTTGCTGTTATGAGTTGTAGCGGACGCGCAGGACACGTGGTATGCGACCCCAGTGGCGTTCTGATCCACAGGTTGAGAACCGCTGTCCTTACTACACTGTCTGCCACGTGCTTGGCTGGTAACTTACCGGCCTCTCCCGGAGTTTGCACCCCATGTGGGTAGGATGCAGATGTTTATACCCTAGGAAGCAGCTCCCATTACCTATGTCAGTCGCGCAAACAGCCCTAGGAAATGATCCTCAGATGAATGAGAAACTGAATGAATGAAAAGCCACATCTGAAGGGGACGTTCTGGAAACTGAGTCATCTGACGGGAGATGTTAAAAGCAGGTTTTTCACTCATTCACACAGTAATAGTGATTAGGGTGAGTGACAAGGTGTGAGTGATTCTCTTTGGCTCTTCCGGGAAGGACCAAGGTGCTGGGCTCTCGATGCTGTGCTGGAACCAAGAAAGAGGGAATGAAGGATGAGGGCGGGTCCGAGGTGAAGATGATATCTACGTTGTTTCTCTTTCCTTGTCTGATCATGTATTATTTTAAAAACCTTACTTTAAATGGTGAGATCCATCTTTTCCTTTCCTCTCTTCCTTCCCTTGTCCAGTTTTTCTCCCTCTCCCTTCCTTTCTACTCTCCCTTCCTCCCTTTCCCGCTTCCTCTCTTCCTGCCTTCCATCTCTCTCCCCCACCCCCCTTTGAAATTAAACCCAGAGCTTCTTGCATGCTAAGCTTTGGCAGTGCCACAGAGCCACATTGGTAGTCTCTGGGTGTGTGTGTGAGGGTACATGCAAATATGTATGTGTATATAAGCATGTGTACATGTGTGCGAGTATGTGTGCTTGTTCTTATGGGTTGTGAGGGTGCATGCATGCATGTGTGTCTGTGTGGGTGTGGGACTGCATGTGCCAGCACACGTGCCTATGTGTGTGCATGTATGTGTGCCAGTATGTATGCATGTGTGTGTGTTGGTCTAAACTTTTACATGAGTGCTGGGGTCAAACTAGGTCATCTCCCTAGCGCCGGCTTCTTAATGTGAGCTCAGAACTTTTCTCACAGGTAAACTCCCTGGATACTGTTCTAACAGTCCAGTTTTGTAGAATACCTCACATCACATGTAGATATGGAAACATGTAGAATGGCTCACATCACATGTATATGTAGAAACATGTAGAATGGCTCACATTGCACTCCTCTTCGTGGTAGGGGTAAGTCAGCTTGCTGGGTCAGCTCAGCTGTCTTCTCTGTCTTCTGTCTAGCGGTCTCGGGGAAGGAAGCAGCTTCTGCCCAGGTGGGTCCACTCCAGTTTGGTTTTGATTATAGAGCAATGGTTCTCAGCCTTCCTAACGCTGGTACCCTTTAATACAGTTCCTCATGCTGTGGTCACCCCCAAACATAAAGTTATTTCTGTTCCTACTTCATAATTAATTTGTAATTTGCTACTATTATGAATCATAATGTAAATATCTGTGCTTTCCAATGGTCTTAGGTGACCCCTGTGAAAGGGCAATGGATCCAAAGGGTAGTGACCCAGAGGTTGAGAACCACCATGATGAAGACTCTAGGCTGTGGTTGTGTGGAAAGGGGAAGGACAGAAATGTGTGAGCCCTTATTGCCTTGGATGTGGACGATGTCAAGACTGTTGAATGTATCATTTGAGAGGAATAGAGTCATTTTTCTTCTTAATAGCTGGATACCATTCCTTCACTTACATCATGAACGGTCAGTCATCCTTGGCCCACTAGCATGTGTACTGTTCAAGGCAAGACATGGGTGCACAGATAGATGAGCTTATGGTGCCTCAGGGCCAGATCTGCACACAGACAGAGTTGCATTTTACAAGTTCTGTGAAGTATTAAATAGGGCTTGTTTGAAACTGGGGAGAATGGAAACAGCTACCCCAAGCAATAATGGGTGGTGTTGTAGGGAAAAGGAGCATACAATGCAGGGGTGAGGGTGTGCGGGGGTTGGGGAGTGTGTGTGTGTGAGAAAGTGTGCAAGGGTGAGAGAGTTCAGGGGTGAGAGGGTGCTGGGGTGAGAGGGTGCTGGGGTGAGAGGGTGCTGGGGTGAGAGGGTGCTGGGGTGAGTGTGCAGAGATGAGAGAGTGCAGGGGTGAGTGTGCAGAGATGAGAGAGTGCAGGGGTGAGTGTGCAGGGGTGTAGGGCACGGGAGGAGAATCTTTGTGAAGCATAGTATCCAATCAGAGAATGTGGATCAGTAGGCCCTGAGTATTCATTCATTCAGAAATGAGACTTCATTCATCAAGCAGTGAGAGTCTGGGGGCTTTGAGCAGAAGGGGATGGCAGCCATCAAGCCTGAGTTTGATTGTTGTTTCCAGTTGATTACTGTAGCCCGTGAGGGTGGCAGGCCACGTCCACTCTGAGGATTTGTCACCTGTCAATCACAGGATTTCGGGTTTGAGTTTTCCTGTGATCACAGTCAGCCTGTCTCTGGGTTGTTCTGTCCAGTGTCAGCTGCACTCCTCCTTCCTGGTCTCCACCATTATCTCGGTTCTTCTCTTCCTGCCAACGGAATTCTCTCTCCTTAGAAAAGAGACGGATCTGTGTGACTCTCCCCCACTCTTGTCACTGGCTGCTCAACACGAAGCAAGTCAGTTCACATCTGAAACCCCAGACATCTTTCTGTGACGTTTGGATCTAGCAGTATTTGCTCCTTTAAACTTGTAAGTGAGGAAGAGACGGGATAGTGGATGAGAAAGCGCTTTGTAAATGTTACAGTGCCGTGCAAATATGAGGTTGCATTAATTTGTAGCCCCAGCAACTGTTTGCAGTGGTTGTCACTCTGTCAGCTTAATTCTAAGATACTAAGGGGACCAAAATCTTTTTATTTTATTTTATTTATTTATTTTTTTTTTTTGAGACAGGGTCTCTCTGTGTAGCCCTGGCTGTCCTGGAACTCACTCTGTAGACCAGGCTGGCCTCGAACTCAGAAATCCACCTGCCTCTGCCTCCCAAGTGCTGGGATTAAAGTCGTGTGCCACCACCGCCCGGCAGGGACCAAAATCTTATTCGGGAAAGATCTACCCTGGTTTTACTTTTAAATTTTATTGATGATGGTGATGGTGGTGGTGATGGTGATGATGATGGATACTGTATGGGGGCAGGCACTCATGTGGAGGTCAGGCTTGTGCGGCAAGTGCCTTAACTTGCTGAGCCACCCTGACAACCCTACCCTGCTTTTTAATTGTGACTGTCACATTGAGTTGCTTGCTGCTGTGAGTAGCCAGGCTCCTGAGCATTTTGCCGCATACTTGGCTCCTGGCAAATGCTCTGTCATCTGCTCGTCACGGTAACTGAGGAGGAGGAGGAAGCTGCCCTGACCCCTGGTCAAGGCCTCATTCTTGGTTTTTAATCTTTCCTTGAGTCACCTTGAGTACCACAGCCTGTGCCAGCATCCCTTGTCCAACCTTAGAAGCATGGCCTGGCTTCAGAACCTGGGCAGAGGGGAATCCTTCAGTCTCTACTCATGGATCCCCTGAGATTACATACTTGGAGATCACAATCCCGGAGATCAGAGGAGCAAGCATTCTTCATGGGGTCTGAATCTGGGCCTCCTGGCCACCCCGAAGGCTTGGTGACCTGTAGACTTTGATCTGAAGGTAAATGCTGCTGTAATGCTCTGCGGTTTGGACCCAGGCTCATTTTGTGGCAATGAGACAATGTATGTGACTTCAGTAGCAAAGCTGCTTTCCCATTCTCCTGTGGTTAAGTCTCAGTCTTGTTTCTAGAGCCCCTTTCAGTTCCTCTGTGGTTATTAAGTCTCTGTCTCATTTCTAGAGCCCCTTTCGGTTTCCTGTGGTTACTAAGTCTCCATCCCATTTCTAGAGCCCTTTTCCGTTCTCCTGTGGTTATTAAGTCTCAGTCCATTGCTAGAGCCCCTCTGGAGTAGACAAGCTCTTGGCCTCAGTCATTTCCAGATCCATCATGGTCTAGGAGAGGCCCTCTGGCTTTCAGAGAGGCTGTTTCTACTGAAACCATCGAGGGAGGGGACCATAGTGTTTCTTTTCTTTAACACAGTGAAGCTGACAGTGCCTGCTGCATTATGTTCTTGTGAGGATTCCTGGTAGTGTTTTTGAAGTGCCTGGCACATGCTTTACTGTAGGTACCAAACTGGCTTTGCGGACAGCGCTGAAACCACCTGCCCTCATGTTGTTTTGCATCTATCTCAGGAAGCTTAACGGCCACCAGCCTTGTGTTTCTCACTGAATTCTGGAGCGGGAAGGCCTAACTTCTGAACCTTCTTGAATATTAGTTTAGCACATACTGGTTCTTTGTAAGAATGTCTTCAGAGCATTCTGAGGTGTGGGATACATGTAGGCTCAGGCCCTGTTTCAGCCAGAGAGACATACTCTTTTTTTTTTTTTTTTTTTTAAATCTTTGTTTGTTTTTGTTTTTTCAAGACAAGGTTTCTCTGTGTAGCCCTGGCTGTCCTGGAACTCACTCTATAGACCAGGCTGGCCTTGAACTCAGAAATTCGCCTGCCTCTGCCTCCCAAGTGCTGGGATTAAAGGCGTGCGCCACCACTGCCCAGTGAGAGACATACTCTTGTCTGTTTCCTGTCTCTCTGCTTTCAAGTAAGGAGGCCACTGAGAACCACAATTCAGCTTTTTACCCAGAAGTCTCCATAGCATGACTGACAGGTAACAGGACACCTGTCTGATGACTGACAGGTCATGCCTGATGACTGGCAGGTAATGCCGTAGGAGATGTGCCTGATGTCTGTCTCTGTTTCTAGTGTTGGCCATGATACACACTCGGAACTGCTCATTAAAGGGATGAATTCTTGGACCTGGACAAGTTGGATAGTACCAGACCATTGGTGTATCCTCCATGCCTGCCTGTCTGTATCCTCCATGCCTGCCTGTCTGTATCCTCCATGCCTGCCTGTCTGTATCCTCCATGCCTGCCTGGCTGTATCCTCCATGCTTGCCTGGCTGTATCCTCCATGCTTGCCTGGCTGTATCCCTCCATGTGTGCCTGGCTGTATCCCTCCATGTGTGCCTGGCTGTATCCTTCCATGCATGCATATTCAGGCCTTTATTCAACTCATGGGTTCTTTTACTGAGTCAAGTCATTGCTTTTTCTCCCTTAGGCCTCTGTGTTTTGAAATTGGTAATCCCTTCACAGAAGTCAGCTGTGTTAATATGCCAACGTCTAGACAGCTAGTTAGTTTAGGGATGGAATGGCAAGGCGTGGTAGGACAGTAAAGGGTTAACCAGATGGATAGCTGTGAGTCTCACTGTGTGGTCTTGACGGCACCTCCTTTTTCTCATCTCCAATATGGGATAACTGCACTAATCACTAGGGAGGGTTGTTGGGGGATGAAAAGAGTGGATATAACAGGACTGCTAACAGGCTCTGGGGTGTGCATGCTTGGGCAAGGATTGGCACATGCCTTTCATTACAGCACTCAGGAGGCAGAGGCAGGTGGATCTTTTTGAGTTAGAGATCAGCCTGGTTTACAGGGAGAGCTCCAGGACAGCCAGGGCCATGTAGGGAGACCCTCCTCAGCAGAAACCAAACCAAGAAAAGAGTGCTTGCTGCAGAAGAGTAAGTAGCTGAGTTCAGATCCCAGCACGGACATAAAGAGTGAGGCGTGGTCATGCCCGGCACCTGTAACCGTCCCTCACTGTGTGCGGTGGTCAGACACAGGAGGATCACTGGGACTCCCCAGCTAACAGCCTAGCTCCAGGTTTCCTGAGAGACCCTGTCTGGGGCGTGGGGGCACGGTAAGGCAGAAACAGAATTAGCCATCCAAGTGGAAAGCCAGACAGGAGAAACAGCTGGGCTGGTCAGTGTGGGAAGAGCGGGCTTCCAGTTCAGATCAGAGGCTCTCAGCTTCTTTTCACTTCAGTTTCTTCCGTTCCTACCGTGGATTCCTTGCATAGTAACACCGAGGCACTTCCTGATTTGGTCCTGCCCTCTCATTCTGTGTAAATGGCAGCGGAGGTGGTTTTGTCTTGCACTAGGTTACTGCCCAACGTTCCGTTGGAACTATTGCTGTCTATTTCATACCTGGGAAAGAAATGTCAGTTAGCAGGTACCACGCTCCTAAGAGGACCACCGTGTTTAGAACATTGTAACTGTCCTGTCTAACATGATGGCTCTTGAGCCAGAGTGAGACCCGCTTGTGCCAAGTGTGCCAGGTTGTGGTAGGTGGGAGGGAGTAGCTGTACACACTGGCAATGATGATCCTAGTTATAACAGAGGGGGAAGCCGTCTACCTGGTGATTCCTGTTCTGTTCCTCAGCAGGCAGTTAGCTTGAGTCCACGGAGTGTGAATGATTACTCTTCTGACTGCAACCCAAAGGTTCAAGTTTTGCTTCAGCTTAAAAAAGACTTAAGTAGTGAAGAGAACAGAGCGCAGCCTGCCATGTAGCATGCATGAGTACGGAGCACAGGCACACCACCAGCTTCAGTTCCACCATGTCATGCACATGCGCACAGGAGTCCATGCCACACACATGTGCACAGGAGTCCAAGTCTCGGCACATGCACACAAGTGTTTAGAGGCCAAAGTTCCTTGTTGCTTTCTTCCTCATTTTTTTTTTTAACCTTTCAAATTTCAGTTTTTAAAAAAATATTGTGTGTGTTTGTGTGTGTGTGTGTGTGTGTGTGTGTGTGTGTGTGTGTGTTCGTGTTCGTGTGCTTCAGTATGTATGTGAAGGCCAGAGACAACTTGAAGGGAGTCCGTGCTAGCCTTCCAGTGTGTGGGTCGCTGTTAATTGACCTGAGGTCATTAGGCTTGGTGATAAGTGCCTTTGCACACTGAGGCACATATCTGGCCCCACCTTGCTTTGTGAGACAGGTTCTTTCACTGAAACTGTGCTTACCTGTTGGCTAGACTGGTTGGTGAACAGCCCATCTCTGTCTTCACAGTCCTGGGACCTTAGGAGAGGGCACTGCAACCAACTTTTATGAGGGTGCCGGGACCAAACTGAGGTCCTTACACTTGTGTAGCAAGTGTTTCTTTGACTGACACATATTCCCAGTCCCATAAATAGGATGATGAATTCCTACCAAGAACCTTAACATTTTTAGGTCAAAACATCCAAGTACTAAATGTACTTATACTGGATGCTTAAGTGCTTTCTAAGTGTCTCCTGACAGTCACAGGTCATGTGTGCATTTAGAGCCGTGTTAGGATTCTTTCAAAGAATTCCATAGACAGACGCTCAAGGCTTCTTCAGGAAGACGTGCATTTTTAGTTACCCTGGAGTAACTGTCTTAAAAGGATCAGAACAGACCAGCTGTTGGGAATAAGGGGCAACCTGCTGAGCTTTGGGGAGATGTGGTGTGAGACTGAGGAAGAACAAGCTTTAGTACCGGGCTCACCGGGTGAGAAGCCAGTGTGTGCAGTGCTCCTGGTGAAGATGGCCCTCCAGCCTGGTAAGAGAAACCAGCTTTTATGGAGAGGCTCAAGATTACATTTTTAAAAAAGTTTAAAATGATTAAAATTAAATTCTGACAAAATTGTTTCGTTTCAGTTCTAGAACTGTTAAATATCTCCAAAAATGAAATCTGTAAGACAGAAAGAAAATTGGCGTGCTCATATCTAGTTGTCACTGGAAGGAGGAGGAGCCCGGGGAGCGGGATGGTGTAAGCCATCCATCTGGCTTCATTTCTTTCTCCCACTCGAGGAGCCACCCACCTTCCTCCCATGCGGGTCCGCTCCTCTGGCTGATTCCATGAGCTCACAGCAGATGCACGGAGCTGGCTCGCAGACAGGCCTGAATACAGCTTTAGTTCCGCAGCAACCATTTCTCTCCCTTTGGTTCTAGCTAAACCTCATCTGAGCTTCAGAACCACGTGGCTGGCTGCCTGTCTGGCATCCCCATTAGGATGCGCCAAAGTGCCTCAGACTAGGCCTGCTCAAAGTGAAGCCGTTTTAGCTCCAGAGCTGTATGTCACGTCACATTCCTGTGTCACCGGGTTTCACTACCTCCTACTCATTCGCCGGTGACAGAAAATGGGGCATTTTTCCTGGTTTTCTATCTTCTTATCCTCAGTCGGCTGGCCTGCTCAACATGTCATCCGACTGGTGCTGCCTGGTCCAGACTGTCTCCATCTCTACCTGACTTACCACACAAGCTTCTGCCTGGCTGACCTCTGACCTTGGTCCCGCTCTCCTCGTGTAGTCTGCGTATTATTACTGGGAACTCAGATGCTGTAGAAACAAAGCTCCTTAAACTTTAGGTCGCAGCCTCACTTGTGACTGAATGAGGAGGCTGTGAAAAAATATTTGTCCTGACACCCACAGATAAGTACAGTCCTCACCCCTCGTCAAAGAAACTTCTTTTTGCAACAGATGGAGACCATGACAGAAAACCATACCAGTCAAAAGGCAGAGTTGCGGAGCTGAGTCTTAACTGACTTATTTACAGCACAGCTTCTGCGCAGAAGGTTCAGGGATCATTGCAGGAGAGTGGGTGGAGGGACTTTAAGATCCAGAGGGTCAGGGAGTTTACTGTGAGATTGTGTCTCCTAGTAATGTCAGGAGCTACACACGTAAAGTCTCACCAACATGGCTGCCTGAACATGAGCTGGACAAAGACAGCGTCAATAGGCATGCAGAAGTGGGTGTGGAGAGACCATGAGGTCTCACCCCACAGGACGACAGGCAGCTAAGGGATAATGACAGCAGGAGAAGTCGTCTTCCCTGGGAAGAGCACACCAATTGTCTATTTGATACCAAAAGGTCAGGCCTGAAAACATACACACAAGTAACCTTATACAGACTGAACAGGTTATAGTTAGGAATATATATATATGCATATAACAACAGCTAATGAATAAAAAGGCCATGGTTTCGAAAGAGAGAAGAAGGGGTGAATGGGAGAGTTTGGAGGGAAGAAAGGAAAGGGAAAATGAGGTAATTGTATTACAATATCAATTTTTCAAAAATAGTCAAAGGTTTCTGAACACACAAATCAAAATGTAATTTAAAACGAACATCTAATGAGTTCAAGCTGTCACCTGGCATAACGGCACTGCAGCCTTGAACAGAACACGTCCACTGCATGTGCTGTAACTGGGGGCGCCAGAGAAGGGGGCGCTGCAGTGCAGCACCAGAGGAAGGGTGTCCACAGTGCAGCACAACGGGGAGGGGGCAGCACCTGCAGTGAAGCAGTGGGGCGCGGGGGGTGGGGGGGCGGGGGCGGGAAGCCTGCGGTACAGCGCCAGTGAGGGGGTGGGGAGGCGCCTGCAGTGTAGTGCTGTCTGGAGGGGGCGGCGCCTGCTGTGTGGAGGGTTGCCTTTAGTGCAGCGGCAGCGGGATGTGGGGGCGGGTTTCTGAGTCTACTCTGGGTTGTAGCAGTACCTCTGTTGCTTGCCCTCCCTACTCTATCTCTGTTGAGTATGAGATTTCTTGTCCTGCAGAGCTCCGCCCATCCATAGAGTTCCACCCACCCACAGAGCTCCACCTATCCACAGAGCTCCGCCCACCCTCCTGCCAACTCCCATGCTATAAGCTGTCCTTCAGCCTTAGTGGATGCTGCCTATTCCAGGAAGCCTACCTTGATCCCTCAAAACCAGGCTAGGTGTTCTGCTTTTGTGAGTCTACAGAAGCGTGTTTTACTTTATTGGAGAGTTGAGCCTACTGTCGTTTGCCCATTTACCTATTCTTTACCCCAGAAGACTGTCAGGTCCCTTGTGGGCAACAGTGATGGTCTTGTTCGTCAGAGCATAGTGCTGGCGTGTTAGAATCTCCCATAACACGTGTAAGTAGACTCATAGACTCTTTTAACATTTCGTCTTCGTTTCCGGTTTCTCTCACTCGCATGCTGTCGAGGCTCATCCGTGGTGCGGCACGCGGTAACCTTCCTTTTACTTTTAAGGTTGCGCAGAATTTCGGTTTTTGTACATACTGCATCTTACATGTCCAGTTCATGGTCATTTGGGCTGTTTGGCAACTGTAATGATGATGCCTCTGGGAACATCTTTTCGGGTTACTGCTTTCAGTTGGTAATGTATAGTAATAGATGGTAATAGAAGAATTCTGCTCCTGACTTGGGGAGAACTACCGTGCTCTTCTGTAAAGCTGATGCCCCTCCGTAAAGCTGTACAGCTTCACATTCCAATCAGGCTTGTGCTGGGGTTCCAGGTAGGTAGTCAGTTAGGTTTGTTTTGTGTGTGTGCTGAGGCAACAAATTTTGGAAGGATGATACACATACATACGTATGTATGTTTGTATGTATGAGCAGGTACATGTACGTGTGCCATAGCATGTGTGTGTGTGTCAGATGACAGTTTTCTGGAGTCAGTTAGCTTCTGCTAGCTTGTGGGGTTTGGGGCCAGAGTCAGGCAGTGTGTAAAGACCTCTACTCCTGAGTGGTCTCAGCAGCCCTTTCCGTCTCTCGACAGCTTCCTCAGCCTGTCGATCTCTATCTCCCTGTTGCTGGCTGTGTTCCTGTGTTAGCCATCTGACTAGCCATCCCCTTCAGGTGCTTTGCCGTTCTATGACTTACGTTCTCAGTCTCTTGATACTTTCATATAAAACACAAGATGGTTTGATTTAATTAGGTTTTTTTTTTTTTTGGCATGTGTCTCTGGGTGGCATGCATTTGTGTGTGTGTGCGCCTGTTCACATGTGTGTGGGCATATCTGTGTACAGGTATACATGCATATGTGTGAAGGCCCGAGGCTGATGACAAGACTCTTTCTCGGTTACTCCTCACCTTATTCACGGAGACTGGGTTTCTTTCTGAGCCCAGAGTTCCTTTTGGCTAGTTCAGACACCCAGCTTGCACCAGGGAACCTGTGTCCTGGCCCTCTTAGCATTGGAATGAAAAGGCAGACTTCCATGCCTGCCTGGCATTTCTGTGAGTGTTGGGGAGCTGAACCCTGGTCCTCTGGACCTCAAGGCTTACAAATAACTTCCTGGCCATGTTTTCTGCTGAGTTTCACAGGTTTTTCTTTTTTTCTTTTATTTCTGCACTGGTTTACTTTTGAGTTCATGTTACATGTACTATATATAAAGCCAGCTTCCTTTCACATGTGTGTGTGGCGTACATTCATGTGTCCTACACTGTGTGTAGGGCTGTCCTTGCTCAGCTGAGCAGTCTTGACTTCTGTCTTAGTTAGGGTTTTACTGCTGTGAACAGACGCCATGACCAAGGCAACTCTTAGGACAACATTTAATCGGGGCTGGCTTAAAGGTTCAGAGGGTCAGTCCATTATCATCAACATGGGAGCATGGCAGCATCCAGGCAGGCATGGGGCAGGAGGATCTGAGAGTTCTACATCTTCATCTGAAGGCTGTTAGCAGAATATTGATTTCCAGGCAGCTAGGATGAGGGTCTTAAAGCCCACACCCACGGTGACACACCTGCTCCAACAAGGTCACACTTTCTAATAGTGCCACTCCCTGGGCCAAGCATGTACAAACCATCACAGCATCCATGTTGAAAATCCCTGACCACATATGAGAGGCTTTATGTCTGAATTGTGCCTGTTGGTCTCTATGGTTCTTTCTAGGTCAATACCAAAATTTTGATGACTCCACATTTGTAATTAATTTTAATACCGGGTATATCAGTCATGAAACTTTTTCTCTTTTAAGTCTGAGACAAGTTTGGTTTTATTTCTGTTTGGCATTGCCAGGGACTCAGCCAATGGTCTCATATGTGTGAGGACAGTGCTTTGCTGCACAGCCACACCAAACAGATATGGTGTGTGTTTCTCCTCACAGAACAAACACCTCTGCTGCTGTTTATTTGTTTATTTATTTTGCAAACAGGATCTTGCTATGCAACTCAGACTAACCTTGAACTCACCGTGTAGCTTACTTATGCTGGTCTCTTTTTTTTTCCTTAAAAAAAGTATTTTTATTAATTCTTTGAGAGTTTCATGTATATATACAATGTATTTTGATCATACTCATCCCTTCTTCCTTCTCTAACTTCTCTCAGATTCCCCGCACCTCCCAACCTCTCCAACTTTGTGTTTAGGCTGCTCTTGAATGCTCCATCCTCCTGCCTCAGTCTTCTGAGATGGCATTTTGGGTGTACCACACTGAATCTGGCTCACTGGTAACTGTTAACTTGGTGCTGTTCCCAGCATATTTTTTACATGCCCTTGTCTAGAGTCCCTGCAATGCCTGCTCACTAGTCTGCAATGCCTTCTCACTAGCCTGCTCACTAGCCTGCAATGCCTGCTCACTAGCCTGCAATGCCTGCTCACTAGCCTGCCAACTTCCATTCTGTTCCTTCTCTTCAGCCATTTTCCTTGTCTTCCACACCTTGTCCTCCCACACAGGTCCTTCTTTACTTGCCTGTCAGATTTCAGAGAGCACTAATACCTTAATCCTCTTGGATGGCCGAGAGAAGAGAGCCCTAGCCATCTATTACCCCTATTTTTATACCCTATTTTTGAGTCTAGGTCAGTCTTTCTTGAAACTCTCAGGAAAACTCTGAGGACCAAGAGCCACTGTCACTATTCCTTTATTATCTGGGGCAGGGTGGGGACAGGGCAGGAATAAGCAGCTGAGATAGCAGCACTGTGAACAGGGGCACTGACACAACGTGGCTCTGTGAACATAGCAGTCTGGCTCACCTCACAACAGCATGCCTTGACACAGTGAAGCCTGAGGATAACTTTGACCCGCCCCAGGCTCTTTCCTTTTATGGTACAGAGGATCAAAACCTGAGCCTCAGCATGCCAGGCAAGTTGTTTTAACTATACCTCTGGCTCTGGCTCCCAGCAAACTCAAGACTGTTTTAACTATACCTCTGGCTCTGGCTCCCAGCAAACTCAAGACTGTCTTGCTGTAGACCAGGAGACTTGATGATAATAGATACTTGTTTGTTACATTGTTACATATGATGATAACAGTCTGTGGATATTTAATTTGTTTGTTACATTGTTACATGTAATGTATGTGACGGTAAATGTACTATGGAGTGGAGAGATATGCAATTTACTGTAGAGGGAAAAATCCCTAACACAGAGAGAGGTAGTGGTCCACCAGGGTGTAACTACCATGGCAATGGAGTGACTGGGGAATTACAGCAGTTGGGCAGAAAGTGCTATGGTTAATACGGTTAATATTATACACTTATGATTTAATATGAGGCTGCAAGGGACCACCATGTATGCTCACACATGTGTGTTCACGGGCTTTGATAAGTTTAAACTTTTTTATGGAAGCAAATGATGAGACAGAACTTTTACACACACATCTTTTAATGCATTCACGACACACCTAGCTTTTCATTGATTTAAAAAAATAATTCTGCCTACTTGGTGTATCTGTTCAAATTGTCAAAAAAATCTGCATATAAATGGCTTTGTACAATTCAGACTGCCATTGTTTAAAGGTCAGGTGTATGCTAGAGAGCACTGGCCCGTCCTTCCTCCCGCCCTCTCTCTCCAGTGCTGGCCTTCCCCCTCCCTCCCAATGCTAGCTGCCCCGCTCCCTGCTCACTGGCTACATGCAGAGCTTAACTGGCAGGTAACTTTCAGATCCGGAAGGTTGCATTGCGTGACCTCTGAGTTCATTCTAAACCCAAGAAGACTGTTTATTTTTTGCAAAGTTTGTTCTGAAGAATGAAGGGTTTTGCGGCCACTAGAACTTAAGGAAGAGAAAAAAAAAAAAAAAAAAAAAAAACCAGATTTTAGAGTTAGAACTTGTAAATAGAAGTCCAAGAAGTAATGGCGACCAGACATTTTACCAGGTGATGCTGGGTCCGTTGATTATTGACATTGGAAAAACGGATTCTGTCTTCATACCTATACAATGACCAGTTGCTGTTGGTTTGCAGGTTTAAATGAAAAGGGTAAAACAATAAACTTCTAGAAGAAAACAGAAGAACACCTGCATGACTGTGGGGGGATGGCTGTTTCTTTTTTCTTTTTCTTTCTTTCTTTTTTTTTTGGCTGTTTCTTTAAAAAAAAACTTGGATGAAAAGATTGATAAATTGGATTTCAATAAAATTAAGAACTACTTATTAAAATATTGCCAAGAACACAATAGAGAGGGAGGTAGTTTTAAAATGAAAATGCCAGGCAGTGATGAAACACACCTTTAATCCCAGCACTTGGGAGGCCGAGGCAGGCAGATCTCTGTGAGTTTGAGTCTACAGAGTGAGTTCCAGGACAGGCAGCCCTACACAGAGAAAACCTGTCTCAAAAAACTAAACTGAAAAAAGAGGGAGGTATTTTATATCTTGGGACACAGCAGGGAGTTTGCAAATACACTGTGATGTGTTTATAAAAAGATAAAGAGAGAGAAAATATATTTTGGTGGAGGTGTGGTGAGGTGTGAGGAAAAGGGTTGCCTCTGTGGGCCCACGCTGAGGCATCCCTTCCCCCTGAAGGACCAGCCACAGAATGGTATAGTATAGAATAGAGTTTATTCATGGCATGGAGAGTTAAGAGGGTAGTAGAGGCAGAGAGAGAGAGAGAGAGGGAGAGAAAGAGAGAGAGAGGTAGGGTAGTAGAGGCAGAGAGAGAGAGAGAGAGAGAGGTAGAGGCCAGCCATGAGCACATGGAGAGAGGGAGGAAAAGGGAGAGAGGGGGAAGGGGTAAGAGGACAGAGAAAGAACAGGAAAGCAAGAGAGAGGGAGAGAGAGAGGGAGGGAGAGAGAGGAGAGAGAGAGGAGAGAGAGAGGAGAGAGAGAGAGAGAGAGAGAGAGAGAGAGAGGAGGGGCAAGCAAGCAGGCCCTTTTATATTAAGTAAGGCACACCTGACTGTTGCCAGGTAACTGTGGGGCGGAGCCTACCTGACTGTTGCCAGGTAACTGTGGGGCGGAGCCTACCTGACTGTTGCCAGGTAACTGTGGGGCGGAGCCTACCTGACTTGCAGTGGAGCTTAGACAAAATACTAACACACTGGGACTGAGTAATTTGCTTTAAAATGATTCAAGTTACCTAGATTTTGCCTCAATAAGTGAATCTTAAAACCCCAAGGTGCCACAAATATGAGTGAAATTGAGAACATGTGTTCTGAGTGTGGGCAAGGGTGTGGGGCAGCCGGAGCCCTCTACCCTGTGGCTCTAAAGCTTTATAGATGGTCTCCAATTCGGCATTCCTCCCCTAGCCAAATGCTACAAAGAATCTAGTATCTATTTGGCCACTAAAAGACAGGAGTTAGGAGCTGCTTAGCTTCTTCTCATAGTAGCTGAAAGCAACCAAAGCCCGTTAAAGTAAGGTGGGTAAATTGTGCTTTGGTCATAAACAGAATACTACACAGCAGTTAAAATGAAAGACTGAAGTAAGGTGAACTCCGTTGGAACGAAGCCAAACCCCATAGGTTGAGTGTATATCTATCTATACTTGTCTGAAATTAAGAAGCAGCAAAACTAACCCATGGAGGTGACTGTCGACAAGGGAGCTCAAGAGAGCAGATGGGGCCACTACACTGGTGTGCTTGTATAAAGGCTGAACTGAGCATTGCAGATTCATACAGCTTACTGCCTTGTGTTTACTTTTGAAAAGAAACTGTAACAAACTAGGAAACAAACAGTCACCAGAGCAGATGTCAGCAAGGCAGGAGGGAGGATTGTGTGAGAAACAGGAAGTGGCCAGAGGCCTGGAGCAGCAATGAGATGTTACAAAATTGGGTCTGCTGTGTAAAGGCTGGGCTTACGGGAGGGAAACGGTTATGAAACCAGATCTCAGAGATCTTTGGGAATGCATCTGGGTAAACCGAGGCTGACTGCTTTTGTGGGACCTGAGTGGGGGAGCTGCTTAGTAAGGAGTGAGGAGGTCTGAGGTGGCTAGGGACTGGAGGTGGTGACTGAGGCCCCATACTGGATGACAGGACAGGAGAAGGAATCCTTTAACTAGGAGTCTGTGTCCGAAGCCCCCTGATACAAGTAGGGGACTGTTCTGGGCCCAGTGAGGACCAGTGATGGAAGTCTGGAGTCACTTGTGTACAGATGGGTTGACATGGATGAGCAGCCTAAGGGAGAGAAGGTAACAGATTCTGGGAGGTAGTCATAGAAAAGAGTCTGTGGGAGATCATAACCACGGCTGTGACCAGGGATGACACGATGAGTGTCACCAAGGGTAAGTAAAGCAAGTGGGGGTTTTAGATACATAGGGAGAAGATCCAGGAAGGAGAAGGGAAGGTTGAAAATGTGGTGGGAACAGGGCTAATTTGGGGGGGAGGGGAAGGCTAGCCCTGGAGAAGGTGGGAAGACAAAACAAGGCAGCTCCCAGCCTGGATAGCCAAAGCTGTCGGAAGTCAGAGCACAGGAAGAGAGTGGCCTCAGATCCTGGTAGATATGGAAGGTGGAGCCTGGAGTTCCAGATCATTGGTCTCGTGGGTTCCAGGTGTAATCCTGTCTAGCTGTTGAGTGTCTACACTCGGAGTCCTGACTATCATTCTCTGGTGTAGTGGCTTTGGGAAAGTTCTCCAAGCCTCCGTTTCTATGTCTGTTAAATGTTGATGATAACAATAGACTTCACACTCTGTTCTGGAGATGACGCTAGAGCAAGCAAGGTACTTGGAGCACAGCTGAGAGAGGAGTGGAGCCTCCAGTGGAGGCTGAGGGCAGGTACACTGAGACCGGAGTCCACAGTGGGTGCAGTTGGAAGAGGTTTTGCTGGCTTTGCTCAGGATATGGGAGGAATGAGGGAGAAGGAAAGCAAGGCTGGGGAATTCTGTGAATGAAGTCTTAGATCATGAAGCCCTATCATTTTCATGTGAGTTACTTAATGTACCAGACAGGATGCTAGAAACTAGTGGTGGGGGGAGAGGGAGGGGAAAGGGTAGGATGGCTAACTATAAATAAATAAGAATTTAATAGTAAAGATATAGGAATTGGGGTGTGAGTGTCTGGTTGAGGTCATATCTTTTTGCATTTTATTTGTTTGTATTTATTTACTATTTAGAGGGTCACATGGTATATGTATGGAGATCAGAAGGCACCTGTGGGAATTGGTTTTCTCCTTCCACCATGTGGGTCTAGAACTCTGGTCTTGAGGCTTGGCAGCAGGCACCCCTACATGCTGAGCCGTCTCAGCCTTTGGTTGTGGCCCTGTGACCCAGGCAAGTTTTCCAATCTCTTGGGGTCCCGCATTTCCGCACGGTGGATGGACTGAGGCGTATAGTGTCTTATGTTTCTAAAGTCCTATGCTTCTTATCCAGAGTGACTTCTGTGACCCCTCCCCCTGCCTGGACCTGTGGGTTTGGTGCAGAGTGGGAAGGTACCCAGTGTGTGTGGGGAGTGGGGAGGGGAGGGCAGTGTATGGCTCTTGCCCAGGAAGCCCCGTGCTGTAAATGTCTGCTTGACTACAGACACTCAGCTCCAAGCTGTGGTACTGCAGTCACCAGAAAAGCAGAGTCTGGGCTGGCAGATCTGTGAAAGGAGCCCTGAGGGACAGCACGCTCACAGTACTGAGCGTTTACAGTCCCTCTCTTGAGCATGCTCACATTACATAGATCTGGGAAGTGGACCCTGAGGACTAAGTAGGAGCAGAAACAGCAATCTCTAGTCTTCCAAAACTATTTCCTGGAAGTGTGTGTGCGTGCGTGCATGCATGCCTGTGACACCAAGTCAATAAATACTCTTAAAGGATGTGTCTGGAGTGTGAGAGACAGAACATTAAGAAGTATATTTCCTGGGCCGACCGTATGCTGCCCAGGCTGGAAACAGGAAGCACCACTCTGACAGCAGGTGAACTGCCCCTGGTCTGTGTCTTTTCAGACAAGAGCAGGTGCTTCTCTGAATCCTGATCCCTCTACTTCCGTCTTGGATGGAAGTAACTCAGGGTTCTGTCTGCAGGAGTGAAAGGGCTTGTCATATGTGGGCTAAGCAATCCCTGACGTGTGGTCCCAGTGCTATTGCTCACTCTAGAGGGCATGGTCTCTGGTCCATCTTCCCTTCTGTCTGAGTCTCTAAGGACCCAGTCTCCCGGGTCCACAGTGCCACATGACTGGCACATGGGGGGATCTGGAAGTTCCCTTGGTCTTTCTCATCAGCAAAGACACAGGTCCTTGTCCCCCTCTCCCCAGCCAGAGGGGGAGGAGCCTCTGCAGTGGTCTGTGAGAGTGATGGCAGCCCTTTCCACTGAAAAATGTCTTCTGTGTTTGTCCCCGGTGGGTGCTTGATCCTTGAAAAAAGATTCCACTAGAATCTTATACTGGGCCGATTTTCGACAGCTCAGTAAATTGAGACACCTTGAAATGGAAGGATGAATTCAGACAGGACCTGTTTCATCAATATTTTGTGTTGGCAAAAGTTTTAAGGAGTTAGTTTTGTTTTCTGAAAGTAAAATTCTTATGAGGAAGGACAATTTACCCTTTCCTTACCCTTAAAGGAAAACTCTCTCTTTTGGATCATAGATTCAGAAGGAGGAGGGTGAGCATGCAAAGGCTGGCCCTAGGGAACTCTAACTGTGCCTTGTTAGCAGAGAACAGAGTGCCTGTGTGTGGTTCTGAACAGTGGGTTGAATTTAGAGAAATACAGTATATGCCCAGAGTTAGGGAGACCCCAGGCTTCCCCTCTCCCTGGCTGATCCATCACCTGAGAACCATTACAAAGGTCACCCAAGCCACTCTTGCCATAGTTTTTTGTTTGTTTGTTTGTTTTAAGATGAAAAGAAAGCATCTCGGGGTGGAAGCCCTGTGGCAGAGGCTGTAAATGGAGGTTGAGAACGAGCTGGCTTAATCTTGGCCTCCTTTTAGAGTGGTGATTGATTAATGCTGCCTGTGTTGCTGTTCTTCCAGAGCTGACCTGTCCTGGACTCAGCATAACTAAGGAAGCTGCTGCAGGATGAGAAGATGGCAGCGCGGCTGCTCGCACCACCAGGCCCTGACAGTTTCAAGCCTTTCACCCCTGAGTCGCTGGCAAACATCGAGAGGCGCATTGCTGAGAGCAAGCTCAAGAAACCACCAAAGGCGGATGGCAGCCACCGGGAGGACGATGAAGACAGCAAGCCGAAGCCAAACAGTGACCTGGAGGCGGGGAAGAGTTTGCCTTTCATCTACGGGGACATCCCGCAAGGCCTGGTTGCCGTTCCTTTGGAGGACTTTGACCCGTACTATTTGACGCAGAAAGTGAGTTGGAGGAGACCCAGCTGCAGAGGCTCCTTCCCCTCAGGCTGGGGAGAGGGGACAAGGACCTGTGTCTTTGCCCGGGAGAGCGAGTAGGGAGACATAGCAAGCCCTTGCTTCCACCCGGGATCCTTCTGTCCCCACTTGGTTGCTGCTGAGGGTCACTTTCAGGCCTTCTTACAGGCCAACTCTGTTGGCAAGACTTCCAGTTTTGGCTCCAGGCAAGCTTTAAAAACAAAACAAGGACAACACATACATGTGGCGGGGTGGTGAGGATGTAGTTCAGTGACAGAGCGCTTTCCAGCACGCGGAACCCCTGGAAACGTGAGGGGAAGACAGAAGGAGAGGGAGGGAGGAAATGTGGGCAGACATGAAACACACCTATTTATTAGCGTCCAGGATACTACAGCTGAGTAGAGTCTCCCTGACCCGCACTATTAAATCCCGTCTCTGTATATAAAGGTGATATGGTTAGCGCAGCAACAGCACGCTGGACGTAGTGGAGACCACAGTGTGCTGTCTGTGCACCCCTCCGATATGACACCGGAGCATGGCCTTGTGGGGCAGACACAGTGGCACACACTGGGCTGAGGGAAACTTGTACCTTTGGTCTTGTCACCTCTAGTTTGGATGGATCTTTGTAGTAAAGCCAATCCTGTCCCCCTGCCCGACAGGGAACACAGGTAAAAGGCCAGGCTTCATTTGGCCAAAGGTTCAAACTTCCTGAACAGTGTCTGCCCAAATCTTAGATTATTGTATGAAACAAGACAAGAGAAGAAGCCAAGCCTCTGGGTTTGATTCTCTGGCCATGTGATTAGCTGCTGGATCCTGAGAGCTGACATTACCTTGTAGGAGACCCACCTCATGCCACAGATGTCATTTAAATAACTGTGTCAGTGGGCTTTCCAGATAATGGGATGGCATGATGGTTTTGTGTAATTGTGTATTTACAATAGAAAGCTCCGGTAAGCTATCTTTGTTTACATGCCTGCCCCTTTGAACTGTTGCGGCTAGTGCATTTTAAAAAAGCTTTTAGCTTCTTTGTCTTGTAAGTGGAATAGAATTAAAAGACCTCTATCTAGGATCTAGTGAGAAGGCTCAAAAGGTAAAGGCTCCAGGTCTGAGGGCCTAAGCGTGGTCCCTGAGTCCCATGTGGTGGGAGGAGACAGAGGACCTGTAAATTCTCCTCAGATTACCTGAGTGCCCTGGTATGCACACCCTCTCAACAGTGTGTGCAGACATACATACATATGTATGTACGTATGTACATAAAAACATAATGTATAAATACATATGGCTAATGGCTACTATAAGGCAAACAGATTAAGTCGAAAAGCATTGCCAGCAGTTCAGAAGTGTTCACTGCACATTAATGTTTACCTATCTACCTACAATCTGTTTTTCTACATATATTCTATCTATTTGTCTATCTACCTACCCACCTACTGTCTACCTACATATAATCTGTCTGTCAGTCTGTCTACTCGGTACAGGGTCTTACATAGTAGCCCAACTTGGTCCCGAACTCACCATGTAACCACATGAACTCCTAATCCTCCTGCCTCTACCTCTTGAGTTCTGGGGCTTCAGACTGTCGCACCACGCACCCTACGAGGTACTGAGGCTTGAATGGAGGCTCCGAGCATGGCGGGCATGCACCCCTTCTCCTAAATGAGGAGTTTTCCATCTGACTAAAAAGAACAAGCTTTCTTGACCTGTCTCAGGTCCTCCCCGTGTTTCTGTTACTGGCCCTTTTCACTAACCAAGGCTAGCACTGGCTAAATCAGCACGGCCTCTCCTACAAGAAAGCATACCGGAATTAACCTGTCACAAACAAAAAGCTTGTAGGGGAGAAAGAGACTTTAAGAGGATGTTCCTCTCCGTTTGTCTTTCAGGAGTTGTTGTAAATAATTCCAGGGAGATAAGCTCTCCTGCCTGGTAAATGATTGTCTTTTCCTCAGCCTCCGTTTCTAACACTGTCACTGAGGGGACCTCTGGGGACCCGTGTCTTGTTTCCTGTCTTTCTTTATGGGCAACAGAAGACCTGTTGTCTTTCTAAAATTCTAGCTTCATCCCAGTGTAGATTTTCTGTTCCAGGAAACTCAGGACCCTGACAGCCAGGCATCACACTGTCCAGGCGCTGCTCCAAGTACTGCTGCTTTGGCCATACTAAGCTCTGAGGGCCTTGTTGAGTGTCTGATTTTTCCAGCTGGTCTCTGCGAACAGCTCTGTGGGCTGCTAGCCCGAGACTCTGCACCTTCGCACCCCCTGCTCTGGGAACTGGATGCTAGTGCTTCCTTCCTTAGGGTTTTTTTTTTCAGTTACTCAATACAAATAAGTACATTTAAGAAACAGACACTTCTTTTGACTTATCTCATTTTAAAACTAGGTTGTATATTTACATAATCAAAATTTCAGAGCTATTTGGTAAAAAGCCCGGCCTGCATACTTCGGGCTCCCACTCCTGCCTCCCTGCGGAGGTAGCCTGATGTAGCACCCTTTATGGCAGGCAGGGTCCATGGCAGGTCCATCAGGGCCTGACTACCTCAGACTCTTGTTCTCAGCCTTCTTCCTGTTGTTTCCTTAAACCGACCTTAGTTCTGTTGTCTGCCTTCCATTTTTTGTTTATTGTGGAATCTTCTGTTGTTGTTATCGTTGTTTAGGCTTTCAGGGAGGAGCCCAGACCCAGCGGTGAGTCCACACATGCCGGGCTGTGAAGTCTTGACTTTTATAGGTGTGGATTCTCAGCTTCTTTCTTCCTTCCCCCATTTTTTCCTTTTAGAGAATCAGATCAATGGCTTTTCTTTGCTGCTTGCAGCATCTGTCTTCACGACAGAAAATACAGTCTGCTTCTTCGCAGTACTTTGCTGACTTTTAAGTGGCCATCTGCATATCTCTAGTGACCTCCCCAGGGAGGCAGTGGGGGCGGGGGTCCTGTGGGTTGAATCAAGTCCTGTGCCTTTGCCTTTCCCATTTCTCAGGCCTGAGAACATCCTCTGTGTCCAGCAAGCTGCCATATTGTCAGAAAGCCTCAGAAGCAAAGGTTCCAATCTCAGAACTGGTATGTCTTAAAGAACCAGGCTGTACTCATGATGCACCAAACAGTGGCATGCTTCTCAAAGTTCAGCTCACTCCACAATCTGTGGGTCTGTTTTTCTACAAAGTGGGGTACATTGAGACACGCAGGAAGTTAAGATGTGGAGGCCTTTGACATCATTTAATTCAGCTTGCTTACATTAATTATTTTATGGTCTTGATACTTTGTCAAAAGCCAGATCCAGGTTTGCAAGGTGGCTCAGTGAGTAAGGAGACTTACTAAATAACTGACTCCCATGGGTTGTTTTCTGATTTCCACTCACTCCTGACTGCGTGCAAGCACACATACATGCGTACATACACATGGACATACACACCACACACAAGCATACATGTCCAACTACACACATGTACATACACACCACACAAACACACATGTGCACACACACATGCACACAGATATACCACACACAAGCACACTCACATGGGCACACATATGCACATGCACACACCACACACAAGCACATACATATGTACAGACACACACGCGCGTAATTTTTTTTTTCAAAGCCAGAGCTACTGTTAGTGGTGGAACCTGCATAAGATCTCACCCTTTTATTCATTACAACATGTTTTCAGCCTTTGCCTTTGAAAGTTGGCCCAGTTGTCCCCATGCTGGTAGATGGATGTACAGAACACAGAGCCAACTCCCCTCCTGTCTGCATCCCCAACAGTCCTGTGGTTTACTTGCCTGTCTAGGATGAGTGAGAAAGAGCATGGTGCTAAGAGCCATGTGGTCATCTGACCCCAGACACCTGGGTTCACTATCAAAGCTGCCATATTGCTCACCTGTCCTAAGCTGTTTAACTAGCCCCTCCACCTTCTGTTCCCTTTTGAAGGAAGATAATCTCCCTCCCACCACAACCCACAGCGTACTGGAAAAAGCAGTGTCTTAGTTATGGTCTCATGGCTGTGAACAGATACCATGACCACAGCAGCACTTACAAAGGACAACAGTTCATTGGGGCTGGCTTACAGTGTGAGAGGTTCAGTCCATTGTCATCATGGCAGGAAGCATGGGAGCATCCAGGCAGACACAGTGGAGGACCAGCTGAGAATTCTACATCTGAGACCTCAAAGCCTGTCGCTAGTGACACACTTCCTCCTACAAGACCACACCACCCAATAGTGCCACTCCATGAGAGTCTGTAGAGCCATTTCCTTTCAGGCCACCACAAGTACCTAAGTGGGAGTCAAAACCCTGGTTTTACTTTTACATTTTATCTTCAATGTGCTCCGAGCCAAATAAAATGCCCTGGGCCTTGGTGTCCTCATCTGCACACAGGTGTGGCAGAGCGTGCATGTGTCCACATCTTTCTGCTTGTGTGTTACACTTTTCCTGTTTGCCCCGTGTCTGGAGTGTGATGACATGTTCTCTGTTCCCTCAGTTTCCCACTCTGGTCTGCATCACTTCCTCTAGGAATGTTCTTCCTTTAACCTCAGCTTCTGGAATTCCTTCCTGCTCACCCAGACCCAGCTCAGAAGCTGCTCCTTCCTATGACCTAACTTAGTGCTTCTACACCAGAACAGAGTCCTCTCTATTCTGAGTTCTGTAGCATAGTTTAGCTACATAGCTTTGGTTCTCGGCTGGTCGCTCTTGTGCACCTGCCCAGGAGCTATCTTGATTCATAAGTGAAAGATACACACACACACACACACACACACACACACACACACACACACACACAGCAGTTAACTTTAAAATGCCTTGGCTAGCTCAAAGGCTGGGCAGTTCTAATCCTCCCCAAGGCTAACACACATTTCCTTCCTGTGGAGGCTTCCCAGCGGCTCCTGTGGGGAGCCCTTTTGGGGGCCACATTCCTTCTCACCTACATTTCAGATGATTTTTCCTCTACAGCTCTAAATCTGATCTGACTCCCTCCAAATCATTCCTCCCTTCCAGTTTCTAGCCCACCCAGATTCAAAGGTCCCACCTCAGTCTACTTGCCCAGCCATTGGCTGTTGGTTCTTTATTGATCAATCAAAAACCAATTGGGGCCAAGAACCTTCAGCGGTTGGACACACAGATTCCTGACTTTGGGGGCCAGATTAATTCAAAGCGCTAAAACCAATCCCCAACAAGTTCCCGTAAGACAGTCTTCAGCCTGCAGAGATGATTTCAGGTGCCTTTCAGTGTGGGCGTGGCTGGTACCTCTGTGCAGTTTCGCAGTTTTATCCTCACCACCACTAATGATAGAGCCAACCGTCGCTGAAAATCTACTAAGTCTCTCCCCCTCCGTCTCCCCTTCTCTCCTGCACTACCCCACACACATGCATGCATACACACATGTGCACACACACACATGCACACGTTCCCTGGGCTGCTGGCAGGTATGCCTTTCCTCAACTGTTTCAACTTTATCAACAGATGTGGAGAGTCAGGCTGTTAGGAAAGGCTTACATTGTATCTTCAGGTGCGGGTGTGACTGACAAATTGCCAGTGAGTTGTTTACGAGCTGGAAAGTTTTGTTTCTGATCCTGTCCTCATCTAGTTCTGAGTAATCTTAGCTGTATCAGTTAACCATGCAGGGTCTGTGATTTCTCTAGTCTAGAAAATTAAGGTGCACCAAGGACTACTATCTCACCTAATTTTTTTCAGTGTTTGTAAAGGCCATAGCTTGGCCTTCTCCCATCCTGCAGTTGCTTTGCTAATTACCACAAAGCACCTGAAAACAGGATGTTTATTGGCTCTTGTTCATCTTCTGCCTTCATCGGCTAAAGCAGGGCCTGCTCTCTAGTAAGCATTCAGTCGGCATTTGTTGAGTGAACGAGGCTCCCAGGGTCTGATGCACATGAAAACACCATATGCTCTTCTGAGCGGTAGCAATAGGACTTTTATATGAAGAATTTCCATACATTCCAAAGTGAACTGAACTCTTTGGGTAGGAAAATCTGGTTACCTTTCTATTTCATGAGGGGGTGGGGGGAGGAGAGAGAGAGAGAGAGAGAGAGAGAGAGAGAGACAGAGAGAGAGAGACAGAGAGAGAATGGTTTTGTTTATCAGCTCAGTAGTAGATTAAGAAATGGGTTTTTTGTTGTTGTTGTTTTTTGGTGGGTTTTTTTTTTTTTTTTTTTGTGATTTAGAGATGTTGGTAGACGCTGGATTACTGTGGTGTGCCCTCTGTGCTTTCCACGCTCCTCACAGAACCCTCGGCTGAGAAAGAACTTTGCCTAAGGACCTTAGTAATCTCCTCTATGTATTCCTTTAGTATTTGTCCATTTACTGGCGGGACAAACCTTTGGTTGCGTCCACCCCACTAAGTATTTTTCTCTTCATGTTATTAGCCTTTCTCTATTAAGTGACTCTGAGGAAAGACACCCTGGTGTGGAATACATGCCCACGTCTATGGCCACACATAAAACGTGATCAGTTTAACCCAGGAAATACTCTGGAGTCAGGCACTCAGTTCTCTTGTGGGGAAGATGGAGTAAGGTCTGTTCTTCACCCCAAAGCAACTTGTCATGCGGCAGTATATTGTAGACTGCCACTTTGGGCAAGGGGGGAGGGGTAATTTTATAGTGAGAGTAGTATTTGAATTAGGCCTTGGACTTCAGAAACGAGGGATGGGTTAGAACTTTGAAAAGTGGAGAACACAATGGGGACAAAGGCATGGGCACAGAAGCCACAGATGTAAGAAAAGCCTGTTTGTCTGAGGCAAGTGGGAAGCAGGGAGTAACTGAGGTACAGAGGGAAGAAGACTGAGCAGGAAAGTTGGGGTCAGATTCAGAAGGCTGAGGCTATGGGGTTTATACAGTTTGCAGTGCTGTGTTTCCTCACCCAGGACCCACACATTTTACCATCACCCAGAGCTGTGATACCTGATAGCCTATCACTCCTCCCAGAAAAGAGCTTCTGCTTCCCAAGCGCTAAGCTGTATGCACAGGAGCCAGTGTTCACCTGAATTCTAGGATGAAGCAGCTATGATGTCTGCTGGATCCTTCCCCGGGCTGAAAGTTATAAAAATTTTACTCTAATAGAAGTTGACCTGTTGCTCTCCTTAATAATGATCATTTAGGTGATGTATGATGTCTTGGCGATCATATTGATCGTTTTCTGAACTAGCTTCATTTTAACCCTTTCCTAGTAACAACATGAGGCTCTCACCTCCGCAGGAGGCCTCTCTTACTGTTTCTGAAGTCACACAGACATTGTGAGTAGTTCTTTACATACAACCTGGCTGACCCAAGCCATTTCTGTCAGCCGTGGTTCTTCCAAGAGGGTGTCTGATTCAGGCTCTGAGGATGTTTCACATGCTCTGCTGGGGCTGCAAACTTTGGCCTGTGGACTCACATTAGAGCAAAAAGCTCGTCTGGTTCAGGGGATAGAGCTGTCCTTCTGCTGTTCAAGACTGGGCTCTGCTGCCTTTGCCTTATTCCTTCTGTCCTCTGGCCTGTCAAGCTCTTGGCCACAGGCTATCCCTCCTCTTTCTTCACTGTCTATCCCCCTCCCCCCTGGTGTTGCTCGCTCTCTCCCCTCACTTCCCCCATCCTCACTCCCACTTACAAACTGTAAGCAGTCCCTCTTCTGTCTCATGGATCTAATCTCTCTGCTGATCCAATTGTTTCCCATGTCATCAAGACCCACAGTGGAGCCCTGACCCCTCCATCCCCAAGGCAAAGCCTTGCCTTGCCTTGCTCATGCCAATCTCAAGGTCTCCCACAGGAGGAGGATGTTTAAGGTTTGATGTCACCGAACCCCTCAGCTGGGTTAACTCTCGTGGTTACTTACAACTCTAGACTTCCTCCACGGGAATTGTCTTGAAGTCTCTTTCAGCTCAGGTTCCTTTCCTTCTTTCTCCTCCCCCTTCTCCCTTCCGCCTGGTTGCTTCTTTATGACTCAGCACATTCCCAGATGCCCCTGTGAGTTTCCCACAGGTGACCAGAGTGTTCAGAATGGGACCTTTCCTCCCTCAGGCCTCTTACCTTTGTCTTTGAAAGCAGCACTGATATTCCAGATAGCCAAGTTTCTGTGACATCTGAGGATTGACAGTATTGCAGACATGTTGGTATTATGATGAATTATTTTTCTTTTTTAATTGCTTATGTGAGTATTTTGCCTGCATGTATGTCTGTGCACCATGTGTGTGCCTGGTGCCTACAGAGGCCAGAAGAGGGCTTCTGATCTCCTAGAACTGGAGTTTCAGACAGTTGTGAGCTGCCATGTGGGAGCTGGGAACTGAACCCAGGTCCTCCAGAAGAGTAAGTAGCAAGTTCTCTGAGCCATTGACCGTCTCTCTAGCCCCTGGTGCATGTTTTTAAAAGTTAGAAAAGAAAATCCAGCTTTAAAAAAAAAATCAACCTTATCCAAGTAACTTGCTTGTTCACTCAGCCAGTGTGTGGAAGTTCCAGATTTGCATCCTGTGGTCTGGGAACTTGTCAGTCACAGTAAGAAGTGCCCAGCTCTGCTCCCTGCCTGCTGCGTGCTACAGAAAGATGTTCTGTGTGGGATTTCTGCCATCACTTGCAGACACTTCCCCATTTTGTTTAGAAATTTAATGTATTGGCTCTCTTAGCCATGTTTCAAGCCACGTCTTCACCATGGTACCCAAGGCTTTGAAAACGTAAGAGGACTTTTCAAAAGCTAAAATCAATGACTTTTTAGAGGCAGGTGAGCCGAGGGTTGGACAGCTGACGGTATCACTGAGTGCCTGACAGAGGGCTGGTCAGAGCTATGAGGTCTTTGACTTTCACTGTATACTTTCTTCATGTCTAAGAGGTCCAGTCATACATGTAATAGGCATGTATGACCTGTCAACCTTCTGCCGCATGGGCCCCACATCACATCCCCTGCTTGCTGAGCTGGGAAATCTTGGCATGTTAGTACTGCTCTATTGCCGAGACCAAATACCCAACAAAAAGTAACTTAGGGGAATAAGGTCTGTACTGGCTCACAGTCTAAGAAGGGCACAGTCTGCCATGGCAGCAAGAGGCACCTGGTCACTCTGCATCTATATGCAGGAAGCACAGAGGGACCAATGTCCTACTCATTTCACTGGCTGACTCCTTTCTATCCAGTGCAGAGCCCCAGACCAGGGAATAGAGTCACCTTTGTTCACAGTGGGTCTTCCCTTCACAGGTCCAAAGTCTCAGCTTTGAATCAAGATTTTCACTAGTAAGCTTCTAGGAATTTCACTTCTAGTGAAAAGTACATCTTGCATTCCTACAGTATTCAGGACAGAGAATTAGCACCACCCACTCCAGAGAAGAGGGACAGCTGCGTAACAGGGAGAGACTGGGCCAAAGCAAGGTCAAGCTCAGTAAGTGGCCACCAACCCCTGCAGCTCCCTGCTCAGTATCAGCTTCTAGTGGGACCATCTGTGCTGCGATAGCCTTGGGTGTCTATCCTTTACTGTACCTACAGCGCACAGAGCTTTTTGGGGGAGTTGGAGGGTGTAGCACAAATTCACTCTTCCTCAGTAATTATGCCACATCCTGAGGTCTTTGTTGCAAGTTAGGCTTCACTTCCCAACATTATACGGCAACCTCTCAGGGACTCCATATGGAGAACCCAGCCCTCCCACACTTTGCCTGGCCTCAGTGACTTTCCTGACCTTGGCACAAGATTTTTTGGGGGGAGGAGTATGTTTCAAGACAGTCTCTCTGGCTTGTAACCCTGGCTGTCCTGGAACTCAGTCTGTATGCCAGGCTGGCGTTGAACTCAGAGATCCACCTGCCTCTGCTTCCAAAGTGCTGGGACTACAGGCATGTGCCACCACCACCTGACAGCACAAGCCTTTAGGGCCCCTCACTTTTGCATCTCTCGTGGCTAGAAACCCAGTACCATCTGGACAGTACCACCAGGTCCTATCCACCAGCTCAATACATAGCCTTTTGGATTACAGTTGCAGTGAACCTTTATACTTTCAAGGGGAAATATTTCTCCAGGTAGCTGTTGTCAAACTGGGAAGCTCCAGTGACATTCATAGTCTTGGCTTCCAGCCTGTTCCTACCGTTCTCATTTAGGACAGGCCCCCCGTCCTTAGTTAAATCTTCCTGGAAAAACCTCTTAGACATACCCAGAAATGTGTTTCTGTGGTGATTCTAAGCCCTGTCAAATAGACAGCAGTGACAATCACAGCAAGGCTGAGGGAATAAGTTTGCATAACAGATTTAGACAGGTAAGAGTATTCGGCTGTAGAAGCCAGCCCAAAGTGAGAGGGTTGAGCTGTCCTAGACGTCTAAACGGTTCCAATTTCAGGCTCTAGAGGCTGTCGTCATTAGCCGCTGTGGAGGTTGTAGCCAGAGAGAGTAAAAGGATGTTTGTTCCAACTACCCTCCTGTGGACTAGGTGGGTCTGTAGAGCCAGGAGGTCAGGAGCTGCTTGCCTCTCAGGTGACTGATATCTTAGCAGTGAGGACACCCTCCTGAGCCACATGTCACACTGCTGACCAGGGGCTATCGGACGACTGATTGCTTGCAATACTTTCTGTTATGCATTGGTCTCTGGCCACGCGGTGAGTACGAATCTACCCAGACATCTCTTCTTACTCACCTTTGTTTGTTTCCATCTGTACTTTTTAGATGGCCAGGAACCGTTCTAGTTTGGGGTGCGGGGCTGAGAATATGCTGATAAGCAGGCCGCACCGCAGTACGACGAAGCTGCATGCTGTGCTGCATCTGAACTGTACCGCCATGTGAATGTGCTTAGACCTGGCCCCGCACGATGACTCTTCCCCTAACTGTGGGCCCCAAAGAAAAGACTGCATCCCGTGCTAACCGTGGTCATTCCCCAAAGTCACATGCTCCAAGCCCCACATAGCTAACTTGAGGTGAAAAAGCCTGTGTGATTTAGGAGACTCGCTTTCTGCCAACGTAGCACATTTATTAATACCCTACCCCATAATTTGTTAAGAGCTGCCCCACTGCTCTTAATGGGCTGTGGGCTCAGAAATCTTCGCCGGCTGTTGTTATGAGTGGATATTTCCCCTTGGGCAGTAAACCACAGTCCAATTTCAATTTCCTTTTAACTCATTTACTTCACAAAGATCTAATTTAAGACATATTGGATAAAATAGTCTTGGACTTTATGGGCACCAAGTGATTGTTGCTTAAGAAGTATTAAAAGTCTCAGGCTCGCTCCCTCCCCAGCCATGTTTTGAAAGGGCTTGGTGTTGGAGCCACATGGAACAATCAGTTATGTGCATTGGCACACACCTTTAATCCCAGCACTCAGAGGCAGAGGCAGGTGGATCTGTGAATTTAAGGCCAGCCTGGTCTACAGAGTGAGTTCGAGGATAGCCAATGCTACATAATGAGGCTCTGACTAGAAAAAAAATCAATTATGTATTTTTTTGTCAGTGGGTTTTCAGTCATACCTGTTTATGTCTCTCATTGTTCTACCATTGGGACAAATACTTGAGAATATCAACTTTAAGGAAGAAAGATGTATTTTGGCTCCTGATTTCAGTGGGTCCAGTCCCATGGTCAGTGGTCTCCATTTCTTCAGGCCTTTGGTGAAAGGGCGTCATGACAGAAGGGCATAAAAGAGGACAGCTGCTCACTTCCTGGCAGCCAGGAACCAGCTGCAGGAAGGAGCGAGAAAGCATGCCTATCCGTAGTAGCATCCGTCCCTCACTGCTCACTCTTCCCTGCCTCCCAGACCCTCACGAGCCTGCTCACTCCCGTTCTGCCCTGCCTCCAGTTTCCACCACCTTCCAATCGTGCTGTCTGATTATAACTGGGACAGTGGATTGACCCAGGCACTACATGAGAGCCTCATGGTCCAGTGTAGTCCAGTGGGGAGGTGGGGGGGGAGGGAGACAGTACAGCGCATGCGCACAGGATGTATAGCGCTGGGCTGCCAGGAAGCCTCCTCCTGCTGCTCTCTGCTATGTTCCTCAGGCAATATCATCCCTGGTTTTTTGGGACTAGCATAAGAGGGCAAAATAACTGAGAGTTCCACCAGATGTGAAGGAAGGATGACTCATGGTAGGTTTTCTCCTCAGCAGCATGGCACGCTGCCTTTTATGCTTCATCATGGATGTCTTGTGAAATTTCTAAACCGTAGCTAACAAGGTTAGAAAGGACTTGCCACGCCCAACCAACAGGCTTCTCACTCACTTCCTAAATGTGAAAAGTGAGATCCAGGGAGGGGTAGTGGTTCATCTGACTCCCCAGTTAGGGAGGGGAAGATGGAGATGGCCCACGTGTTTCAGGACATGAGCTGAGAGATGACCTGCTTGCTCCCTGGTGGGCCAGATTCCCTGGACTCTCTGCAGAATATTTAACCATCCCTGAGGCAGGAGCTAGCAATCTCTGTTGTTAAAAAATTCTCAGAGGGTTCCAGTGCAGCCAGTCTGGCCTTCGTCAGAAACTGGTACTAGCTACGCCACAGCCCGGATCAGTGCCATCTGTCCTGTGTGGCCCATGAGCTAAGTATAGGTTGTCTATTCCCACGTGGTTGGATGTGTGAAAAGTTTGTGTGTCCGTGGAGTTCTGCAGAATTACAGCCACTCCTGTTTGTTTACATGTTGTCAGCGGCTTCCCTGCACCTCAGTGGCAGAGTCAGTTCTGGTGACAGAGACTGTGCCGCCCACAATAGTTACACCCTGTACACTCACAGAGAAGGCCTGCCGTCGTTGCCGGTTTCCCGTCTCTCACGTGAGCTCTGCGAGGACCAGTGTTCTCTGGGAAATCCCTGAGCTGTGAGGATCGCACTTGTGTTGGTCCAAACACCCTCTTTCTTTATCAGAAGGCGTGTTTAAGAAACACTACTTGCGAATTATCAGTAAATCTAGTTATTTTAGTGATAAATTATAGAGCCAGTGAATGATAGACGATGTTCATTTGTTTGAGGAGTTGGGTACAAAAGATGATTCTCATTTATAAGTAAAGGACTTTTTATAAGTGGTGAAGATAAAGAAGTTTAGAAAGAGATGATATTAAACTGTTTTCATTTTGTGTGCAACATTGTCTCTAAATTATGAAAGTTATACTTCATGTATGAATTGTAACTGATAAACCTTCTATTTGCAAACCAATCTTTTTTTTTTTTTAAAGCACCTAATTTTCCTCAGGCTCTTTAGTTTTCTGGTTCATACTAGAACCCTAGTTAGCCTTTTGACTAACATATAAGGATCTTCTCTCACCTCAGATAATAGACTGTTCATTAACCAACAGACAGCATTTATTGAGCACCTTCTGTGTTCAGGTGATGATTTTGTAATAGGAAATAGCCCTCCTGACAAGAGACAAGAAAATGAAGAGCAAAAAGAATCGGTTATTATTAGGTTATTATTATTTTTTTAAGTCTTGTTGCTTGTCTCTTAAGGTAGGCAGGCAAGTTAGTAAAGGCTTTAGGTGAGGGGGAAAAAGATGAACTTTAGGCCCTGCTGCATGAACCAGTGTTGTGGTTGTTGGGGTGTTTGTTTGTTTTTCCCCCACTATGCTTGGCTACTTTATACGGTGTACCCAGGAGCTCAAATTTCCCACTTACCAGAAAATTCATCCCTAATGTCAATGTCATTCTGCCATGCGGTCATGAAATTACCACCCAGTCCAACACAGTAGAAGCTGTAAAGAGGCTCTGAGCGTGGCATAATATACCACTCTCTGCCATGTAACCTTTACGGGTAGTGCTCCTCCCCAGAGTTTTTGTAAGATGCACATAGGCTGGTAATTCCCTCTTTACCAGCACTTCATGAGAGTACTATGCCACTGAATGAGGAGGTTGTTTGAAAGGCCTGGCATTTCACAGGGAGAGTTGCTATGGAAACACAGAGGGGGTACAAGTACTTCAGAAAGAGGGAATGTTGTGGCCCATTTATTTCTTTGGAAAGCCAAGAAATGGACGAGCCGAATCTTTGCCCTTGACCTGTTTTAAGCTAACCAGATCTTCCAGCTCTACTTGTTTCCGGGATTGGACTTTTCCTGGAGATCACCACAGAATCTATACACCCTAGTATCAGAAGAGTGATTAGCACAGCACTGTACCAAACATGGACTGGGCGGGGGAGGGGCCACATTTCTAAGTGAAGAGAGCAGCACAGAAAAGTTGCTTTTCCACTGGAAGAGACTGGTGATTCTGGCAGATGAAGAGAATATAAAATACGGGATAGGAGGAAAGAGACTTAAAAAGAAATCCACTAAGCAGTAAGCAGTCTTTGGGAGCGTGTGGACCAAGCACTGTATTGGAACTGCATAGGAAACATGAGCTTAGCTCCTGCTTCCAAGAAATTCAAACAATTTCTTGGAGAGAGGGCAGAAGGGGCAAGGAAGAAAGAGAGAGAGAGAGAGAGAGAGAGAGAGAGAGAGAGAGTTGGCTATGGGTCCCAAGTGTCATGTCATTAGGTTAAACTTCTTGTCAGCATCTTTGTCGTGAGATGTTAGATTTTGTTGGAGGCACTTGGTGCCTCTCCTGAGATCACCATGGCACCCCCTTGTATTACCAGGCTGTGTCACACTGCTCCATATTCCTAGTTAAGCTGTCTTTGTACTTCTGGGTTGTATCTCACGTGCTCAGTCCTTCACGTGCAGTGAGATTTGGTTGCTAGTATTTTCGCTGATGCCTTTTATGTCCATATTAATAAAATCTCATCAGCTGAGAGCTTTCTCTTCCCCTGACGTCATTGCCTAGTTCTGTATAAAGTCACCTTACAGAATGAGTTGGGAATTGTCCCCTTCGCTTCTAGATTTTTGGAAGAATTTGTGCTAATTCTTTAAACATTTGGTAGAATTCATTAGTGAAGCCATCTGGTCCCTGGGCTTTTCTTTGTGGGGGTTCTTTCTTTTTTTTTTTTTAATGCACAGTACAGCGGCGTATTTATAGTAATCTCACTTGAGGGGAAGACTGTTTAAGGATGGATCTGTATGCTGAGACTTACAAAGAAAAATTCTGGAAGGATATTTTAAAAACCAGCAGCAAAGATTACCATTGGGTAGCAAAACGGAACTTAAAGTCGAGTTTTAAAATTCTAGGTGTACATCATCCTAAATAAAAACAGGTTTACTTAAAAGTGACTTGCACTTGGCTCTTGGCTTTCTGTATTTACCAGAGCCTCTCCTCCACAGAGACTCCCAGTGTGGTTGGCCCTGCATTTGCCTCCGGAGCCCTCTGCCCTCCTCTGTCCTCACAGAATTGGTTGTCAACTTCCTGAAGACAGCTTCGCCTGGTTCACTCTATTTTTTTTTTTTTTTTATTACCCACAGATAGCCTAGGGGTGGCGGCCTCTGTCGCTACCTCTCAGATTTTGGCGGCCTCTGTCGCTACCTCTCAGATTTTGAACTTGTACTTACATTTACCTGTCGTGACTGCAAGTTTACTATTTCCTCCCATAAAGCAGAGTTCTGTTCAATTGTGAATCCCCACTCCCTTCCCCGTCTTAGCACAGTGCTTGACACTGGATCGCTATGTAGTGTGAGCAAAGCCCGGAACTAAGCATCTCTATAACCCATTCCAAGGACATGAACTAGTTTGACTTGATAAGAAGATTCATTTGGGGAAACACAATCGAATGGTTTTGGGGGGTTGCATGTTGGAAGCCCTGAGAAGCCAGACGGAGCCCTCGGAGTGAATACTGAAGGAATGGTCACCTCCCTGTGACCTTCTTGTGTTTGCCTGGCTCTCTGCTCCCAGCAGGTTGACTCTGGCCACCTGACCAGGTCCTTTGCAGTGGTCTCCTGCACTGACTTGACCTCTGCCCTAATGTTCCTGTCTTCTATGCGTCAGGGTCAGCATAGCCGACTTACCTGTTCTGGCATAGATGGTTCAGAATCCTCCAAATATGAACCTGCTGATACTGTGGCCACTATTTATGCTGCAGCCCGAGGCTGGGCACTGGCAGGGAGGAGAGGGAACAGAAGCTCTTTTGCTTACAGGTTTGGTTTTGTTTGCTTGTTTGTTTGCTGCCTCAAAACCCAATCAGGAGCAAGGTCCTAAGTACCTTTTAAGTGTGTTTATCTTACCTAAGGAAGTGTTGTTTTGTGTGGTGACTAACATGTTATTAATGGTTTCTCTTTTTCTTTCTCCACAGACCTTTGTAGTATTAAACAGAGGGAAAACTCTCTTCAGATTTAGTGCCACGCCTGCCTTGTACATTTTAAGTCCTTTTAACCTGATAAGAAGAATAGCTATTAAAATTTTGATACATTCATATCCTTTTCTGCACTGGGAATGAGTGGTGGGTGTTTGGGGGTTTGACAACTTCAGTGTTACAGCCCCACCAGGAGTGAAGCTGGCTGCTGCCCACCCCAGCCTGAGGGTTAGGAACGAAGTCCCACTGGTTGCCAAGCTGAGCTTCTGTAGACACATTTTTGAAAGATAGGACTGTGGTCTAGAGTTTTGTAGGTGTCATTCATTATGAGGGGTAAAGTAAGATGTTTTAACCTTATACTGAGGCCTTGCTTTTTCAGTAATTTCATTCCATGATAATTCAGCTTATTAACATATTAATAACTGATAGAAGCATTTTTTGAAAACCACATCTTTAATTACAAATGATTGAATGAATGTTTTGGGTTATTTTTTTCTTTTTTTCTTGAGCAAAGAGCTTATGAGTTCTTGGTATTTCTCAGATGAAACCAACTCCTTGGAGCAGAGTTTTAGATACAAACCGTGGATAAACAGGGATGTTTTCTGGGATTTCCCTCCCCCGCCCCCAGGTAGGAAAGTGCCAACCTTTATATCCAATTAATAGATTGTATGGCACATAACAAATTATCTGTGTGAGCTTAACAACTTGGAACACTAGCTAAACTTGTGTGCTTGGCACTTGAGGTAACAGGGCTTAGTCCCCTGACAGACTGTGGTGCACTCAGGAACCAAAGAAACCGTCGGGTGCAACTCAGAGGCTCAGCTGAGCCTCTGCTGTGTAGAACTTATTCCTGGGATCTATGGTTTGTAGGTACCACAGTCATGAAACTGGGAGGCTTACCAGAAATAGATAGACTTTGTCCTTTCCGGGACCAGAGATGGAATGTGGTTTTCTCTCCTGGTCCTAAAGGCATCCCCGTGATTACCCCAGTTGTAAAGAAGGAAAAAAATATGCCCAACCAGAAGAAGCATTGTTTTCTAAACTCTACAGTGAGACAGAGATGGGGAATGACATTAGGAGAGCGCTGGTGCAGCTTCAGTGTGAGTAACTAACCCCTGCTGGCTTTAGAACTGTTTCATTTCTCTCAATAGACAGGAGCTGAAAGGGCCAAGAAAGATCCTGGATGGTAAGAGTACATCTACAGTGATCAGAGTGACTCACCCCATAACCTGCATCTCGGGACTGTTGGGGTACAGGCACCCTGTGAGGGACCTCACGCCACACTGAGTTTCAGGAGAGACATGCGCACATTGACTGGACTATTGCTTGTGGAGATGTTCAGCCCCTCGGCAGATGCAAGAGGAAAGTGAACCACCACTTAAATGTAGATTTTCAAATAACTAATTACACAAGATAATTAATAGTACATTATTGCTGTAGTAAATATTTAAAATGGCCGCTGGTTAAGCCAACTATCTAAGCTGTGGTGGCTCTGCCTAGCTCAGCCGCCACGATCCGCAGCTGGAGGCCACGTGTGTGCTGCAGCTAGAAACGGCCAGCCAGAAACACCAGCCCTACCACCCATGAGACACCAGTGTGGGAGATGGCTCTGCCAATCTTCCACGATGACTCCACAAAGCTAGGCTGTGCCAAGACTATCCTTCTATCCTCTCGGTACCCAGTATGAATGAACTCAAATGCTTAAAGATTAATCAAAGGCTTTATATGTTTGGTAATGTTCAATAACAGCATGCCCATACAATTAGAGGTGTTTCCCAATTAGCTAACCTAAATGTAAGTTGTTACCTGGGACTGCCCTCCATACCTGTGTGGCTCTTCATCCTTCTACATCTCTCTCTCTCTGGCTCCTCCTCTTCCTCCTCCTCTTTTTCTCCTTCCTCCTCCCACCTTAGCTCCTCCTACACACCATTACTGGAAAGAGATGTAGGTTTACTTTCTCACCCGGTGGCCTTGGGTCTTGGTCACTTCTGGCTACTTTTCACACAGATCTAAGTACTCAAGAGTGTTGCCCCATTTCTGGCATAGAAAGCGTCAAGTTCACCCTAAATTAGTGGGGCAGTGGCAGTTCTGTGGGCAGGGGAATAGCCATTCAGCCCCACTACCAGTCAGAAGGGATGTCCAGGGCTTTCCTTGTGGAGGTGGTGGCTAGTTTCCCTTGGCCACCTGTCTCCTGCCAGCCTGTGGGCTTAGCTCCGGTGAGGTCCGGTATGAGGCGGGATTTAGCTCCGGTGAGGTCCGGTATGAGGCGGGGTTTCCTCAGCGGCCAGGCCGGACCTCGTCCCCTTAACTCCTCCCCACAGTCTTCAGCATGATCATCATGTGCACCATCCTGACCAACTGTGTGTTCATGACCTTCAGTAACCCTCCTGAGTGGTCCAAGAATGTGGAGTAAGTGACCCTGCCTTTGTCTCTTTCACAGAGTCCAGTCCTGTCACTCCATAGTTTATCTGGGGTGGGGTGGGGTGGGGTGGGGTGTTGGGGTGAGGTGCTGAGGGTAATGTGGAATCTAGGAAACAGCATCAGATGTGAGTTCTAGAAAGCCAGTCTACCCTGGAAGGATGCCCTTCGCCTCAGTAGCAGAGGCTTTGCCATCCTGGGTCCTCCTTTCCCAAGGCTAAGATGGCTCTGGGGGCCTCCGCGCCTGTTCCAGATCCACCCCGTTATATTCTTTAGAGCCCAGGGCAGCCCGCCCGCGTACAGCATCCCAGTTGCTGCGGGCATGTCACTAAGCTTCCTCCCGACACTGCCATGCCACCATGCCCTTTCTGGCTTGTCACCTTAAGGCAAGCGTCACCTTAAAAGGCTCACCCCAAGTTTCCACCAGGACTAACTTCCGCTGTCCGCACCCCTGACAGGTACACATTCACAGGGATTTACACATTTGAGTCGCTGGTGAAGATCATCGCACGAGGCTTCTGCATAGACGGCTTCACCTTCTTACGGGACCCGTGGAACTGGCTAGACTTCAGTGTCATCATGATGGCGTGAGTTCCTGACTTATTTTACTGTTTTCTGCACGTGTGTGTGTGTCTGTGTGTGTGCGCACGTGTGTATGTGTGTGGACGTATGTGTGCATGTATGAGTAAATGTGTGTGTGTGTGTGCACATGTGTATGTGTGTGCATGCCTGTGAACGTATGTGTGCATGTGTGAGTAAATGTGTGTGCGTGCGTGTGTGAGTGCATGTATGAGTAAATGTGTGTGTGTGCGTGTGTGCGTGCATGTATGAGTAAATGTGTGTGCATGTGTATGTGCGTGTGTGCATGTGTGTGCGTGTGTGTGTGCGCGTGTGTGCGTGTGTGCATGTGTGTGTGTGTCCTGAATAGGCTTGCATGATGGTGTAAGTAAATGTGAATTTGTGGGCTCAGCAGAATAGGAAATTTTTTTTTCTTTTTCTTTTTTGAGATAGGGTCTCATGTAGCCCAGGTTGTCCTTGAACTCACCATATAGCCAAGGCTATCTTGAACTCTGATCTCTTTACCTCCAGCTCCCTGCGCTGGGATTACAAGCTTGTGCCTAGACACGCGGAAACAGGATGGGGAATTCTTGGCTAATCGCTTATGATGCATGTCCGTTTAACTATGGCTCTTGCTTGCAAGGTCTTCCCAGTTTTCAGACAGCAGCAAGCTTGTGTGGGGGAAGGTAAAGAGACAATGTATAGCTAGGAGAACAGTGGGCAGCAATTTCTTGTGACCTTTCCCTTATATTTTACTCCCCTTTACGACACTGGCCCAGGTCCCCATTACTAGAGAGCCTCTGCAAAGATATGAAATAATTTGGGTGTAAACTTTTGGCTGAGAGTGCAGTTGAGGCCTTCAACTCAAAATATGAGCCAAGGTACCCAGAACAGCATATCCAGAAAATGTACTAGTCAGAGTTCCCACTAGAGACTGTGGCTCTACACAGGCATGCTGGCTGCGTCCGGCAATTCATTTTGTTCCAGTTGTAAAAGGTGTCTATTTGAGAAATTTAGCTGATGATGGGTGCAGTATTTTTATTAATGTGTTAAGAAAGTACTTTATCATTTAAGGGGAGTCTTAGAGTTGGGGTACAGGTTGTGTGTGTAAAGATGTGTGAAGAGAAGAAAACGTTTGTGTGTGCGTGGGCCCGAGCGTTAGGAGAAAGACGACATTCCACTGTGGAACAGGAGAGAGTGGTGTGTGTCACATGTCTGCAAACAGAAGTGATGCTCTGCTCCAGGAGGATGCTCTCTACTCTCTAGCATTATAGAATCTACAGTGGTTGGTATGCATTTAAAATCTGTGTCCTTGCTAGACACAGGCCTGCTGATACAATGGGCACGTAACTGGATTTTTGCTCCAGTCTCATGGTCTGAAAGTTTTTTTTCTGAGCCTCACTTTTATCTGTCACAGGATAAAACTTCATGTGCAGACATGACTTCAAAACAGACATACAGCTCCTGGAAAAGTCACAGATACTGCCACAGAGGCATTTTGGCATTATCACCAGGGGTTATTTTAACGTGAATTTGTTTTTTGTGAGGCTCTTGCTACAAAATATTGCCTCTGTTTCTTAGAAAATTGTCCACAAAACTGGGAACATAAGTCTTTGATGCCTTCTCTCTTCCTAAAAAAAAAAGTAAATGGGCGGACAGTCAAGTTACTCCAGTAAAATTAGCACACCACACACCAGTTAAGAGAGTAAAGCCCAGGACACTCTGGGCTATTAGTTTTTTAGAATATACTCTGGATTCTTCTTGCCCATTTTTTTTTTAAAAATTATGTGTTCCTTAAGTGTTTATATTTTGAAATTTTTCTTTTTCAGGGGAACAAAATAAAACCATATCTTGTGTATAAGACCCTTTCTTCCCCCATTCTCAGACCCTCACCCAGTGGTACCATTACAAGTTAACTTTGGTTTGATTCTGCAGGTATATAACAGAGTTTGTAAACCTAGGCAATGTTTCAGCTCTGCGCACTTTCAGGGTACTGAGGGCTTTGAAAACTATTTCGGTAATCCCAGGTAAGACGGCCGGGCTTGGTGTCAGGTGTTGGGTTAGGGCCCTGATGTGACGTATTGTACTTTTTGTTTTGTTGTGGTTTTGTGTTTTTTTTTTTTCCTTTGGTATTTGTGTCTGTACCTGTGTTTGTCATTTGTGTCTGTGTGTGACCTCCCTCACTACAGATATGTGACAGAGTTTGTGGACCTGGGCAATGTCTCAGCGCTGAGAACATTCAGGGTTCTCCGAGCTTTGAAAACTATCTCTGTAATTCCAGGTGAGCAAATTCGTGTGCAAGACCCATCTTGCCGCATTCCTATTCTCTCCCATTCATTTTTGTCTGCGACATTTGAAACTGGCATCGGCACATCTGATATGCCTTGTTGCACCCTGCATGCTTTCCCTAAGAAGGATTCTCTGGAACGGCCCTTTGGTCCTTAGGCAGACGTCTCTGCCATGCTCGCCAGGCATGCAGCTCTCATCCCATCCGTATGTTTGACAAAAGCACATGCTTATAAACCCTTAGGGCCTTACAGCATCCGAGGAGAGGTATACCGGAACAAGCTATGTCTTTGTATGTGAACCATTTGAATCATGGCCTCATGGAATTACAGTGACTTTAATATCCACCCCCATCCCACTGCTTGTGATTTCAGACTTCCTGTAGCATGTTTTGCCAACAGCATGTTATTCAAAGACTTGTACTTTTACTGGTACCATACTAATGCAATCATTTAGTCAAGAAGCAACTTACCCAGTTAACTAGTCAGGTCAGACTAGTTAAAATGGAAAAGTCTCAGAGTCAGTGAGACAAATTTTAAGCTACTACATCCCATATTTTATAAGTGTCTGCTTCAGCAGAATGAGACCTGGTAGGTGTGTCTACTGGGTGTGGACTCAGGGATCACGCTCAAGTGTAAATCCCAGTGAAAGCATATACAGGTGCTGATTTAAAGTCAAAGGTAAGATATAAAACAAAAATCGGAGAAGCTCGAAGGGACAAAAGGAGGAAGAGAGTGGGTGGAAGACTAGTTCAGTGACAATCTCTTAAAATATTTGCCTTTTGCTTTAACCTGGTCCAGCTAGCTCAGTGGTTCTAAACCTCTTGAAGGTTTTTGGTGCCCTTGAGACGCAGATGAAATTTCACAGACACCCCAACCAACCTCCTGCCACCCACCCACAGTCAGGTTAAAATCATTGCACCCGAGAAATAACCTTTCTAAGAACTGGCCTTGAAATCTAGAAGGAAAGGTGTGTTTACTGTTCAGACTGACAGTAACCAGGCGGAGACAAAGGCATGTTTGGGCTTTAACTAGGGTCAGGGCTGCTCCCTAGAGTCCAGGCTTTCCACTCTGTTCTGTGGAGACAGGGTACTCAGTGCCATAGCCTGGTCTTGTGGTCTATCCCCTCGTGGCTGACTACAGAAATAGTTCTTTTATCCTCTGTTCAGTATCATGACAGTGTCCTAGGCTGGGGGAAACACAAAGATATGAGGTGTGAGGGGCGTGTGACTTACCAGAAGCCTCGAGGGTGCAAACCCCCAGGCAGGCCTTGGTCTGCAGCAGCTGGACCACCAGATCTATCCTTTCATTTTTCCCTGTGGTCTCTCTTCTCCTCTGGCCCCTTTAACGTGATTCCATGTTCCTGTTCATCTCCCCAGCACACCCTGCGAGGCATCTGTCTCTTTATGTTCTTGTGATCTCAAAACTTCTCTTCCAGAATTAAATCAGAAAGCTGTGTTCTGTTCACTAACTGGGGCAGCAGATGCTCTACCCAGCCTGGTTCATCACTGCTGTTCTTGTCTCTGCTGTAGGGTTAATTTTCGAGCCGGGCATTTCTGCAAAGTAATTCTTGTCAGGTTACTTAATACTCTGTAGTGTGCGTGTGTGCATGTGTGCGTGCGTGCGTGTGTGCGTGCGCGTGCGCGTGCGCATGTGTAAATATGTAGTGTCTATAGCATAGTACCTGGGCCACACCAGTGCTGCATAAATGACTGTACTAGAAGCACTTACCATAAAAGAGCCCAATAAAAGGTCTGTGTCAAGCTTCATAGTCTGATTCTTGGGTTACTATTCCCATAAGTGCCTCTCCTCCAGTCAAGCTTTGGGAGGCTAACTGCGGTGGAAACTAACTTTAAGGGTATTAAAGCTAGCAGCCCTGTCAGTGACAAGGCTTTTTCTCACTGTTCAGCATTACTGAGGGAAACCCAGAAGTTGGCATCCTATGTAGAGTTCTGAACTTGTCTGTCATTCCCGGAGGACTGCTGGCCTGTTCCTGTAAGCTATCCACGTTTCCTTCCAAGGCAGAGCCCTTGGCTGTACATCATTGGACCAGCATCCGTCTCTTGCTTAAAAATTCAAAGTTACTTTGACTCCAGGTTATAGAGCTAAAACCATGTACACAACGTCACCCCCTCCCACTTCTCCCATCTGCAGTTAGGATCTTAGGCTTTTCCTGAAGCAGTTAGGACTGCAGGAAGGAAGCCTGGGTGTGTCAGTCACTTTTCAGGCTCTTGTGACAGGACACCTGATGAAAGCAACTGAAGTGGGAGGGTTTGTGTTGTCGCGGTGTACAGAGATTCAGTTGATCAGGTGGGCAGGTATGGCGGCAGGAACACGAGGCCACTTGTCACAGCGATGCCCACCACCGTTCGCCTTTGTGTTTAGTGCAGGACCCTAGCCCATAGAATGGCGACACCCAACCCTGAGGGTAAGTCTTCCCCACCTCCGTGAAACCCACCTGGACACCCTCACAGACACACCCAGAAGCTTGTCTCCCATGTGATTCTAATTCCCGTCATGTTGGCAGTCCAGATTAGCTGCTTCAGAGGGTAACCCGGGGCTGACACGGAGCCTGTCAGATCTCATGGCAGACTCCACAGCCCAGCTTCCTTTGTGAGAAATGCTTGCTGAAAACTTGCACATCATCTCGTCCAGGCCAGTATTTTAGTTTTGGGATTTTTGTTTTCTTTTGTTGTTGTTGTTGTTTTGTTTTAACATCTTGGTAGTTGTTTCGAACGTGTCAGGTCAGCCAGAATTTTACTAGTGCACACAAGCCTTTTGTATAGGAAATCTTTACCGTAGCACCTCCACGGCATTTACAAAAAGACCAAATTCACATTCTGGGCCTTCTTGTCGGATGCCTCCAGATCGGGATAGAGTCCACCTGAGGCTTCCTCTGTGCTTCAAAGGCATCGGCTTGGAAAACCTCCGTGCTGAAAGACTCATCTTTGAGCCAGAATTGGTGAGACCCAACTTGACATTGAGCTATTTTTCCTGGAAGTTCACATCTTAAATCTTTGTTCTCACTTTTGACTCATTGGGGGCCTGGGCAGAAAGTGATCATTTGTTGACTCCATTGGAAGGGTCACCTTCCACCTGCCTCGATCAGGAGTTCTCCTGTGTCTCGTGGAGAGGACCCTTCACCTTGGACAGCGCTCTGGTGGCTCCCAGGGATCATCTAAGGGCATGCTGCTGTCTTCAGAGTTGTGAGTCTGCCTTACTTGGCTCTTGGACGTTTCCTTTCTCTTCGTTCATCTCTGTTTCTTCCATTCTTCCCCAGTGAGCTCAGGTAGGAAACGGACAATGTGAGTGTTTTTTTTTCCTTCCTGCTCAGTTTTTCCAAAGCATTTTTTTTAAATGTGTACATTGTGAATGTGGTAGCTTTTCCTGCTTAGTGACAGGATGGAAAGATGCTTTAAGACTATAGCCATTAACGGCTTGTTTTTATTGATTTGTCTTTGCATTTCGAGACAGAGTTTCTCTGTGTAGCCCTGGCTGTCCTGGAACTCACTCTGTAGACCAGGCTGGCCTCGAACTCAGAAATCTGCCTGCCTCTGCCTCCTGAGTGCTGAGCTTATAGACTCGTTACACCACTGCCAGGCTGATTGCTTCTTTTAAAATATTCAAGTTTTAAATCTTGTTGCTTTTGTGCTTCTCTTCCTTCTACGTTAAAAATATTAAGGAAAAAAAATAACCAAAAGAATAGTAGTCCTAAGTGGAAAAAGAAAAAGAGAGCCAAAGTGAACGAGGCTTGCTTTGCCCCCTGGGACTAGACGTCCTGATGGGAACTGGGAGCTCTCCTTTCTGTCTGGCTGAGAGCGATTCCAACATTCACCTTTGAGAAATGAGCTTACATGACTTCAGACCGCTTAAACATCTCAGCCTGAGTGGCAAACAGGGGAATTTGAAATCACTTTATTTATAATCGGACCGCCATAGCCACAGATTGTTCCCAACATGCATGGCTAACTTCTCTGGACTCAGCACACAGGTGGCTTTGGTCATTTGTTCAGGGGACTTTTGGTTATTGCATACAGTGACAGAAGGCATCAAAGGTACCTTTGGACGTAGAGTGGAATAGAAGCCTGCAGTGCCAGCTTCCCCTGCTTCTCCCGGATCCCTAAAATACCCAGCCGCCGCTCTGAAAGCTGGCCTTTATACCTTGGGTCCCCTTGTCCTTTCAAGGTCCCTAGTAATGTATGACCTTCAGTGCAGGCGCACGCTGATGCTGGTTAACGCTAGCCTCTCGGGAGTTCTCGCCATCCAATTTGCCCCCACGTGGCTTCTGTTGCGCGCTCTGTTGTGTAGGAGTCGTTTGAAGGCGCATTCTGCTCCGATTTGGATAATCGGCTTTTTGGGGTCTTGCTTGTTCTGCCATGTGTGAGCCAATAGAAGAGGCAAGGCAGATTCTCTTGACAGCCAGGGCAGTGGCTGTCTGCGTACTCTGCACAGGCTCACCAGGTCACGGATTCCACCGGGAGTCTCCTGTCTCTCCTGACTGCTGCTTTTGGTAGTTATGTGTATGAGTTCCATGAGTAACCATTCTAGGCAACCTGAGAGCTGGAATGTAGGAGATGCATTGATGGCACATGGCTACAACACTATTGGCATCTCTGCAAAAGCAGTGACTCTGTTAGCAGAGAAGGAGGAATCTCCAGTGAGACCAGTGTACAGCTTGGTGGCCTGTCCAGTGCTGCAGGCCCATCCAGCTCTGTTCCATAGTCCCCTCCTCCTGCATACCTGGTGCCCTCCCCCTGCACACCTGGTTCCCCCTGCACACCTTGTGCCCTCTCACTGCACACCTGGTGCCCTCCCCCTGCACACCTGGTGCCCTCCCCCTGCGTACCTGGTGCCCTCCCCCTGCACACCTGGTGCCCTCTCCCTGCACACCTGGTGCCCTCCCCCTGCACACCTGGTGCCCTCCCCCTGCGTACCTGGTGCCCTCCCCCTGCACACCTGGTGCCCTCCCCCTGCACACCTGGTGCCCTCCCCCTGCACACCTAGTGCCCTCCCCCTGCACACCTGGTGCCCTCCCCCTGCACACCTGGTGCCATTCTACACTCCTCTCCCCTGTGCCATCCTCTCCTTTCCTTTGAGATCTGGATGGGAATCTTGGAGAGCACTTTGTAGATGACTGCTGCTGTTCGTGTGACTTGGAGATTACTCTCGCCTAATTAAGATTTATTTCTCTGAGCCTCTGTGCAGTACAAGCATCCGAAATGTCATCCCTGGCTAAATCTCCACTTTAAACTTTAAGCTAAACAAACTCACCAGCAAGACAATCTAAGCCTCAGACCTCAGAACACTTGAGGGGACTCCTGCTTGCAGATTTCCTCAGCTGTGACGCCCGGCTGGTGGGAAAGGGATAGCAAGCCACCTGCTTGTGAGGATCCAGGCCCATCTCTAGGAAGTGAGCAGCAAGCCTGGGACAGAAGCTCTACTGGAAAGCTTCAGGCTCCAGTCAGGCACCTCTAAGGCAGGCGGAGCACAGAGCCAGAAGATCCTAGAGACCAAGAGTCTTTGTATGCGCCACTCTCTCTCCACACGTCTGTTTCCTTCCTTCTGAATACAAGTTTCTTTACTTTCTCAATCACTTCTTAAAAGGACCCAATATGGCTGCTGCAAACTCTCTTTTATGTTAGCGTTTTTGCCAGATAACTGTTTCTTGTCCTGCTCTAGAGCCTTATAGGAAAGGGTCTGGGTTATGTCAGGTGACCATCTTGACATCTGCAACTACCAAGAGAGAGTCACCTTGTACAAACGAAGTTGCTAAAAGCACATTGACAGGGACGGGGGCTGCTTAGAGTTTATGGCCTAGAATGTCTTGTTATACAGACTTGGAACACTCAAAGATTTCCACCCTGGCAAACCTGGTCAGACTCGTGGAGAAATTATGTGATTTATTGAGTGAATCGTTTGATTTGTAACAAGCACTTTGTTTTGTTTATTTTGTGGTTTTAAACTCTTCTTGCTATTGTGAATAGCATCGATGCCAAGTGCATTAAATGATCTTTGCTGCTCAGATGGGTGCCTGTCTGAAGTCTTTAGAGGAGGGAGCTATGTAAGCTCTCCATTAAAAAGAATTCCAGGAAAAGAAACATGGCAGCCTCTTCACGATGGTAACCTTTCTTCATGATGGTGGGTGTTCTTCATAATTACCCATTTGCCTTGTTTGAATCACTCTTCAATAGCTTAGACACCCAAACTTGAATTTTTGGCCCCAGGTAGGCCTGTTCCAATCCAATCAAAATGTAATGAGGAATTTTCATTCTCCAGAAGTCGTGTGGAGATCAGTTTCATAACTCTGGGACAGTTCTTGATGCCCACCTTCTCCTTGGTGTGCCTAGCTGCATGACCACACGCCTTGGGTACAGACGATGGTCTGACATCTCACTTCCTGAATCTCTGCCCTGTTTCTAAAGACTTTGAGAGATGATTCTTCAGCTCCTTCTCCTTCACCGCCCACTGCCACACACTTCCCATGGAGGAGAGCCGAGGCTCTGGGAAGTGACCTTAAGTCTGTTCTGCACCATGGTGGGTTATGACAGTGACTGAACATCCCAGTGCCCTTCTGCTTCCCCTGCACAGCCCCACAGGAAGCAAGGAGTCTGAGAAAGCCCTGTCCCCTGGAACCTGGGCAAGCTCACTGGGTGCTTGTTAAGTGCCTGTTTGGGCCCAGGTTCTAGACTGGGCACAACATCCTTTGTTGCTGTCAGACTCATGAAGGAAAGTCTGTGGAGCTTAACTCTAAGAATTTCAGATGGTCACTTACAAAATACAAAGCACATCCAGACACTCATTAGATCGTCACCACAGGGGCTTAGCCCTGAGCAGTGGCTTTGTCCCAACCAAGTCTCTTTGAGGGACACTATATGTGTAACAGTAACACATCACATGTGCCCCGGGTCGTGTCCTCAGTAACACATCACATGTGCCCCGGGTCGTGTCCTGTAACACATCACATGTGCCTCGGGTCACGTCCTCAGTAACACATCACATATGCCCCAGGTCATGTCCTGTAACACATCACATGTGCCCCGGGTCATGTCCTGTAACACATCACATGTGCCCCGGGTCATGTCCTCAGTAACACATCACATGTGCCCCGGTCACGTCCTCAGTAACACATCACATGTGCCCCGGTCACATCCTCAGTAACACATCACATGTGCCCCTGGTCACGTCCTCAGTAACA
>JANHMN010000012.1:2598778-2611580 GCA_030674055.1 Rhabdomys pumilio | reverse complement strand
ATCTATCTATCTATCTATCTATCTATCTATCTATCTATCTATCTATCTACCTACCTACCATATTTCACACAGTGGTCACATGCCTGTGGATGTCTACTGATTTGTGTGTGGAGAACATAAGGTCCATCCCTTAGGTCTAGAACACCTGAGAGCTATTTTTCCAAGAGAAACTTATAGAGGGTAATACCTCTAAGTAGCTATGATGTGACCATCCGAGAAAGGCCAAAAGCACTCAATTGGTTGACAAGTACAATTTTTAAAATAAGAAGCAAGACCTCCTTGTCTCATGAACCTGATCAGGTCTCGGGAGTGAATAGAGCCATGACCCTGAGACACAATAGTTATTTTATTAAATAACATTAAAGTTTATCGTCAAGTAAATAGAACGTCTTTCTTTAGGGGTGGTTGACATACAAGGCAGTGTCAGTGGAACATGGTCCAGTCAAGGGGAACAAGGGCCCGTTACACGTGATCATGGCCAGTTTGCAGTGTATTATCAAGAGGATAAGCCACTTGAGCTAGTTATATCTACCATATAGAAAGCAGCCCAAGAGATATAGAGAGGCAAAAATGGTATTAAACCCTTAAGGGTCTTGTAGATGGTCCAAGGAGATTTAACAACTGTAAAAAGGATATTTGATGCTGTGCTAGCATTGGGGAAGTTGACAGGAAGAAGCTGAACAATGGGAAGGAAGAGAATTTAGACAATGGGAAAGAAGGAGTGTGGCAGCCATGGAGAAGGAAAGTCCTGTGGCAGGGTGGCTGCCTGGTAGGCATTCGAGGGGCAACAATGAACAATGAAGTTAATCCTGGAAGAGGTTTGACTACACCTCATGTACAGATTATTAAGGGTGACTGTGGGAGCTACCAAAGGCGCTCCTGTTGTGCTTTGTCCATATGTCTTTCTAGTGAGGTCCTCAGATGTTTTGTGCTGCTGAACACTTAAGTCTCCCTTATATCTACCCCCATAGTTGCCTCTGAGTGTTCTTTTTATGTGTGATTTAACCAATCCAGAGCTACTGCCCCTAGCTCTTCCTTTGTGTGCAAGCTAGCGTTTCCTTTCCCCAAACCACTTCAGGGCTGAGTATCCAACAGTTCAATGCTACCTCTATAGCTCACATGTACAAACTCTCCATTCTTGGGCTGTCTCAGACCTGCCTACCCTGCTTTGACTATTCCTTCCTAGAGACACGCCCTCAGTGTGGTCTCGCACATCATGGAGCAGAGGCACAAACTCCTCTCACTGTGATGCTGCCTCTTTGTCCTTTTGTTTGCTAGTAGCTATTGTTGAGATGTGGTCTCAATGCTATGGCCTAGTCTGGTCACAAACTTGTGTGATCCTCCTGCCTCAGTCTCCTGAGTTCTGGGATGATGGCCTACCCAGCTCTTGTTTTTAAGTCTTAAGATACTATCTTTCAGACACAGTAGTTTTCACCAAAGTGTCTGTGGTGAAGGACTGGTTACTGTTTTCTCCAATTGTTCATGAACTGATACTATTATAAAATGTAACAACAATGAATTTCTAGAAATTATCGTGTTCTTCGGTGTTATAACAATGTTAATTGCCATAACATTTCCTAGTGTCTGTTTGTCTTACTGTAAGCCAGTAAGCTTTTTGCTAGCTCTGGTCTGCAAAGGCTGCACTCACCGCTCATACTGAGTAGAACAAGCTCAGGAATCCAATAGGGTGCCCAAGTGCATATCTAAGACAAGAGAAGTAAAGTAAAGAGGCCCGATCTCCCTTACCAAGCCACAACTTGGGAGAAGGAAGTCTAGAGTTGGCCATGTGTGTACCCTCATAATGCCAGCTCTCATGAACAGGATGTATCATAAACAGGATACATCCACATTCTGGAATCTACCAGAGTGTCATCCACTCTCGATGCCAGGATGTGTCACAATAGTAATGGAGGGCGCTGGGTCCTCCTTTAACATTTATTGCTGAACAAGGCCTGTGTGGCATGCCGCAAGCATTCCACAATGACTACCTTCGTGTAGGTGAAAATGACCTATGGTTCATGACTTTCTCTTGTTTTTTTCCTTTCTTTGTTTTCTTTTGTGGTACTGGGGGTCAAACTTGGCCCCATGTGGAACCCCAGGAAGCACTGTTACCAGACTGTTCTCCCAGGCCTGACTAGGATTTTCTTGATGTGTCCCCCAGTGATAAAACTCAGATATGTCTCAGAAGTTTGTGGGGTTTAGAGCCAACTCAGAGAAAGACCAGACAACAAGCAGAAGACATAGGTGAAGTGCATTGAATTAGAATTCTTCAAAGAGAATATAACCCATCTAGGGACAGAGGCTTTATACCTTACAAAAAGAGAAGGAACCTAGAGACACTTTGAACATGGAACCAGAAATGTAATTCTGGACAGAGTCAAGGACAAAATCCTGAACACAACAGCCCTCTAGGGTTGTCATCAAAAGCATATTGCAGTTTTCCTTTAAGATTTACATATGTATGCTATATTGATACAGTAGTCATTTTAGCAGAAAAGTAGGCCTAAACTCTGAGGCAAAAACTCCTGCTACAGCTTTGAATTGTAAAAGTTCCTCAAAGACTAGTGCCTTCCTCTTACAGAGGTTGGCGCACACTGGGCTTTGTCTCCCTTGCAGTGCCTGAAGACTTAGGAACCCGATCCCCTAACCTTTGAGCAACTAGAGCTGTGGTTGAGATCAAGCCCTGGCCCCAAAGCTCCCCTGCAGTACACACACACCCCCATCCCAAGTCATCTTGTGTGGCTCCATGCCTTAAGGATGTCAGATGAAAGGACAATTGAAAGCATTGGTGCCTACAAAGTTTTCTTTAAAACAGGAACCTTAACTGCACTACAGCACTTTCCTCATATGTGTCTATTAAGAGAAAAATAGTTATAATCAAATATTCTGGAATGTTGTAAATTCAGGACTGGGATTATTATGAGTGGCACGCATATATTAAAAATAAAAGACAAAGTCATACTTTTTCAAGTGAAAACTAATTCCTTTGATATAGAAAATTATTCCTTTGTGGAGTAGATCATGTTTCAGACTCCCTTAAATTAATGACACTAAATCTGCAGTCTTTTTTTTTTTTTTTTTTTTTTTTTTTTTTTTTTTTTTTTTTTTTTTTGGTTTTTCGAGACAGGGTTTCTCTGTGTAGCCCTGGCTGTCCTGGAACTCACTTGGTAGACCAGGCTGGCCTCGAACTCAGAAATCCGCCTGCCTCTGCCTTCCAAGTGCTGGGATTAAAGGTGTGCGCCACCACTGCCCAGCTGCAGTCTTTTTTTCCCCACCCCCAACTAAATCTGCAGTCTTAAGACTCTGATACAATGTATTTAAAAGCAGGTACTGTGAGACTCTGATACAATGTATTTAAAAGCAGGTACTATGATACTGATACAATGTATTTAAAGCAGGTAGTATGAGACTCTGATACAATGCATTTAGAACAGGTTCTGTGAGACTGATAAAATGTGTTTAAAGCAAGTACTATGATAAAAAAATCCTTTTGCTATAAAATACCTACACTGGTGACAATGCAACATGGTTTAGCTTGTCCCCTTTTCTGTTGTGTTAGCCAGAGCTGCCTTAGAGTAAGAGTGGCACACAGTGTCCTGAGAATCATTAATATCCCCCTTTCCAAGACCCTCAGCATTCAGGAAAGGGGGTGCTTCCAGCCGGGCCACACATCTGCTAGCCAGTTCACCACACTCCATGCTCAATGAAATGAAAAGGACTGAGTTCCTCATCTGGCAGATCCTTAAACTACATCTGGCTGCTAGTCTGTCATGTAGATTCTGCCATATAACTTGGAAGGAGTTCAAAGAATTGAATGACATAACACACTTCTTTCCAAGATAATATTTACATGAATAATGCGTCCCAACACTTAAAATCGATTATTAGGAATGGGCGTGGGTGAGCCATGTCTTCCTCCCCTCATAAGTAACCCTGTCAACAAACAGGGAAGTACAAATTGAAAACCAACCATTGCATTGAAAGGTGTGCTGCTTCAATAGTGCTTTTAAGTTAATTGCTTGTCAAATGTGCACTATATATATATATGTAGTGTGATCAATTACATTATAAAAAGTGTACTCTGAGAGGAATTGAAAAATATCTCAGGGATTCATGGTCACAGAAGGACGTTTTAAATTTTAGAGCTACTTCTTTCTTTTGTTCAGAGAAATATTCAGTGGTGATCAATAAAACACATTTAAACATAAAAATGCACTTTCATAAAAATTTGGAGGGAATGTGAAAAGGAAATGTGCTGAAAGATAAAAATAAATGAAAGATTTGGTAAAGAGTCTTGAAAATGTCAGTGCTGGGAATTATGTAATTTACAACTAACTAAATTGGGAAATAAATTATTTACAACTACTTAAATTCCGATTTTAAAAGATATTGGCTTGAAAGTGGAGGATGGAGATATATATAGATATGTGTGTGTGTGTGTGTGTGTGTGTGTGTGTGTGTTCATATCACGTGTCAGCTGACTAAACAGTGGCGTTTTCTAGTTCTATCAGACCTCCAAACAGGTTTCCACAGAGAGAGGGCAAGTTCTGATTTTGCTAGGTGGGCCGTGGAGTCCAAGTTGGGCAGCGCTAAACGCACATTCTGTGGGGTAGTAAGCACAAGAAACAGTGAGTGTTATGCGAGCAGGGTTCATTGAAGATCCTGGATATTTTTGGCAGCCAGGTGTGATTAAGAGTAAGATGTTTGGTAACAGAACAAGCTCCCGCAGGACTTTCTGGCATTCCTGGTGTAGCCAGAGGACAGCCGGGAAAGCATTGGGCAGGGGTGCATTGGGCATGGGAGGCCCTGGACTGTGGGGCACTGGACTGTGGGGCACTGCTTGGTCTCACTCCTCTCTTTCTCTTTCTCTCTCCTTCTCTCTCGCCCTCCACCCCCCAGTCGCTGCTCAGCATCCCAGGCTCGCCCTTCCTCTCCCGACACAACAGCAAAAGCAGCATCTTCAGCTTCCGGGGCCCCGGGCGGTTCCGGGACCCCGGCTCGGAAAATGAGTTCGCAGACGACGAGCACAGCACGGTGGAGGAGAGCGAGGGCCGGCGAGACTCGCTCTTCATCCCGATCCGCGCCCGCGAGCGCCGCAGCAGCTACAGCGGCTACAGCGGCTACAGCCAGTGCAGCCGCTCCTCGCGCATCTTCCCCAGCCTGCGGCGCAGCGTGAAGCGCAACAGCACTGTGGACTGCAACGGCGTGGTGTCGCTCATCGGGCCAGGCTCGCACATCGGGCGGCTCCTGCCTGAGGTGAAAATAGATAAGGCAGCTACGGACAGTGTAAGGAAGGATACGGTGGGCCGGGCTAGGCATGGCAGCCCCCCTCCTGCAGCCTCTTGCCCGCCTTCCTGGCCTCATGGGCTGCCTTCCCTTCTCTCCACATCCCTCCTCGGTTTCTCCTTACTCGCCCTCAGTCTTCCCTCACTCCTTTCCATAACTTCTGCTTCATCTCCTCCCGCCTTTCCCGGCTCCTTGTATTTTACCTCTTTCCCTTTCCCTCCATCCGAGCAAATCAGGCTGCCCTCTTCCCCTCCCCATACACGCACGCTTTGATTGACTGAAGGACGGAATGAAAAATGACTGTTTGCTACTACCAGTGAGTGACCTAGTCTGAGCCAGTTTGAAACCACTGCTTCTCTTCTGTCCTCTTTCCCGACTAGGAAAACAGCTTGGAATTTAAAGACTTTGCTGTTTCTATTTAAATATATATTATTTTTGATAATAATTTTTCTGCCCCTCTACAAGAATGGGACGTGTTTTTTTTTTTTTTTCCAAAGAGGAATGCTCATACATGATGCTGGGGTGGAAGTTGTACCAGGCAGGCAAACCTGGAATGGTTAGAGAGAACTGGACCCAGAGTCTCTGAATGGATTGGAATGGAAAGAACCAAGGAGACCAGGAAAGTGGGAGGTTAGGGCAGGAACACAGGGTGTATGGGGGAGGAAGGGAAAGGAAGAAAGGCAGAAGAGAAATGTGAGTGGAGTCTGTTGTCAGGCTCTGGAGGGGTAGCACGGAACAGCTGCAGAGAATCTATTGTCTAAGGGCTCAATAACGGTTCCCTCTTTGGGAAAAGCTATCTCCACATTTCTTTAAATTCTAAGCTCTTTGTAAAAGTTTTAAACTCCTATACCTCAGTAGTCCTAATCCTGCCTACCTCCAACTTTTTAACAGCTATGACTGGTGTGGGCGGCATGTCCCTCTAACAACACCTCCATGCCTCTAACACAGCATGAAGACCACCAACCCCTTAATTAGTATGGTGCATGTGTGAAAGGGAGCAGATACTCGTGGGTAGAATGTCTCTGAGTGATCTGTGTTAGGACTTTAGAGACTTTTATAGACGTTGACTATACAGATAAAAATCCCAAAAGGCAAGGCAGATATATGGAGCTTAATGGAAGAGAGGGCACCTGGCATGCCATGGCCCTCGGTTCCCTCTCCAGAAGCACATGCTGGGTAGAAGGAAATAGAAAAAAAAATTCAAAAATCAGTTTGAGTTGCCTCATCTCTCTCTGCCCTTATATTTAAAAGGAAAATGCCTTGTCCCTAAGATACTTAGTGACTTACAAGCTACCAGTCTCCCTCTCCTCTTCCTGTTGGTGGCAGAGCAGCTGCATTTGGTTCTGGGATCCAATCAGGGCCATCTACACACTAGACCAAAGTTTTCCCACTGGGCTACACCTCTAGACCAGCCTAGAAGTTATTTTTAGAACTGTTACCGTCTGAAAACCCAGCCCTTTCCTTCCAGTTGGATCTAATGTCATCTCTGTCCACTCCCTTAGCCATTGCCTTCTGGAGACCCAATTGTTTAAAGTTATAATGAAGACTAATGACAAACAGTGACTCGGGTCTTGCAACAAAAGCACTGGCGGAAACAAAGATATCGGCACCGTATTACATTTTTATTTGATTTTCACTGATTCCGTATCTAGGGTAAACTTTGGCCTTGATACCCAGATAGTTATATTCTCTGGGAAAACCAACAAGGGTGGACATCAGTGGGAAGTAAGGATTGGGTCACGTGGTGGCGAAGACAAATTGAATTGTGATGTTTTGCAAGTTTACAGTTTATAGATTAAATCATAAGCTACCTTTTTCCTCCCCCACCCACCCCAAAGCAAAGGTATGAGAGATATCCTGGAAGTATCTCAATGTTAACTCAGGCATGATCAGGCTTGAGGACTGGACTGGGCTGGGTTGGGGTTGGGTTGGGTTGGGTTGGATTGGGTTGGGTTGGGTTGGGTTGGGTTGGGTTGGGTTCTGCTGTCCTGCATGGGAGAAATGTTATTTAGGTTCAGTTGAGCAGACGGCTGTGCAGTAAGGTTTCTGTCCCTCTCCGCACTGTGGCCTACAGAGTTAGTTCATCTTGGGAGCTTGGAGGAGTCTAGTGTCCAGTACCATGTAGGCACTTAGGTGACTCTTTAAAGTAGCCCTAAGTGATGTTGGTGACAGGAATGAAGAGTCCCAAGGCCACGAGGTCAGAACTCCAGCATGGCAGGAAGAGGCAGCAGGCAAGAGCGTTAGTATTGTCCTCAAGGGTGTCATAGCCAGGGAAGCCAGAACTCATCAGTCATGGCTGCTTCCTAATGGTGTGGGAAGATGTGTCAGTTGTCCGAACAGGTTCTGAAGAACCAAACAGACCAAGTAGGATGCATCTGCTGTGTGGTGTGAGATCAAATCCACATAAAGACAGATGTGGAGGGAGAAAGACAACTAATTGAAGTTTAGAGACATTGCCTTTGAGATGAGAAGTTATTAGTTATTTTTCCATACCCTGTGATTTTCTTATTTATGTATTGATCGACTATGTTCATATTCGTGGGGGTGTAGGGGGAAGAAGAGACAGAGGTCTAACCCAAGTCTGGGCAAGCCCAAGGCTGGGCAAGCACTCTATGATTGAGCTGTATTTCTTTCTACCTCTTGGGGTTTGGTTGGTTGTTTGCTTGCTGTTTTGAGACAAAGTTTCACCGTGTACTTCAGATTGTCCTTAACAAACTCGGTGTGTAACCCAGTTTAGCATTGAACTCCAGACCCTCTAGCCTCATCCTCCTGAGCACCGGGCTTATAGGCCTGGGCCACCACAGCTTGTTATTGCTTAATTTTTGTGACCCCACTAGAAAGTAGGTGACTTTTGTCCTCAGAAAGAGATTTAGTAACTTGTATAAGTAAAACTTAAACTGAGGTCTCCTGAGACCCAAGAGATCTGACATTATATTAGTTTCTTGGCAAAGTTGGAGAGATAGCCATTCTTCCTAAAAGGGCATAATATATTAAGTCCTTTATTTAAACATTATCATTTTAATTATGAAATTTAAAGTATTAGTTACTCATCTGGAAGCCTACGGCCCGATAGGTAATCGCTGTCTCTTTAGGCTGAGATATAGTGATCCTTACTATCAGATGTGTAAGAACTAACTTGTCTTCACACATACCTGTGCTTTGTGGGCTGGTATAGAAGCCACTGATGCTGTATCCAGTATTTATGCCTAGACTTGGGGCAAGAGATACAATACACTGTTAAGAAAGAAAGAAAGAAAGAAAGAAAGAAAGAAAGAAAGAAGGAAAGAAATGCTAGAAAGACTTCCGGGCATTATATCATCAGCATCTCATAAAAAAAACCATTCGCACCCTCATTGATTATGTGGTTGTGATTGACAGATGGTTTTTTTTCATAGTTTAGAAATTTTTATTCTTCTTTTTGCTGATGCACAGAGGGAGACTCTTCCATGTCTTTCTCTCTGAACTGAGCAAGTGAGAACCATTGGCCTTTGTTCATAAAGAAAGCAGATGCCACCAACGATCTAGATCCAACTTAACTGAGAAATCTCTAGAGGCAGATTGCAAATGTCCAAGCTTTATCTCTGTAATGCCCACAGTCCCCTCCCTGAGAGGGAGGTATTGCTATTGCCTTCATTGTTGAAGAGGCAACAGGGCTTAGGAAATTAAGCAGCCCTTCCCCTCTCCCAGATCATACAGGAAGTAGAATTAAGGTGTGAGTGTAAAGCTTGCTATGCCTTGAGACTGACTCCAGAGTACAAACTCTCCTGTCTGCTCATGGGACTCTGGGAAGAAATATTGCTTGGCCCCAAAACCAAACGTGGAAAGCAAAGCAAGAGGCCTTTGCCACGGGGCTACTGTGAAGGTTGGATGTGGTGGCTGTGGTGTGAGGGTGCTCATAACCTGACTTTGCCATGCTCTGTCTCATCTCTCTTAGCCCAAAGAAAGATGAAAGAATTGTTTGCCTGATTTAGAAAGGGCGGGGGCCCCTTCTAAGACCATATAGATCCTTTGAGAAAAGGAAATTATTTTGGGCTTATTTCAAAACAGAAGCCCACAGACATTGTCGAAATACTTGACTAGATGACTGGTTAATGGCTGTAATGATTCTAAGGATGCTCTTAAAATACTATAAATTTCAGTCCTAAGAAAATGCCTGAAGGCAGATAAAGGTCAATTGTGTATTCCTCATGAAAGTAATTTTGTATCAGTAATGAAGTTGGAGCTTCCTTGGGCAGATCTGGAGAAATGTGGGCACCACCTGCAGATGTGGTAGCATCTTTATGTGAGTGACTCCAGTTTAAGAGGCTGGGCATCAGTAGCCGAGTACCCTGATAGACTTTGGGTTTGGGCTAGGAAAGATGGTGATGGAACTAGCTTGTACTAAGTTTAGGGTTTGGAGTGTGTGTGTGTGTGTGTGTGTGTGTGTGTGTGTGTCTCCTGAGATTCCAAGATGTGTGTGTTTACTGAGATTCCAGTGTGTGTGTGTGTGTATGTGTGTATGTTTCCTGGGATTCCAGGGTGTGTGTGTGTGTGTGTGTGTGTGTGTATGTATGTATGTATGTGTATGTGTATGTATGTGTGTTGTGTGTGTTTCTTGGAATTCCAGGGTGGGTGTGTGTATGTGTGTGTTTCCTGGGATCCCAGGGTGTGTGTGTGTGTGTGTGTGTGTGTGTGTGTGTGTTTCCTGGGGTTCCAGGGTGTGTGTGTGTGTCCTGGGATCCCAGGGTCTCATGCATGCTAGGCAAGCACTAAGTCTACCTCACTGAGCTCTGCAGTTTACAGCTGCAGCCTCTTTACCTTCCTTAGATATAGGAAGTAAACCCAGGTCCTGGACTTGTGACCTTCCTTAGATATAGGAAGTAAACCCAGACCCTGGACTTGTGATCTTCCTGACTCCAAGTGTCGGATTGCATATGTGTGCCACAATGTCTGACCAACCCAGGCCAGAGGTAAATAATCCACCCACTCCACCTCAGTGACCCTCCCCTCCCATGTGGTAAAAGTCGGCAGCAGCTTCTAGCAGAGGCCACTTACCAGAATCCCCTGCAGAATTATAGATGAAAAGGTCACTGTAAAGCTGCTTTATCTGAGGGAGTCTAACTTCGGTGGCTATGGTCTGACTGAAGAAACAACAGCCAGCATTGCTCATGAATGTGTAAAATGTGACAACCGCTTTGGCCAGTGGGTCCTGCTGTTCCTCAAAGAGCAGCATAGCATTGTCTTGTGTTTCAGCAAAGCTGCCCCGCCGTACACACCCAAGAAAACTGAAGCATGTTACCACATAATAGATACGTGAATACTCAGTCATTATCCATGGTGATCAGAAAGTGGGGCGACCCAAGTTCATCAGGTGATGAACAAATGTGTCCCAGCTCCACAAAGGGGCGTTATTCATCTGTGAAGTGAACAAGATTCTACATACCCTGGATGAAGCTTCAAACAAGATAATTGAAGGCCATTGCAAAGGCCATGTGTCACATGATTCTGTTCAATGAAAAGTGGCAATCTTTTGAGACAGAAATCAGATTATTGATTAGCAGAATCTAACAGAGTGTACTCAGGAGTGTGATTAGAGAATGGTGATAAATAGGATGTGCAGAACTATCAATATTCTAGAGGCCTGAAGGAAATCATTCATTTTAAAACCGGTTGAAATGATAACTCGTTATGTGTATTTTCATTTCTTTTTTTTTTATTGGAAAAAAAGAAGCAAGAACAAAGAATCTGGCCTTTCAACTGCAGCTTTCTGAACCTCAGCAAGAGAGGGTGTGTTGGGCCTGGGTGCCCAACTTGGTGTTCTGTGCACTTTGAATCTAGCAGGTTAGATTTCCTAGTGACACACGTGGTTTTTTCTCAGTACAGTACCTGGTCCCATCTGTGCTGGGTGATGCTTAGTGACATCAATGGGCACCTCAGCTGTAGTTTATGTCATCGTAGGAGCTTCCCATCCTTCTGTTCCCATCAGTCTGAGCTGGTTAACATCTGCAGGTAGGCAGTGACCAGGTTACACCTGAAAACCTAGAGCCATGACTTGCCAAAGGACCCAAGTCCCTGGATTATGCCAAAACAGTCCAGGGAGCCAGCCCGACTGGCCACTCCCTTAATTCTTGTTTTCATTTGCAACTAAGGTCCAAGTTTACCAGAGCAAATGGATCATGCACCTCAGTCGGTCACACAGGACATTCACCTCTATCAACCAGTGGCTTCCTCATGCCCATGGCTCTAGCCTGGAATCAGGCCATGCCCATTGCCTGCTCCTTTACCCACAAAGCCTCCTGCTTCTTGGCATGCCTGGTGTGATAGTTCGTATATGCTTGGGCTAGAGAGTGGCACTATTAGGAGGTGTGGCCTTGCTGGAGTGGGTGTGGCCTTGTTGGAGTGGGTGTGGCACTGTGGGTGTGAGCTTTAATACCTTAGTCCTAGCTACCTGGAAGCCAGTCTTCTCTTAGAGGCCTTCAGATAAAGATGTAGACCTCTCAGCTCCTTCAGCGTTATGCCTGCCTGGATGCTGCCATGCTCCCACCTTAATGATACTGAACTGAACCTCTGATCCTGTAAGCCAGCCCCAATTATATATTATCCTTATAAAAGTTGCCCTGGTCTGGTGTCTGTTCACAGCAGTGAAACACTAAGACACCTGGAGTTGCAGACAAAACACAAATGACAGCAAGTGGCTGTAACACAGTCTGAATTTGCAGCATGCATTCTGTTTCCATAACAGAGATAACAGAGGATACTTAGTCACATGCTCTGTGACCCAGATTTCTTGTCAGACTATCCACTGCTAAGTCGTTTGGCCTTGTGTAACTCTCACTTAAGAGTCACCAGAATTGCTGGTAACAGGGCATGGGGAAGGGACTCTCTGGCAGTTACAGATGCTCCTCTGTCGCCTTATGGCACCAGGACTCTGCCCTGCTCTGATGTGCCTGCCCCCTCATCCTGGTTTGGTTTCCCTACACTGGGCGGCATTTCTAACTTGTCTTTCCTTAGCTCAGTTCTCTTCCATACGTGTCAACTTGTAAAGTATATGGTTTTCACTTTCCTTCATTAAACAAAGGGTTTTTGTTTTTGAGATATACCCGGGTATGGAGTTTATTCCTCTTTACTGCCAGATGGATTTTATTGCATCAATATAACCCATAATTCAGCTTGTTCCAGTTTGCAGCTAATATGAATTAGCTTGCTATGAGTATCTTTTTATTGAGAATAGATTTTTTAATATAATACATTCTGATTATGGTTCCCCTCCCCCAACTCCTCCCAGATGCCGCCCACCTCCTCATTCACCCAAATCTATACCCTTTCTTTCTCTATTAGGAGACAAGCATCTAAAAAAAAAGTTACTAGTAATAATATAATATTAATTATAATTAATAAAATTAACAGAAGAAAAAGAGCCGAAGAAAAAGCTCAAGAAGCATATGTGGATACAGAGGCAGATGCATTCACACACATACACACACATTACACACACACTACATACACATACACACACTACACACATACACACTACACA
>JANHMN010000012.1:2557184-2598768 GCA_030674055.1 Rhabdomys pumilio | reverse complement strand
TACACACATACATACACATCACACACACTACACACACATTACACACACATACACACACTATACACACATATACACCACACACACACACTACACATACATATACACCACACACACTATACACACATACACACTACACCCACACACATACACACACACATTACACACACAGAGATCCCATAAAAACACAAAACTGGAAACTATAATATAAAAGCAAAGGACCTGTAAGGTCAAAACAGAATAAAAATATATAGAGAAAAGCCCTCCAAAAATGCTGTTGAATTCATGTTGTGCTGGCCATGTACTGTTGGGTGTGGGCCTGCCTTTAGGAGTGGTTTGTATGTTCAATGAGACTCTGTTGATGAAAACCAATTTTTCATTTGCAGTTATAATGGAGATAGCTCTGGGGTTAGGTTCATGCCCACTTCCTCTCTCAGCACTATGACCCCATCAGGCCCAGACCTGCACAAGCCCTGTGCGTCCTTCCACGTCTGTGTGAGCTCATGTGTGCATGAGCTGCTTGGTCCCCTTGCTATCCTCCATCCCCACTGGCTCTTACAGTCTTCCCAGTTCCGGTTCCACAGGGTTTCCAGAGCCAGAGGGCAGGGATTTGATGGAAACATCCCATTTAGGCCTTAGTGTTCCAAGGTGTACTCTCTGCACGTTGTCCAGCTGTGGGCTCTGTATCCCATCTACTGCAGGGGGAGCTTCTCTGAGGACGGCAGAGCAAGGCGCTTGTCTATGAGGAGAGCAGATGCTGTTAGGATTCATTTTGTTGCTGCATTCCTTTAGAAGAACAGTAGAATTTGGTTTTCCCCTGGGTCCCTGGCCTATCTAGTCTCGGGTTCTTGGCTACCCAAGCAATGTCAGGGATGGGTTCCATCTCATGAAGTAAGCCTAAAATCCAGTCAGATATCTGTTGGTCTGCAATAGTGGGTCTTGCAGGTGGGTCACCATTGTAGATTGAAGAATTTGTAGCTGGGTTGGTGTTCTCCTTTCTCCAGTGATAGCTGACAGAGCGCCTTCCAGTACCATGAATAGCCTCCATAGGGCTAAAGACTCTAGGAGGCACTGGCTTCACACCTCCATGTTCAGTGAGTTATGTAGGTATTGTCTTCAACAATAGAGCCTTGCTATCAGTTGGTAGAGAGCAACTAATACCTTTGGAAATAGCCTGGGTTGTCCCATAGAGCCCTCCTTGGCTAACAGTTATATTAGATGTAACCCAGTCTTAGTACTGGAAGCTTCATTTGGTGCCAGGAGATGTCCAGCTGGGTCTCCATCTCCCCTGTTATTTGGCAGTTCCATTTAAATTGTATTTTAGGGTGCTTGTACTGTATTGGATTTCCACGGGAGCCCTTGAATGGCCTGAGTCCCTCCCTCTCAGCCCTTCTCCCCTCTCCATCTGATCCTTCTTTCTAGTCCTACCCTTAGGTCCATCCATAACTATTCTGCTTTCCCTTCCTGGAGTGATTCAGTCCTCCCCCTGGGACCTTACTCTTACCTTGTATCTAACTTCTAAGATTATATGGATTGTAGCCAGCTTATCAAAATCTTAACAGCTAATATCTACATATAAGCCAACACACACAGCATTTGTCTTTTGGGATCTTGGTTATCCCATTTAGAATGATTTTTTTCTAGCTCCATCCATTTACTTTTGAATTTCGTGATTTTATTTTTTAACAGCTGAGTAATATTCCACTGTGTAGGTGTTCCATGTTTTCTTTATCTACTCATCCACTAATAGGCACCTAATCTGTTTCCATTTTCTGGCTGTTATGAATTGAGCAGCAATAAACATGGTTGAGCAAGTGTGCCTGTAGCAAGATGTAGAGTCCCTTAGGTATATGCCCGAGTGGTAGCTGGCTCTTGAAGAAGATCTAGGTCCAGCTTCCTGAGGAACCACCACACTGCTTTCCATAGTCACTAGATATTTGCAGCCCTATGAGTACTGAATGGGTACCCCTCTTACTCCATGTCCTCCCACAGTGGATGGGTGCTCCTCTTACTCCATGTCCTCTCACAGTGGATGGGTACTCCTCTTACTCCATGTCCTCCCACAGTGGATGGGTGCTCCTCTTACTCCACGTCCTCCCACAGTGGATGGGTGCTCCTCTTACTCCACGTCCTCCCACAGTGGATGGGTGCTCCTCTTACTCCACGTCCTCACACAATGGATGGGTGTTCCTCTTACTTCACATCCTCCCACAATGGATGGGTGCTCCTCCTACTCCACATTCTCTCACAATGGATGGGTGCTCCTCCTACTCCATGTCCTCACACAATGGATGGGTATTCCTCCTACTCCATGTCCTCTCACAGTGGATGAGTGCTCCTCTTACTCCATGTCCTCCCACAGTGGATGGGTACTCCTCTTACTCCATGTCCTCTCACAGTGGATGGGTGCTCCTCTTACTCCATGTGCTCCCACAATGGATGGGTATTCCTCTTACTCCATGTGCTCTCACAGTGGATGGGTGCTCCTCTTACTCCATGTGCTCCCACAGTGGATAGGTGCTCCTCTTACTCCACGTCCTCCCACAATGGATGGGTATTCCTCCTACTCCATGTCCTCCCACAATGGATGGATGCTCCTCTTACTCCATGTCCTCCCACAATGGATGGGTGCTCCTCTTACTCCACATCCTCCCACAATGGATGGGTGCTCCTCTTACTCTATGTCCTCCCAGCATGAGCTGTCACTTGTGTTACTGATCTTGACCATTCTGACTGGTGTAAGATGGAACCTCAAAGTAGTTTTGATTTGCATCTTCCTGATGCCTAAGGATGCTAACCATTTCAGTGTTCCTCAACCATTTGTGTCTTCTTTCAAGAATACTGTTTAGATCTGTGTACCCCATTTTAATTTGGTTGTTTTCTTGATGTCCATTATTTTATTTTATTTTTATTTTATTTTAGTTCTTTAGTTGGGAAAAAAAAACCCTTTTCCCATTCTTTTGCCTGCTCCTTAGTCAGAATGACGGTCCTTTTGCAGTACAGAGGCTCTTCAGTTTCATGAGGTCCCATTTGTTAGTTGTTCTTAGTGCCTGTGCTCTTGGTGTTCTGTCAGAAAGCCTTTTCCTGGGCGATGAGTTCAACGCTATTCCCTTCTTTCTCTTCTGTTAGAGTCAGTGTTCCTACCCTTACGTTCAGGTCCCTGATCTCCAGTTATCTTGTTGCTTTAGCTAAGATGCCAAGTACCAAGAGTTCACCCATCATTGAGTTTTCTCAAAGAAACAATTCTTTCTTGCATTTATTTTTGTTTGTTTGTTTGTTTGTTTCTATTTTATTGATTTCAGCCCCGAGTTTATTTCTCGCCATCTACTCCTTTGGGGCTTCAGTTCTTCCTTTTGTTCTAGAATGTTCAGGTGTGTCATTAAGTTACTAATATGAGATCTCTCCAACTTTTTGATGTAGGCAACTTAGTGCTGTGAGCTTGCCTCTTAGAACCACCTGCATTGTGCGCCACAGGTTTGGGCATGATGTGCTTTCCTTTCCATCCAATTCTAGAAAGGTTTTTAACTCTTTCTTAGTTTCTATCTTGACAATTTTTCATGCAGTAGAGAATTGTTCAGTTTCCGTGAGTTTGTACGCTTCCTGTTGTTTCTGCTGTTGCTGCTGTCCAGCTTTAATGCGTGGTGTTCAGGTGGGATTCAGGGAGTTATTTAAATTTTCTTGCATTTGTTGAGATTTGCTTTATATCCAAGTGTATGGATATCAGTTTTGAAGAACGTTCTATGAGGTTCAGAGAAGGAGGTGTATTCTTTTGTGCTTGGGTAAAGTGCCCTGTGAACATATGCTAAGTCCCTTTGTGGTGTCACTTAGCTAGAGCATCGCTGTTTAGGGTTTGTCTGGGTGACCTGTTTATTGGTGAGATTGGGGTTTTGAAGTCACCCACTATCAGTGTATGGGGTCAATAGTGATTCAAGCTGTAGTGGTGTTTGGCTTTTTTGGCTTTGGGGGTTGTCTGCCTTTCTGTGTCACTTGCTCTTCTTCTCTTGCAGCATCTAATATTCTTTCTGGATGTTTAGTGTTTTAAGTGTTAAGTGTCACGGGCACTTTCCTTTCTGGTCCTGTTGTTTGGTGTTCTGTATGCTTCCTGTACCTTTAGAGGCATCTTCTTTAGGTTAGGGGAATTTTCTTCCGTGAGTCTGTTGAAAATATTTTCTGTGCCTTTGACCTGGGTTCCTTCTCCTTCCTCTGTCCTTATTATCTGTAGATTTGCCTTTCACAGGGTCACAGATCTTCAGTATGTTTTGTGTCTGGGTTTTTTTTTGTTTGTTTGTTTATTTAACTGAGGTATCCATTTCTTCTATCTTGTCTTCAATGCCTAAGATTCTGTCTCTGTTGTTGAGGCTTGCTGCTGAGGCTCCCTGTCCGAGCTCCTAAATTTTCTATTTTTAATTTTACCACAATTTGTGCTTTCTTTAGTGATCCCATTTCCACTTCTGTGTCTTGAACTCTTCTCTTCATTGCATTCCACCGTTTTGTGTGTTTTTATAGATTTCATTAATGGATTCATTTATTGGTAGCCTCTCTCGGGCCCTTTGAAGTCCTGGCCACATGCTTCAGCTATATTGCCTTTCCTAGACCTCCTGTAGGAGGCAGCTGCACTGTGGCAGAGACACTGTCCTGGCTGTTACTGACTTTCATGATGGTATCTGGGGTGACTGTAAGTCTAAGCATTGGTTTGGTCTTGTCTTTGTGGTTTCTGTGCTCTCTCTGAGGAAACTGTGGTGGGTGTGGGTTTCCCAGTGGGGAGCACTTCTGAGTCCCCTGCCTGGTGTGGCCAATGGGAGGGGGCAGAACTTGTCTCTGAGTATTGGGAGCTGATATGCAGGAATAGGGATGGGCTAGAAGGGCAGGGAGGGGAGGCTGAGAGGTGCCCTGTGGAGAGCACAGCTGAGTGTGTGAAGGAGGGTCTGTGAGTACTCGGAATAGAAGGGGAGACAGACGGGGCGTGTAGTCTGTTTGTTACAGGGCCGGGGATGAGAGTGGGTAATTAGAATTGGAGGACAGGAAGGAGAAAGTCACATGCCTGGTCTGCCCGGCTGGTTTCTAGGAGAGAGCATCTCCAGTGAGAGAGATGGGGCAAGGAAGGGAAGGTTGTAGAAGAGGCTCTGCTTAGTTCCCTGGGGGTGGGGGCAGAGACAGAGAGGCCACAGCAGGTGGGGTTAGTCTGGAGAACTAGAGAGGAGTGAAGAGCTCCCATGTGGTTTCAAGGCCTGTGTGGCGTGTGTGTGTGTGTGTGTGTGTGTGTGTGTGTGTGTGTGTGTGTGTGAGAGAGAGAGACAGAGAGACAGAGAGACAGAGAGACAGAGAGACAGAGAGAGACTCTCACTATATGACCCTAACTATCCTGAAACTCTGTATAGGAACTCTGTGTAGACCAGTTTGGCCTTAAACTCACAGAGATCCCCCTGCCCCTGCCCCCTTCCAAGTGCTGGGATTAAAGGTGTGCACCATCAGCCATGGCTGAAAGTTTTTCTTTTTTATTAAATACTTTTGTGGTGAAATCCTGAGGTTATGGTAAATTATGTTAATGTTTGTGAGAAATTATAAACTAGTTCTCTAAAATAGTTACATTTTTTTTTAATCCCAGCAAGTGTGTTAGAGACAGCTTTGTTAGTCTTTGTTTCATCTACTTTGTATATTTACTTTATGGTGCTGGTGATTGCACCTCAGACCTCATACATGCTAAAAGTGGGGTGGGGGGCTGCCACTGAACTACACCAGCCCCGTCTTTTAGTTTTAGTAAAGGGGTTGGTTTTACAATGCTGTTCTGACTAGTCTAGAACTTTCCGTGTAAACTAAGCAGGCCTTGGTCCCGCAGACATCTGCCGACCTCTGCTTCCCAATTGCTTTTCTTAAGTCCATGAGTTTATTATTATTTGCAGAGTTTATTTTTTAAAAATGACTGTAGCAAGGAAGTCAACACTCATGAAAAACAGATCCAGTCATGTGTAAACTCATGTCTCTATGGGAGGAAAGCACTGGCCTTCCCACAGCAGAGTGGCAGCTGTCAGGGCCAGGTCTTCGGGCACGGACCTGAGAGCGCCCGGAGCTCAGCTCTCTCTCCAGAGGCCTGCCCAGGCCCACAGCCATGAGGCTGGGGCATACAGGGAGGCAGAGGCAGTTGGGCTGTTGAAATGTGTATGTCCTCTCTTTGTAGCTTAATTTTAACTATTTTAATTATGTATATGTGTGTGGGTATCAGTCACGTGATTGTGAGTACCCAGAGTTCTGAGGTGTCAACAGACAGTTGTAAACCACCTGATGTGGGTTCTGGAAATCAAACTCTGGTCCTCAGAAGGACCAGTGTGTGCTCTTCACCACTGAGCCATCTCTCTCGTCTGTATATGTCTTCACTAGTGCGATGTTTAAGATCTTTGGACATTTTTGGACGTTTGGTTTTAGATTGTTGTTTTTGGTTGAGTTGCTAGTTTCTTGGTTGTTCTAGATATAGACTCTTTTATTTATTTATTTATTTATTTATTTATTTATTCATCTATTTATCTATTTATTTATTTATTTCATGTATGTGAGTGTGCTGTAGCTCTTCAGACACACCAGAAGCTGACGTTGGATCCCATTACAGATGGCTGTGAGCCACCATGTGGTTGCTGGGAATTGAACTCAGGACCTCTGGAAGAGCAGTCAGTGCTCTTAACCACTGAGCTATCTCTCCAGCACCCTAGATATAGGTTCTTTAGAACACAATTTTAACATTAGTTTTTATTTTGTGATATTGCTTTCTGCATCTTGTTCAAGAACTCTGCCTCTGCCTCAGTGTTATAAAAATGTTTTTAACATGCTTCCTGATTTTATAGCCACATTTCTGATCATCTCAAATTAACTTTATATAAGTAAGGACTTATAAAATAAGGACTAGGCTGGGTGGCTAATCTGTCTCTCAGCACCTCTTGCCAAAGCTTTCCTCTCCCAGCATGTTGGGACCTTGCTCATACATGCTGTTTTATATACAGTGAGTTCTCTCCCGGCATGTTGGGACCTTGCTCACACACGCTGTTTTATACATTGTGAGCCTATTTATAGAGTCCAATTCTCTACTTATGCCAATACATGCTAACCTTCTTCATTCTGACCTCATGGGAAGTTCTGAAATGGGGCAGTACAAATCTTTTAAACAAAAATCTACATGTATTTAAAGATGTGTAACGGAGTCCTTCAAAAGTTTATTTTAACCTTCTGATTTTTTAAAAAGATGCCGTTTCTTTACCCGGCCTTTATATGTCCTTATTAATTTCAAAATCATCAGTTTCCTCCTGAAAGCCTTGACTTTTGATGGGCATAACACTGGCCTGATGAGTCCATTTGAAGAGGGCAGACATCTTAGCTCTAACGTCTGTGAACATGGTATGCTCCTTTGTTTATTTACGTCTTCTGAAGTGTCTCTCGCAAAGCCGTACAATTTATCATGAGAGCTGCTGGTCTTTTGATTATTTTATTCCTTGGTATTTTTAAAAATATTACCATAAAGACATAATTTTAGAGCTTTATTTTTTTAAGTATTGCCAGGATATATAAATATAGTTAAGATGTACATTCTATATACATTGTAGCATCTTATTTCTGTTGAATTTGAAGGGTTTTGAAAAACTTCCATAGAGTTTTTACATATACTTTCTGTGAACAGCTGTCATATTTACAGGTTTGCTTTATTGCACAAGCCTGGACTTCAGATCAACACTGATAGATGTGGTGAGATGTCAGCCTTCCTTCCTTCCCGCATCATAGGAAACGTGTTTGCAGTTGGATTCGGAATGGTGATGTTACTCTGCCAGGGATGTCGTGTCAGGCTGATGCTGCCCTGTTCTCTGTCCTGTCAGTCTAATGACAGACTCACCTCAGCTTTCCTTGGTTAAACTCTGTTGCTGGCTCTGTAACCTCTTTCCTGTCAACTCACATATGGCGTAAGAAGACAGGAATAAGCATTATCCTTCCTCAATAGGCTTGAAGCTTAATTTTTTGTGGTTGGTGTGACATTTAAGCACCCAGCTAGGACTGGGAGTGTGGAATACATAGCCCAAGTCCAGTCCACAGCAGAGGCAGGAGCGCTGGCTTCCGAGAAAGGCTCATCACTGAGGGTCTCGTGACTGCACCCCACCTTTTAGCCTCGACTTTTACTAAGCTTGTTCTTTTAAGGTTGCTAGTAATACAGTCTGAAGAAATTATTTCTTGCTATATACAGATACAGAAAATAGATACCAAAGCCATAATATATGGAGTTTTCCATTCCGTATTTGTCATCTGGTCTTTTGGAGGTGAACATTTTGAAAATCATCTGTTGTGTATTCTGTAGACTGATAGAAGGGTCAACTCAGTAAAAATCTCAGGTCAATGCCAAAAGTAAGCGTCTAATATAGAGAGCCTTCCTATGTTCATTTTTACAATGTAATAGATTTAACATGATTTATTAAATATTCTATCGGAATGAAAATTATGGCAAAAAATGGCTTTTTAGAAACAGTACGTTATCTGAAATAATAGTTAATAGGTCATTCTTACATATAGAGACATTTTTATAGAACTACAATCAGGAATCCCCAAGGAAATCAGTTATTTCTTATCTCTATTTCTTGTACAGTCCAGCTACATAAACAAAACCTGGGTGAACCCAATGCCTAAGTCAGCAGGGCAGCGTGAGTAAAAACCTAGATGAGATTAATTTTATCATCTGCTAGGAATTATCCTCTGCACTGTCTTTCAGATCTAAACAAGGGTGAGGACAGAGGTTTTGAATAGCTCCTCAGAAGTGTTTTATTTCCGAAACAACCAAGATTATTTTGTTGCTGCGCTGATATGCTTCTCTCACCTCATACAAATATGTCTTTTCCTGTGCTGGAAATGGTGAATGCACAAGCTACCCTGGAAGGAGCAGAAGAGTCCACACAGATGACATAATACAGGGACAAAATGGTTAGCCAAGAGATGGGTTTTAAGCTGTCCATTTGGACAGGACAGAGAGGGGTGGAGCTCCTCCAGGCTGGAAACAGCAGCTAGGGATGGACTCACCCTCCTAATTTTCAGATAGAGGTGAATCTGAGTTGTTTTGGTGAGCCAGATTCTTGGGTTCATTGCAGACGTGGCTAACTTCCAATGACTTGGTTTCAGTCACAGAACTGAAAATTGTTCATGGCCAACTTATGAGCAGGATTCCAGGGTCGAGAGTTGTTTGTTGTTGTTTGTTTGTTTGTTTGTTTAAGCCTCTTATGGAGCAGGAACCAAGTCCGTCAGACAGTGGCTGTTTACTCTTAAGATGTCTGAGCTGCTCCCACAGACAGGGTCTTGCTGGGATACCTTGCCAGAGCCAGTCATTATTATAGCTTGCAGGGGTCATGGTTGGGTAAGACTTGTGGAACTCAAGCCAGACCAAATTCCAGCATGGGAAGGGCAGGTGGGCGTGAAGCCCAACCCCGGGGGACACAAAGTTGGGCGGGTAGGGAAGAAGGTGAGCGCATCCAGGAGAAACTGGGAGAGGGTACATGGAATCTGATCACCTTGTCCTAAATTCTTTAAGAACAAGGGGAAAAAAAGCCTTTTAAAGAAGCCATGCACATTCGGATGATAAGGCTCACACGTGACTGTCAACCCAGCGGGGCCCAAGCCTTAGGCTAACCAAATACCACTCACCCCATTTGCTTTATTTTATTTTATTTTTCAGGCGACAACTGAGGTGGAGATTAAGAAGAAAGGCCCTGGATCGCTCTTAGTTTCCATGGACCAACTCGCCTCCTACGGACGGAAGGACAGGATCAACAGCATGATGAGCGTTGTCACGAACACGCTGGTGGAAGGTGTGTGCCCTGTCTTGCCTGTCGGAGCAACTGAGCTGTGAGTGTGTAGTGTGTGTGGTAAATATAGCCCCACCCCTTGTAAAACTGGAGTTTTTGGAATAGATCTTGCCACGTACAGAAATCAGGGTCACAAGCTGTCTTCCCAAAGCTGCATGTAAAGAATCAAAGGAGCACCTCAGACCTACTGGCAGCACCAGGCACAGGTAAGAAGTATGAAAGAACAGCAGCGAATCACTGGAGGCTCTCAAGAAGCTCCAGCGAAACCACCCTTCCTGGCCTCGGCCTCACAGATTACCTTCCTCCTCTCCGCTCTGCTGACCTACAAGCCCTTTGGGTTTTATCTGAAGGAACCTGTACTGTGTGTTAGATTGTTCCTAGCTGCCGCTCTCCGAACACCCCTAGAGCCACGAACATGTATAATGGGTGGCTAGAACCCCAAACCATAAGTCTCTCTCTTCAGGACTTGGTGCACAGGGCATGAGCAGCCATTTTTGCATTGTAACCAGCTGCGGAGTTGTCGCTGTGAGAGCTGACTTCTCTGGGCTGCATGGCTTCTCCCTGACACAGCCTGGCATGGCCTAGCACTGCTGGGAGCTTCCTTTAGGCCATGGTAACCCTGGCAAGGTCCAGCCTCTCTGCCGTTCTGGTACATATCCCAGGCTCCACGTGGAGGTCAGCACAGGAACTAGCTTCTCTCACAAAGGATTCCCATTGGTTGGTTCTGTTTGTATTTTCTTCCTTGCAGTTCTGAGTGTGGATGTTTCCGAGGCTTCAGATATCCGGTCTCACGGTTCACTGTGCCAGGCTAACGTAGGCTAAGCATAGTCCTCGAGATGATGGTGTGGAACATCGGCTTGCTGACCCTAGGACACATATTCTGAGTTGTTTAAGCTCACCGTGTGTGTGTGTGTGTGTGTGTGTGTGTGTGTGTGTGTGTGTGTCTGTCTGTGTGCCTGTCTGTCTGTTGTGATGGGGTGCCATGGAAAGAGAACCCCTAAGGAACCCCCAGAGGTGCAGACAATGAGAAATACTACTGAGCTTTAGAGTATCAAATTGAACAACTTTCTTTGAGCTGCTGAGCAGCCTCTGTTCACTCTGGGTTTTCAGTTCCCGCGGAGGTCGGTGTCTGATTCTGGATTTTCAGTTCCTGCAGAGGTCAGCATCTGGTAGAGCGTCTTCAAGCTGTGTGGCATGTGCTTTGAAGTTTCAGGCAAATTGCTGCACACTGTAAGAACTACAAACTGAAACACTAGCTTGAGAATTCTGGCTAATTTTATTATGCACCTATAGCCCAAGACAGAATTTTCCCAGGTGTGTGTGGCAATTGAGATAGAAAATCAAGCTCCCACAGGTACATTCATTATTTGCAGGGACGCCACCATCACAACAGAATGAGCTATTCAGCACAGCCATTACTGATTGCCCATTGCAGTGGCCTGGCACAGGGTCTGGCCGGTGGGGAGGCTCCATCAACACTATTAAACTGGGCTTTGCTGTGCTTGGAGCAGTGGAGTATTGGTGTGGTGTCACTCCAGAGACTTCGATTGAGTATGAGCATGGGGCACTTGCACTTTGAAAGCTGACTGTGTCTTCCTCCCTTCTGCTCTACACATTCTCTTCTTTCCACTAGCCACACACATACACACACATACACACATATATACTTACACACACATACTTATACCCACACATACATACATATACACTCACACACATACACACACTCATGCACACATACACATACACTCATACACATGTACACTGACATACACACAGGTACACATATTCACACATATACACACATACAGCAGAAGCATCTCTCAGGGGATGGAGTTGGCTGTAGCTGTAATTGTGTTTCCTAAGGAAGAAAGCTATTCCGGCACTTCTCTGTTGATAGGCTGGACTGCTCCCATAGCCTGTACCTGTCCCACCACCACACCCTCCTGGCCTGTTCCTGTCTTGACTCCTTTCATTGAAGCTGACGAGCTGGGACTGCTGTAAGCAAAGAGCAGTGAATGGCTGCAACTGAGTAGCGTGAGCAGATTAAAGACATTAACAAAGAGCCACTGGTTTTAACCACAGCCCTGGCTCTATTTACTGCTTGCTGCATTAGGAGCATTAAATGAGTAGTTATCCTGCTTCCGAGAGTTGCAACTAGGAAGGTCTGATGTCATTTTAATCCAAAGATTTAAAGAATTGCTTTTGAAGCAAAGAAACAGACTCTTGCCTACCTAAAGGTTTAGATACTATACTGGAGAATTCCAGAATCCTATTCTTAAGAAGAAAAATCTCCACCCCTCCCTACCGTATCCTGTTGAAAACTCACTCAGAAGTGTCCAGTAGACTCTGCCAAACTCCCAGCTAGCAGAGCCATGAGCTCTGGGATGTGTCAGCACTGGGTCGGATATAGGCAGACAAGTGCAGTCTCACTGTTCCTCAGAGCAGGAAAGCTGAGGAAGAGAGCACGGAGAAGGAGGCAGAGCTTTAGTGCTACCATGTGGCAGTTCTAATTCCCTAGGGAGGAATGGCCATGGCCATTGCTGCCCCTTAAGCATCCATCCAGTCACTGCTGCTGGAAGTGCCGAGGCAGTGGGCACTCTTTCCTGCCCAGCCCAAAATTGCTAGAAGTTGTTGAGTCGAGGGAAACTCTTGCCATAAACCTTTTGGTCCCTCAAAGTCACTGTCCTGGTGGGCCAAGGGTACACTTTGAAAACAGCTTCCAGTACTCCTGGGACTGACTCGTGTGGCAACCACTCAAACAATACCCAGAAGCAAGGCAGGGGAAAGTCTGCAAACCACCAAACACCTTACTCCCTTAGCTCAGCTCACGCCCCGAACCCAATGCTTCGCCATGGAGGCCCGAGGGCCTGGCTGGCCAGTAAGTAACAGGAGAGCCTGTAAAACCATCAGGTACAATGTGTATCTGCCGTTCCCGCCACTAGGGAAGCCGAGGCAGGAAGAGCCAATGAACCCATGAGGCAACATGAGACCTGTCTCAAAAAATTAATAAATGAAAAGAAACTAACAAGCCTCCAAGGATCCATGAAACTAAGGACCTATTGAGCCAAGGAATTTCTCCATCTCTCTCACTCATTGTGCTCTCTGTGGAGCTGCCCTCCCTGGGGCTCTCCCCAGCTCAAGGATGTAGCTATGGATAGGAAACAGGTAGCCTGCAGGGATCCTCTGGGTGCCCCAAGGGTAGAGAACCCCCTTGCTGTCTGCTAAGACGCGGAGCCTCATACAGTGTAAGGTGCGACAAATGTCGTCTCTCAGATGTGAACAGTCGGGGCTTCATCTTCCCCAGCAGAACCGCTAAGCTGCAGACATTTGGAGAAGGGAGGAGATAAAAAAGGAACGGAACCAAATTTCCAAATATGCACTGTAAGAATTTATGGAAATAAGAGAACCTTTCGCTTCTCTTTTTCGGGGATGAAAACTAAATTTACCTTGGGAAAGGAGGGAGTTCTGCGGGAAAGAGGCTGAGGCAAATTCTCTTCACAGACTTCTTTTCCCACGCAGACTCCCACGTGGCTCTCACTGGGGCCCTTCAGTCTGAAAACCAAGGCAACCATTTTCTTAGCAACCAGGGAGCCAGTCAGATACCCAACCCAGACCACCCCTCCCTAAAATAAAGCCATCGCCATGGGCCACAAGCCAGCTGGCTGGAGAAAGGGAAGCAGACTGGTTGACATCCCATTCTTGGGGAAGCATCGGAAACTTTTGTGTATTTTGTTTTTATTGGTTTATTTGATTGATGATTTTTTTTTTAATAAATCAAGACTTATGCAGCCCAAGCTAGCCCAGTCATTTAGCCCAGGCTGGCCTCAAATTTATACATTAGTCTGTGTGCTAGGCTTACAGGGGTGCCCAGCTTTGAGGAGAATTTTATTTTTATTTTATCGGTGCCAGTGGGGATTGAAGTCCTGTGGACTCCGTTCCTGGTCCTAAGGATATCCTCCTGGCAGATTTTTAAGTCCAGCGTCTTGAAGAACATCTTCACTGGATGAGAAACTTAGAACTTTGTAATCCCAACTGTTTCATTTCCTGTAATTTGAGCAAAGCCTTGCCATCTGAGCCTTGTACCGGGGTTGGTGTGGCCACCAGCCGAGCAGCTCTCTGCCTTAGCTGTCTAATCATTCTTTTTAATTTTGGCTTCCTAAATGATCTGAGAGACCAGTTAGTCAGTATCTGCTCAGTGCTGAGGGTTCCACAGTTCTGGGAACAGGCCTGGGGGAGGGAGCCTGGGGAGGAGAGCATGTCTCGGACCAAGCTGCAAGCTCCTCCCCTCACTCAGCAGAGCAGTTCCTGGCTGACCGTTATGTATGGGCCACATGAGGCGGTTGAAAAGCTAGATTCTTCTCTTAAGGGAGATGGGAATAAGAAAAAGTAAAAGACGGACAAAAGAAAGTATGGAGGGGTGGAGAGAGATACTACAGAGAGAGAAGAAAGGACTGAGAGTAGGAAAAGAGAGATGGAGGTAGGAAGGGAGAGAAAGGACAGGGTGGACCCTGTTTGTGGCTACCTCAGCTGTGAGCTGCAGCCTCACTGAAGGTGGGACACTGACCTGTGCTCTGAAAGCAGCGGACACGTGCGTGGCATCTGTCAATACCTTTCCTGCTGATGGAGAGGGCATTTCTGCCAGGTACACTCTCCAGAGCACCCACTATCTTCTAAATTCTGAAGCACTTGGTAGATATTTTAGCTTGTTTAATTTTTGAGTGTGTGCATGTGCATGTGTGTGCAGGTACACATTTGTGCACATGCACATGGAGGCCAGTGGTGAGACGGCTAGGCAAACTCCTGGGGATCTGAACTCAAGGCCCTATGCGTGCCCAGTTAGGTAGTTTACTGACTGAGCTATCTCTTCCAGCCCCTAGTTTGTTTCATTCTTACCGCTGCCCCCAAAAAAGTGGCTTAACCTTTTTCATGGTCCCACTATTGCTAGCAAGTATCTGGCCTGGTATTATAGAGAAGGGACTTTCCCTTTTATCTTAATGTGAAGGAAACCTGAGGAGGGACAGCAGACAAGCACCCTTTATTCACAGATTTAATAGCAACAACCACCTGCCAGAGGAAGATACTTTGTATTCTGTTTTCTGTGTACCAGTGCGTCTCACCCTTCCTAACACTGCAGCCCTTTAATACAGTTCCTCATGTTGTGGTGACCCCCCAGCCATAACATTATTTTCATTGCTACTTCGTAACTGTAATTTTGCTACTGTTATGAATCATAATGTAAATATCTGTGTTTTCTGCTGGTCTTAAGTGACCCCTGTGAAAAGGTCGTTCACACACACACCTCCGCGCCCCCCTCCCCCGCCCCGTCCCCCGGGGATCACGACCTACAGGTTGGAAACGACTGCTCCATAATGAGGACTCTCTCTGTTTTTTGCTCACTCCAGAGCTGGAAGAGTCTCAGAGAAAGTGCCCACCGTGCTGGTACAAGTTTGCCAACACCTTCCTCATCTGGGAGTGTCACCCCTACTGGATAAAACTGAAGGAGATCGTGAACTTGATCGTCATGGACCCTTTTGTAGACTTAGCCATAACCATCTGCATTGTTCTGAATACACTATTTATGGCAATGGAACACCACCCCATGACACCACAATTCGAACACGTCTTGGCTGTAGGAAACCTGGTAAGACAGCGGGGTCTCTGATGGAATGACTTGAATGTGGTTTCGCTGTGGGGCTTTGCCTGGTGGGGGAAGCTAGAATTTAGTTAACTAGGAGGTGATAGTTAATTGGGGTCAAGGGTGTCCATATGCGCTGGCACCCGCGCTTCTGCTAGCAGCTCCGAACCTTCAGCCGCATCTTCTCTGCAGAACTCTGAAGATGCCTCTTAGAGCTGTTGGCAGGAAGTCAGCTACAGTAGCAGAGTGGGAGACAGGACAGTGGGTTGGTTCAGCACCCGCAACAGGACTTCTGAGGTGGTTTTGGAGAGCCCCTCGTCTGTTTCTTGAATTCATCCCCGTGCTGTTCAGAACCCCTCTTTCCCTGACACCTTAGGTAACAGCCCCCTAAAAGAAGGGGTTTCCACGATGCACGGGCACTGTACACTGCCTGCGCTGTGGGATCTTACCTCCCATATGCTGTTATTTATGGGGAACATTGAATTCCAAATTGCTTTCCCCTCTGATCCAACTTCTGGGCCATCTTCCAGTTTCTGCTATTAGCTGATCCCTGCCAAGTTTCTTGTAATGTTAAGTCATAAATTTAATTATATTATTTAGAAGATAGAAATATGAAGTTTTAAAACATCAAGAAGTCATGACTTCGGGTTATGTTTTCTTTCTTTAGTACAAAGATGAGAAATTGTTGGGTTCTGATGGTTGGGATCCAGGCTTGAGCTCTAGTACCCGATGCTGGGTGCTTCAGCACACGTGTGGTACCGCCAGCCCGTTAGTATCCCGACCACTGCCCTCCATATTGAAAGTCCCTCATACGTCCAAGACAGACCGCCTGCACAGGTCGCCCTACACACCTGCATGTGTATCCTGCTTGACGCTTGAAGAATCATTCAAGCCCACCTGAAAACACGTCTCATGCCCCCGCACCCTATAGGCTGTCTCTAGCATGGAAGTCCTCTTTTCCCCACCTAGACCCTGACTCCTACCCTGTGCCACCAGTCTGTGTACCACTGCCCAGACACTCATTTCCACCTGGCTCAAACCAGACCACATCCTCACCCTCCTGTGCTCTCAGAATGGCCACTTCTCTCTGGGGGCATCTTCCCTACCTTACGTGGGGCTTCCGCTTCAGGGGAGCTATCCCTTCCCCGGGGCCTCCATGCGGACATGCTGTCTTTGCCCCTCCTTGTTGCCAGCCCCACTTCACCCGTCAGTGTAGACGCAGTCCCATCCTGCTTGGGCCTGGCTGCTGCTGTAGTGTAGCTATCCACTGCAGATCGTAGCCCAAATCTAATAGCCCCCCCCATAGTGGATAGAAGCCCTGGCCCCTGGTGATAGCCATGCTCTTCATCTGCATGATGGTCTCACTCCTTCTTGAGACCTGGCTTCTGATGCTGGGAACCCTGCTTAGCCCCAAGAGCTGGAGCCAGCCCCTCCCTGTGGATTAAAATACTGTTTTATAAAAAGTTCTCTGTAAAAACGTAATAATCATAATAAGCTGGGAGGTGGTGCACACCTTTAATCCTAGCACTTGGGAAGCAGAAACAGGCAGATCTCCGAGTTCAAGGCTAGTGTGGTCCACCATGAGAGTTCTAGGACATTCATGGCTTTAAAAATAAATAAATAAATAAATAATCAGTAAGAGTCATGTGTGGGTAACCTGCGCTGAGGTATTGTGGTTACCCTGCCCTGGTGTATTGTAGGTATCCTGCCCTGGGGTATTATGGGTAACCTACCCTGAGGTATTATGGGTATCCTGCTCTGAGGTATTGTGGGTAACCCGCTCTGAGGTATTAGCCTTGTCACAAGCCTCTGTTCTGTAATTTGATATTCTTCCAGCATGCTACTTTCCTAAGGCCTGTGGGATAGGGACAGCCTCAGGAAATGCAGGGTGTTCTGTGGGGGCAGGGGGAGGGGGGGAATAGGAAGCAGAGAAGAAGGGAGTAGTTCTTGCATACAACATGCCACAGATGAATTGGCTGTTACACTGAGAGGTCAGAAGGAGGCACCAAGTGTCCCACAGTGAGGGATTTCCCTGAGAAAATTTCATTCAGTAGAGCAGTAACAAGCATCAGAATGGATCAGGAAGACCATGCAACAGCTGAGGTAGACTTGCAACAGCTGGGAACTTAGGCCTGTGATATTCTGTATTGTGATATGTGTGTGTGTGTGTATGTGTGTGTGTGTGTGTGTGTGTGCGCGCGTTTAAAAACTGAGAAAAAGATCATAGAAAATGGTAATTATATGCAAAGCAGGGAGCGTGGTTTTGTACACTTTGGACAATATGTGATTGCTTTTATCACTTAAATTGTATCATATGACTAGGTCTGGTAATATATAATAGCAATATATATCAAAATGATAGAATATATTGTGAATAATTACTTTACAAGTATTACTTCCTTTTAATTGATGTATACTTGTGTGTGTTTATAGGGTGCTGCTACTATTTCAAAACATGTAAACACTGCACCGTGACTAGTTCAGGGCAATTAACAAATCCGACACCTCCAACACTTACCTTTCTTTGGGATGACCATCAGCGTCCTCTCTAGCTACTCTGAAATATGGATACATTGTTGCTGATTATGATTACTCCCCATAAAATTAGACCACCAAATGCCTGCCCACTTTTAAAAGGTGGTAGCCTTTTTATTTAAAAGGTGGTAGCCTTTTTATTCATATGCTTAGATTATTTCTTAATCGCATGCCACCCAGTATGAACTGAGTGGTTCTGGAGACAGAGATGGAAGTGCTGGGGCTGAGAACTTCGTTCAAACAAAAAGGAGCCTGCCCTGTATCAACACGGGGTGCCCACGGGACGTCTAGGTGTTGATTCTGCAACATGGAGGCCAAAGCTGGCTCTTGATTCCTGGGTATGTTGTAGTGAAAGAGGTGATAAGGTGTGTTCCTCTGGTGGCCCCTGCTTACCTCCTGCCTCCACTTCTCCAGGTGTTCACTGGGATCTTCACGGCGGAGATGTTCCTGAAGCTCATAGCCATGGATCCCTACTATTATTTCCAAGAAGGCTGGAACATTTTTGATGGATTTATTGTCTCCCTCAGTTTAATGGAGCTGGGTCTCGCAGACGTGGAGGGGCTCTCAGTACTGCGGTCTTTCCGACTGGTATTCCAGATTCCTCCCATTTCTTTGCCAGTTTCTGTCTTACAACTACTAGACAGCACTTTGTATAAAATAACTTAGGTTTGGTTGGAGAGATGGCTCAGTGGTTAGGAGCACTGGTGCTCTTCCAGGGGTCCTGAGTTCAATTCCCAGCACCCACATGGTGGCTCACAGCCATCTGTAATGGGATCTGATGCCCTCTTCTGGTGTGTCTGAAGACAGTGACAGTGTATAAAATAAATAAATAAATTTAAAAAACAAAGATAACTTAGGGCATCTCCTGAAGTGCACCTGCCTCACTGCGGTTGGCCAGTTAGTTGACCTCTCCACTAAAATCTTGAAACCTTTTCTGTTAAATGTAAGAATGTATAAAAGTTTGAAATCAATAAGCCAAAAAAGCTAGTTCTTAGAGGTCACTTAGAAAATAATGATGACTTCAGAAGATGAAGGCTTCCAGAGACCTTCTAAGGTCATTTGATTGGCTCCTCGGGTTGTTTCTCTGAGTATAAAGAGAATCTCTGTGTTTAAAGATGGCTTCCTTCATTTCTTCAGTGTGGTAACCTCATCCAGAAATTGAATGTAAGATAGTGTTTTATTAAATTATATTGAAATTAGTCATCAAACATTGACTTCATTTTCCATGTTATTGGTGATCAGTGTCATTTTATTAACATATTTGTATAAGGAAATGTTAAAGTTGGTAAGTAATTCTGGAGAAGCCACTGTAAACACAGGTTTGAGCGACACCTGAGCCTCTGAATGGCCTTGCTCAGTTTGTTCCTCTGAGTCAGGACAACAGCTGCGAGTTTCTCATGGAGACAGTCAGTCAGCTTCCTGAGGAAAGAAGTGACTGTCGCTCACAGGACTGACACTGCATGCAAGGCACCTCACTGAAATGGCTGGTTATGATCCAGTCCATAGTTGATTTTTTGTTTGTTTGTTTTTGTGAGATTTATATGTTTTACTTGCATATTGGTGTTTTGCCTGGATGTCTGTGCACTGCATGCAGTTCCTGAGGAGACCAGAAGAGGGCATAGGGTCCTTTGGAACTAGAGTAACAGGTGGTTGGAAGCCGCCAGGTGGGTGCTGGGAATTGAACTGGGGTCCTACACTCTCAACTCCTTTCCACCAACATTACCCCCCATATAGTTGACTTTTAAAAAACTAGTTTTATCTCAGTTTCAAGAGAAAGGGTTAAGTGAGAGGAAGCATGAAGACTAACATTTTGAATAACTCAGAAGCCAGGCAGGAAAACTGGTCCAGAATGGCGCCTGGTGACTCTTGAGCTTTTAGGTCAGAGCTACATCTCAGTCAGCACAAATTACTGCTGTTGACATCCACCAAAATGTCTATGTAACCTGTGGCACCTGACACTGGTACTTCACTGCAGAAATGTTATAATTCCATTGGCCAACACACCTTGGCTTTGTGCATCATAATTCTCAACCTGTTTGCCAGGATCTTGTGATTATTACAGAATATAAATACTTACGATTGAGAGACACCCGAATCTATGTTTTCTGAATTATTCACATTGGTTGCCCCTTCCACAGATGTTTCCTGCATGTGGTACTGCCTCTCCTTGCCCCAAATTATTCTGAACATCTCACACTTTCATATGAGCCATTGGTTAGTTGTCGGCAGGCAAAAGGAAATCCTTAGTATTTTCTAATGTGTGCTTTCTGAGGTAACAATTCTCCTACAGATTGCACGCCCCTTGCTAGTTCATCTCTCTGAGAACTCAAGAGTCGAATCAGAAATGGCTGTGTTCTGACTCAATGATGTAAAGGTCCAGGGGCGGGTCCTTGGGTCCTGGACTTAAAAGTTTTCATTCGATTTCTGAAATTGATCAGTTTTCTCTTATCCATAACTCAGTTTAATCACTTATAGTCTGAGACATGATCAGGAAGTTCTGAGAATTTCCTAAGGATGACAAATCAGTCTAAGCCAATCTTTCTAATTCTGCATGTTTTTTTTATTTCGGCAATGTGGTGAGGTAACAGATTATCATTTCCTCTTTTTTTTTTATTGTTTTTCTCCTTAGCTGCGAGTCTTCAAACTGGCCAAGTCCTGGCCCACCCTGAACATGCTGATCAAGATCATCGGGAACTCGGTGGGCGCCCTGGGCAACCTGACCCTGGTGCTGGCCATCATCGTCTTCATCTTTGCCGTGGTGGGCATGCAGCTCTTTGGAAAGAGCTACAAGGAGTGTGTCTGTAAGATCAACCAGGACTGCAAGCTCCCTCGATGGCACATGCACGACTTCTTCCACTCCTTCCTCATTGTCTTCCGAGTGCTGTGTGGGGAGTGGATCGAGACCATGTGGGACTGCATGGAGGTGGCCGGCCAGGCCATGTGCCTCATCGTCTTCATGATGGTCATGGTCATTGGCAACCTGGTGGTTAGTACCAACTTCTTCGCCCCGTCCCACTAGGCTTCTCTACCACCTTCTCTGGTGAACTCTTTCTTGGCTCAGATCTGCTTTAAGGCACAAATGAAGGAATGACTGTTTATTACCAGAGTCTCTACTGAGTCATGGCACTTTGTAACTTGGTAACCCAAGGTCATGATCGAAAGAACAAACCAGAGTAAGGTTAAGTGATTCCCCCGTGGACTCAGGTCATGCACAGCTGATAGACGTCAGGGGTTTTGTCTGTCTGTCCTTCCAATTACAACGAGTTGCCTTTTTCTAGAAAAATCAGCATCTGTTCACCTTGGCAATGTTGAAATCCCAGGCTATATATTTGTTGTGGGCTTCCTCCACGTGCATTGGTGAACTTTTAACACCATCTCCAGTCTCTGCCCACCAGCTACGAGTAGAATCTGCCAAATTTCAATGGCCAAAAATGTCCACAGATGTTGCCATGTGTTCACTGAGTGACTTGTGCCCCCTACAGCAGGGAAAGTGGCTCCCACAGTCCCTATAGAGCGGCTCACACAACCCCTATAGAGCAGTTCACACAACCCCTATAGAGCGGCTCCCACAACCCCTATAGAGCAGCTCACACAGTCCCTACAGAGTGGCTCACACAATCCCTATAAACTCACATCAATCAGTTCTCCCAGTTCTTCTGTAAGAAGCTTTCTTGCACTGAACACATTCCTTGGAGTCAGCCATGGCTCTCCCATAGCAAAAACAGTTACCACAATGCATCTGCAATCCCTGACACTCTCCACATCCCTCCCCCCAAGTCCAGGTCCTTCCCCCACCCCTTTTGTGTGGGCAGCTCCTGCCTTTATGTCTCTTTCTTCACATGTTCCTGTACCCACAGCCTTCCTCACAGCATCTCTTGGCTGCATCTTCGCATTTCTATAGGATGATCACAAAACTACCTGCATCATAGTCTCACAGGGTTCATTCAGTAAAAAAATCATAGTCACATAAGGTTTATTCAGTTAAAAAAAAGGGGGGGGGATGGGCAGAGCCAGGCCCTGTGCCAGATCAGAGTCTCTTCAGGTTAGGCAGAGGAGATATGTGTGTTACCAGATATCCAGTTGGTCAGACTGTATCATCCCATCTCCGTCTCTGCCCCAGCCTTCTGATGTAGCTAACAGGAGTGACTCCTTGATCATCGTTTATGCCCCTTTATTCCACAGCAGTTAGCAGCCTGGGTGGTTCACACCTGTAATGCCAGCACTCAGGAGGCTGAGGCATCGGGACCGTGAGTTTAAGGCCAGTTTGGGCTACATAATGAGACCAGGACAGTAGTGTGTGTTATCCAACATGGTAAAACGGGGAATTTAAACAAAGCTCGCATTTCATGGCTTGGCGTCTGGCTCTGCAGTAGGCACTGAAGTCCTGACCCTGGTAGTCCTGCCGAAGCTTTACATGTAGCCGGTTTACGGGCTCTGCCCCTGCTCCTAGCAAAGGGATTTTTATAAACATTGGGAGAGCAGAGATATCTTGCATCGTTTTGCCTAGTTGTTGATATGTTACAGGGCCTTGCACATGCTGTGCACGTGATCTGTCATTAAAGTGTCCCCAAAGTTCCAGAACACATCCTTGAGGGAGGGTTGCATACATATTTCAGTTTTGCCTTCTTGGTTTATGAAAGTATGGCTCTGGAAACCTAATTTTATTTTTCTAACTCGGGTCCTTTGAGACATCTGCTATCACAAACCCATGACTCTGTGCACTCATCTGCCCTCCCCAGTCATCCATACAGGCATATTTGGTCTTATTTTTGGATAACTTTCTTTCAAAGTGAATACAACCTTTGCTTCTTGTCATAAGAAAATTAATATATTTCGGGCATCGTCATACACAGGTAAAAGTAGAGAAGGGTCAGGAAAAGTGCAAAACTCCTTACAGTTAGAAACAAAAGGAATTTCCATCTGGTGACGTGATGTTTAAAATACCACCTGGAGGGGCTAAACACTTAGCAAGCTAGCATGCACGAGGCCAGGCATTCCATCTTTTGCACACACACACACACACACACACACACACAAAATGAATAAAATGAACGATGACAGGAGCCAACACAGCACAGAAACCCTTTGCAGTCTATGTGACTCTGTTGGCTTCCGATTTGTAACCCTGAGGAGAGAGGATAACTTCCTAAGACAGTTCCGTATTTGCTCCTTTTTCTGCTGCTGCTGCTACTGGTGCTGCTGTAGGTGCTGAACCTATTTCTGGCCTTGCTTCTGAGCTCCTTCAGCGCAGACAACCTGGCGGCCACAGACGACGACGGGGAAATGAACAACCTGCAGATCTCCGTGATCCGGATCAAGAAGGGCGTGGCCTGGACCAAACTGAAGGTGCACGCCTTCATGCAGGCACACTTCAAGCAACGCGAGGCGGATGAAGTGAAGCCTCTAGATGAGCTGTATGAGAAGAAGGCCAACTGCATCGCCAACCACACCGGCGTGGATATCCACCGGAACGGCGACTTCCAGAAGAATGGGAACGGAACCACCAGCGGCATCGGCAGCAGCGTGGAGAAGTACATCATCGACGAGGACCACATGTCCTTCATTAACAACCCAAACCTGACCGTCCGGGTCCCCATTGCTGTGGGCGAGTCTGATTTCGAGAACCTCAACACAGAGGATGTTAGCAGCGAATCAGACCCTGAAGGCAGCAAAGATGTAAGGTCCCAACCAAGAAACCCCTCCATGTTGTGTGTGAGGACCAACGGGGCACTCCCGCCCCAGAGACTGGCTCAGCCGTGGGCTTAAGGGAGATTTACAGTAGCCACTTTGAGAGCCATTCCAGTCCCCCAGGGTCGTGCTAGGTCTTCCCTTGGGAATGGAGTTCCCGGGGCTATCCAGAGTTAGTTGCACGGATTCTGCAGTCCACCCTTTAGTTTGTCCCTACTCTTAATCCACCTGACCCTGCGGTTAGTGTCTGTCTGAACTTGACCCCTAGCAGAGGTCACGTATGCGCGATCGAGGGCCGTGACCCTCCTGCGCAGCTCCCTGACCATCCTCTTCCTTTGTGTCTAGAAACTGGACGATACCAGCTCCTCAGAAGGAAGTACCATCGACATCAAGCCTGAGGTGGAAGAAGTCCCCGTGGAGCAGCCTGAGGAATACTTGGATCCGGATGCCTGCTTCACAGAGGGTGAACGGGGCAGGGACGGGCTGGGCATGAACTGCGTGCTGTTCGGTCATGGCTACCCGGGCTGGAGGCGCTGTGGCTGTGGGCGCCATCTTGGTGCAGTTTTTTTGTTTTGTTTTGTTTTGTTTTATTGCGTTTTAAAAATCATTCTTCTTACTAGGTTCTGACATACAAGTTCCCAGTCTCTAGTTTTCCGTGCCTGTCTTCTCTTGACACTGGCCCCCAGACTACCATTAAAAAGGCCTCCGCGGGGCGCTGTGCCTCCCGCCCCTCTCACATCCTTGTAGGGATCTTCGTGATTCCAGAGGTCTTGACTTTTTATTACCCTTGCAGCACAGCCTCAGCGGTTCTCACCGTGTTCAGCTGCCTACTGTGCAGTGGGAGCCTGGAAAGGGACCGGTCATAAAGCATCCAGTCTGACCTGACTCTCCCATTGGTGCCAGGTTGTGTCCAGCGGTTCAAGTGCTGCCAGGTTAACATCGAGGAAGGACTGGGCAAGTCGTGGTGGATCCTGCGGAAAACCTGCTTCCTCATTGTGGAGCACAATTGGTTTGAAACCTTCATCATCTTCATGATTCTGCTCAGCAGTGGCGCCCTGGTGAGTCAGGGGAGAATGAAAAGCGGCACTGAGCAGAGGCTGGGTGAGGTTTCCACCCAGCGTCTTTTGATAGATGGAGGTCCCAAGAACAGGAATTTGTTCAAGCGCTTTGAGCTGGCTGGCATATATAGCGCTCTGAGTCTAGAATCCACCCTTCTTCACATCTGACCTTAAGACCAATCCCCGAACCTTCAGTGCTCTCTGCATGGGGATGAAATCAAACCTGTCACTGCCAGCTTTGCCCTACCCCAAGCAGCTTCCTGAGATAAGTGTCCCTCTTCACATCCAGACTGCTAGCTAGCTCTTCATTTCCGTTCCCCGAGGTAGATGGGACGGAGCCCTCCTCAGCCATGCCCTGGAAGACCCACCGCATAGCTAGTGTTCAGAGATCCAGGTCTGTTCTGGTCTCAGTGCTCGGCAGCAGGTAACCGTGCAGAGCTGAGCAGAGATTTCTCCTCTCATGGGCTCATGATCTTGGTGTTTGCCCCCCATGTCCAGCTGGGTTGTCACAGAGGACCCTTCAGAGAGGCTGAGAAGGGCAAGTGTGTGGTAATACTAGCCCAAGGAGGAGAAGCTAGTGAGATCCAAGAGGAAGCTTTGTGAAGGAAGGCCTCAGGATTAAAGCAGAGGGCCCAAAAGATGACAGGGTAAACACCGATCTACTAGATGGGGAACCAGGCTGTCCCCCTATCCTGGATCACCTGTCACATGAGGACTTCCTGAGGTGCAGTGGAGGCTCCAGGGTAAGAGTGACATGGTCCCTAGCAGACTCCTAGCAGACTAGGAGAATGGGGTGGTGTTCATCACTGCCATTCTCCGAGTCACAGAGTGCCGGCAGCCTCCCCGTCCTTTCCCTGTCTCCACACACAGAATAAAGTAGTGGAGGCCCAGAGGTTTTATGCTTTCTGTAGCAATTTTCATTCATCATCAAAGACCAAAATAGTAAATACTGACTTAGCACAAGAAGACCCTGTACAGTTAATAGACGTGTACCCGGTAGTGCACGCCTTTACCCAGCACCCAGGAAACAAAGGCAGGTGGATCTATGAGTTATAGGCCAGCCTGGTCTACAAAATGAGTTCTAGGACAGCCAGGGCTACATAGTGAGACCCTGTTTCAAAGAAAGAAAAGAATGGGAAGGAGGAGAGGAATGAGGGAAGGCTGGCTGGCTGGTGGAGAGCCCTAACCACAACATGCAAAGAAAGCATAGAACACAGTTGTGAGCCTCAGGGGGAGGACACCCGGTGACAGGAAACCTTTCTTGGCATCTCAGTTTCACTTACAGAATAGATTTATAACCAGAGCTCTGCCTTAAGGTGAAGCTGTTGCTTGTTTTCCTTAAATAATGATGCTGTGACAAGTCCAAGAGGAGGGTCTCAGGTCCCACCACTTATGTCTGACCTGTTCATTCATGCATTGAGATGGCACAGCTGACATCTGTACACTTTTTTTTTCTTTTCTTTCTTTTTTTTTTTTTTTTTTTTTTGTGGTGCTGGGATCCATACCAGGGCCCTGCACATGCTGGTTAAGCTTGCTACCAATGGGCTCCATCCTCAACCGTCCATTTTGGGAGACAGCGTTGTAAAGGACCTGTTCTCCCCTTTGGGACTGTTCAAAGCAGGTGCTTCTTGCTGCCTGGCAGGGCGCTGATCTCCACCTCTCCACCTCCATGGTGCTTCCCTCATCTCTGGCGTCTCCTCCTGAGGGGCACTTTTCATGTCTCTATGACAAAATGTCTAACAGAGAACCTTACCTTGGCTCCTCCTCCCAGAAGCCTCAGTGCTTGGCCATTTGGCTCCTTGTGTCTGAGACTATGGAGGTAGAAGGCCACGGCAGCAGGGGCATGGGGAGGGGACAGAGTTTACCTCATGGTGGACTGGAAGCAAGGACACCAGCAAAGTAACACCCTCAAGCTCCCAGGGAGCTGCTTCATCCAACTGAACATGAAGCTCTGCCATCTCCCAGTAAGCCATTCAGAGTCTGAGCCCATCAACCATCCTTTTGGTCTCCCCTGGAACCACTCTCACTGACACACCTACAGGTGTGCCTTTCTACTCCCCCAATCACAGGTGTAACCATCACACTTCCTCTGAGTACCACAACCACATAGCCCAGCACCGAGCAGTAGGAGGACCTACCGCCTTCATGAGTCCCGTATCCAGAGAATAGAACTATGCGTTTCTACCCCGCAGACTCCCCCAGCCCTGGGGCCTCCACTCACATCTGTGGCGTGGAGAAGCTAACAGAAAGGGTCTTGTCAAGTCTGATTAACAAGGGGCAAGGGAGTGAGTAACTGGAATACTCACACCCTACTGATGAGTGAGAAGTCCTGCGGAAACCTTGGGAAACAGTTCCTAGTTTCTCCAATGTTAAGGACCTAGCAGCAAGTTCGATTGGAAACACATTGCCAACAAAACACAAACGCACACAGTAGAATTATTCATACTAGCTTAAAAGTAGAAACAGCCAAAGTGTACATCAAGTAATGATAAGTAAACAACATGTGGTGTGTCCACACCTTAGAGTCATGTTCCTCCATAAAGAGTGAGACACACACACACACACACACACACACACACACACACTCACGGCGGTGTAGAGAGACACTGAGAACTTTGAGAAGCCAGGCTTCGGGGCTGGAGGTGGCTCAGCCGTTAAGAATACACGCTGCTCTTCCAGAGGACCTGAGTTTGGTTTCCAGCACTCGTATCAGGCAGACCACAATTTCCTGTATCTCCAGGTACAGGCGATTCAACATGGCCTCTGTGGTCACCCGCACTCCTGCATACATACCCTTACACAAACACACACACAGACATGTGACTAAAAAGAAAATATTTGCCGGGCGGTGGTGGCGCACGCCTTTAATCCCAGCATTTGGGAGGCAGAGGCAGGTGGATTTCTGAGTTCGAGGCCAGCCTGGTCTACCAAGTGAGTTCCAGGACAGCCAGGGCTACACAGAGAAACCCTGTCTCAAAAAACAAAACAAAACAAAAATTTAAAAAAAAAAAAAAAAAAAAAAAAAAAAAAAGAGGAAGCAGCCAGGCACAAAGAAAACTGATGTACTGGGTCATCTTGTATGAAATGCCCCCAAAGGGCAGATTAGTATACTGAGGACCGGCAGGGTGAGGGCCAGATGGTGACAGATTAGTATACTGAGGACCGGCAGGGTGAGGGCAGATGGTGACAGCTAGAGGGTGTGTAAGTTCTCCTGGTGAACTAAAATGCTAGAAATTTATAGATGGATATGTAATATCCTAAAATTCATTGAATTAAGACATTCAAATATGGAATGTAAATTATTTCTCAATAAAACACTTTCCTGGACTCAGTAGCTACCCTTCATATGCCGAGCCCTGGGTTCAATCCCCAGCATCACTGACTAAGCAAGGAGGGGTAGCCAGGAAGCAGAGTGGAAGAGCAGGAACCTGAAGGCGGGCAGCTGCAGCTTGCATTAGGAGCTGCGATGCTGGCACACTGCCCTGAGTCAGCAGCTGCTGCGTCTCTTTCAGGCCTTTGAGGACATCTACATCGAGCAGAGGAAGACCATCCGTACCATCCTGGAGTACGCGGACAAGGTCTTCACCTACATCTTCATCCTGGAGATGTTGCTCAAATGGACAGCCTACGGCTTCGTCAAGTTCTTCACCAACGCCTGGTGCTGGTTGGACTTCCTCATTGTGGCTGTAGGTGTCCAGTTATCCATCCCTTGTCCTTTGTAGCAGGAGCTGGGGCTAGCTTAGCAATTGGTGTATACCTGCAGGCTTGGGTGAAGGTCCTGTCATGACAGTTAGCTCTTATTTGGAGAACAGGATCTCTGAAGACCCTGTTCTGTCCCTCTTACCACTGGGCCTGGCTTACTTAGATTCATAAAGACCCCTGTCTTTAGCCTGGACAGTGGAAGGTTCTTGCTCTTTGACAGCAGGACATCCCCTTTCTGCTACTATGAGATGGGATTCTGAGATGAGGCGGGTGTGGGCAGGAGGTGGGGTGTGTGGGTAAAGTGGGTTACAGGAACGAGGTGGGGTCTGGGGATGAAGTAGGGTGGAGGGATTGAGGGCAGGGCCTGTTGCTCCTCTCCAAGCATGAATACTTTCCAGGTGTGCCAGTCAAGTCACTTCTCCTGGGAAGAAGGGCCTGAGATGTGGCCATTTCTGCTGTGATCACCAAACGAAAACTTTTGTCCTCCAGGCTGTATGACCCTGTCCATGGCTTGGTGACCTCAAGCTCCCTTGTTGTGTTTTCAGGTTGGAAGCAGCAGCAGCTGATTCTCACCCCACCAGCAGTAACTAAGCGTGACTGTCTTCCACTTTCTACAGTAACTAAAACTTTTCTCTTGCTTCATTTAAAGAAAGGGTGTGTGAGACTCACAGGACCAAGACTGTGGAGAATTCATCTGGGGGCTGGGATGAAGAACCTAGAGGCTGGAGCCTGGGTGGGCGTGTTTCCAGGAGGCTTTGTGAGCTGTGTGGTGGTTTGCCTGTGGAATTCCTATGGGATCTAGGACAGAGCAGTTGGAAGATCTTTCAGGACTGCGCCTGCAATGACTTCTTCACAAACACATTCCCTTCCCAAGTTCTCTTCGACCTCTGTGGTTGGTGAGTGCTTCCAGGAGCTGACATTGTCTCATCCTCTCCTGTTTCAGGAAACTTGGTGTATTTGTCAGGGTTGTCTAGACTAACAGAACTTACAGAGTGATTACAGACAGACAGACAGACAGGCAGACAGGCAGGCAGGCAGCAAATGATAGATAGATAGATAGATAGATAGATAGATAGATAGATAGATAGATAGATAGATAGGTGATGGATGGACAGACAAATATAATAGATGATAGAAAGATAGATAGATAGATAGATAGATAGATAGATAGATAGATAGATAGGATAGGATAGAATTTATTTGAATGACTTACAAGCTATGGTCCAGCCAGTCAAACAATGTCTGCCTATGAACAGAAGTTCCAAGAATCCAGTCATTGTCCAGTCCACAAGGCTGTATATCTCAGCTGGTCTTCAGTGTCCCCAGAATCCCAAAGAACCAGGCTCTGATGCCAGGGAAGGAATAGACTTGCTAGTGAGGTAAGAACAGGCAGGCCAAGAGCAAATGTTCCTTCTTCCATGTTCTTATCTAGGCTCCCAGCACAAGGAGTGGCCCAGATTAGAGGACAGTCTTCCCACCTCAAAAGATCTGGATGGAAGGTGTGCCTTTTCCACCTTAAAGATCCATATTAGAAGTGAGTCTTCCCTTCAAATCAAGCAGAAACCCCTCACACGTGTGCCCTCTGTGTTTTGGGTTTTAACACCAGGTGTAGTCAGGTTGACAAACTCCAGGGAAAGGGGGCGGACCTTGCAGTTAACAGACCTAGACACTTAAGCAGCTGTGGATTCCAGCTGTGGGGAAGCATATGGGCTGACACCTGGAGCTAGCCTGTCTCTCTTCCTAGAGAAAGGAACATGCACAGTAACTCTCAGGGCACCTGGGCTCAGGAAGATGCCCACACAAGCCCCTCGTCTCTCAGACCTAGTGAGGACACAGACAGACAGGTCCTCTACCACAGTCTGGCTGCCCAAGAACTGTGGTCTGGGACAACGCTTCCCTTTCTTCTGTGGTCCGCCCCAACCTGAACCACTTCCTCTCTGGGCTGAGCGACCTCAGATTCAAGGACAGGGTCAGGCACAGTCACATGCACCTGTACCCAGGCCACCACTTACTCAGCTGTAAGATGGGCATGTGCTAACTGACTGTAACCTGTCAGTTCCTCTAGCTTTCGGAAGGGCTGGATCATTACCCTGCTGCAGGTCCCACATTGGCTCTGAAGACTGCTCTATACCAGTCGCTGGTAGTCAACATGAATTGAATGCTGTACTCTGTACTGAACTGCCTTAATTAGTAAGGAATCCCAGGAGGACAGGGCAGCATGGCCCCAGCTCTGGGGGAGCTTGTACCAGCTTCTACAGCAGCTCTAACCTAGCTCTATGCCAAGGTAGCGCAGCGTGTGGGAACAGGGTTCTCACAGGAACCACACTGTTTGACCTCCTACCTCTGTCCAGTTATTCACTTGTCTGATGTTTATCGAATATCCATGACACGCAAAGCATCCTCTGTGTCCTGGGCAATATAAAGAGTATCAAACACGGCTGCTTCTCTCTCAGAGCCTAGGAGATGAAACCTGTTATGGGTAATACTTAGAAAACAGGGCCCGATCCGTCTTGTTTTCGAGCAGCGGCCATGTTCCCGTTGCTCCTCGGCTCTGACCGGGGCTCTGGATAGCTAGATGTGCAGGCCCTGGCACACATAAGACACCAGTGTGGTGGCTGGCTCTGCCAGTCCACCACACTGTCCACAATGCTCGGCAGAGCCCAGACCATTCCCGCTATGCCTGCCGTACCAGGTAGAATAAAGACTCTTAATGCTTAAAGATTATTCAATAGATTTATATATTTGGAAATAGTCAATTAACAAGATACCCTCACAATTAGAATTGTTGCCCAATTATCAAACCTAGATATTATAACTACCTCAGACTGCTAGAGACACGTGTACATCCGCAGCCATCGTCTCTTGTCCTCCGACTCCCCATCTTTCCTCCTCTTCCTCACTCTGCCTAACTTTCATACTGCCCAATGACTGAACTTTATTGCAAATGTAGCAGGAAAATATCCTGCTACAGAAACCCATACACAGAGTCACAGCCTGCTGCAGGGATACCCTTACTCGGTAATGATGGGTCCATAGATTGACACTTTTAAATTGTGGGTGGAAAATAGGCATTGACTGGTACCCAGACAGCTAGGCCTGCCAAGAACATATGTTGTCCACCAGAGGAGTGAGCCTAGTTCTCTGGGCAGTGTAGAGCTTGTAGGTGTAGTTTTAGGTCCCAGCTTAGCACATCTGCATCACTCTCCATCTCATCCACTGGTGACTTCCTGTCAGAATGAGTTCATTGTCTGCCATGTCTGTTGCCCTGATACAGATTCATTTTTCTTTGTTGTCTCTTGAAGCTGCTGCAAGCACTACTGTTATGGAGCCATGAGGATGCTCAGACAATGTCTCAGCGTCTCAGATCAGTCCTCTTTATTAGCAAGCTATGTGACTTCCCAAACAGGCTTTTTTTTTTGTCCTCAGGTCTCTGCCTACATTGGCGTTGGTGCCCTGTGAAATATTTTCACAATCTTTCTCATTGCTTGTAGGGGTTAGCTAGCAGTTGTGTTCGGGAATGAGAACGTGCAGGTGCCGACACCTCAGACTGACCTCGACCTGCTGATACATTCCCTGCGTGGAGAAGTCGCCCAGTGTCCACTTCCTTCTGTGCCTACATGGCTGAACTTCGTCTTTTTAACTCTTTTTTTTTTTTCTTTTAGGTTTGATTCCTTTGTACACTTGACCAAATTTTCTCATTACGTCCAGTAAGGGTTTAACCTGGAGACCCAGAAGTGTGTAACAGAGCCATAAGCTACTGAGGGACAGTCCCGAGAGAGCCTTGCTGATCTCACTTTGTAGATCTTGGCTCAGCTGAGCAGCTGAGCAGGCCGTCTCCTGGTGGTTTTAGGGCCAGTCTCTTATTTGACTTCTGGGTCTCATCCACCCTTCCCTCCACTGCACTGTGATGAGGAAGGTTGCCACCCCCAGAGCCAGGGTCCTCCTTTGTGTGGGGTCTCAGGACACTCAAAGTTTTGGTTTTTGCAGTCTGTACCTGCCAAGGATTCATAGTGGTTAGGGTTAGGACTCTTAGCTGGGGGAACCTGGTTGAAATGGCATAATTTACTGGCAGATGTGCCCATTAAGACCTCACTAACAACTGGGTAGTTCTAAACTACTTGGTGTTAAGAGTTAACTTGCAGGTGGGAGAGATGACTCAGCAATTAAAAGCATATACTGCTGTCTCTGAGGACATGTGTTCAATTCCCGTCACCCATGTGATTCCAGCTCCAAAGGGATATCGAGACACCTCCAGCCTCACATCCATGCACCCACACACATACAAACACGTCATTTAAAAATGATTTCTGATTAAAGAAAATGGTTGACTTGCTCTACCAGTAGTATACAAGAGGTAACGCCATGTAACTTTTTATTAATCATTAAAAATAAAGGGAAAGTAACAGTTGGCTGCCTTGTTCTACATACAAGTTTTGAGACATTTGACTTGAGTAAAGATTTACAGGACACTGAGAGCCTGGGGGCTGTGATCTCTCTTGGCTTTGAACATTGCCTAGGACTCAATTCCACAAAAGCTACAGAAGTTGATGGGTTATGAGTTTAACTCGATTTGCACCCTGTTTCAAAATTGAATTCTATAAGCCTACATCATTGACCATCGACTTCTACCCCATACTAATCCTGGTTCCCAATTATAAATATCTTTTTTTAAAAAAAAATTTCTTAGCCAAGTGTGGTAGCCTATAATTCCGGCACTGGGAAGGCAGACGTAGGTGGATCTCTGAATTCAAGGCAAGCTTGATCTACAGGACAAGTTCAAGGACAGCCAGTGTTTGTTCATTTGTGTGTGTTTGTTTTAATGTCCGTGGATGTAGCTCAGTAGTGAAACACTGAGCGCAAGGCCTGGGTTTAATCTCTAATTATAAAACATGCAGAAGAGGCACCTCTGTGTGCTGAACACGTGTAGTGCAGACACAGAATTGAGACCTAGTCTAAGAGAGAGATCAAAGAACAGCAGATTGAAACCGAGATGACACGAGAGACATCTTTTCTCTCTGCCCTTAGCTTTGAGATGTCAGTGAAAGACTTACAAGCTCCCATGAGAAAGAAGATCTTAGCCCATCCCACAATCGGGTATGAATAGAATAGACTGTGATATGAAAGAAAGGCATCTGCGAAAAGCCCCAAGTAGACATTCCCAGATCCGTCTGGGTAAAAGTATGCTCAGGGCAGGTGGCCCTGAGGAGCCCATGTCCTGCTCAGGTCCAGCCCAAACAGGCTGGTATCCATTGCTAAGAGTCATCCTGATAACAGTAGGAGCAAGGTAAGTTTGCTCTTGAGGAACAGGGAAGTCTTGGCCCGAGTCTAGGCTTACAGACGTCGATGCCCTATCTGTTAGGATACTGCCTGTCATCTGTGTGCCGCAGTCGGGTCTCCACAGTCTGCCCAGGTAGACTGAGCATTGGCTCAGGTCAGCAGTGTGGGTGTCATCCTAGCCTCAGAGCTACCACTGGCACTGGCCATTCTCTGTCTGCAAATGGAAAGGACCCTCCCCCAGGGGTTCTTCTAGTCATTATGTTAAGAAAAAGAGTCATGGAAGACTGACCTGCCCTGGCACAGACAGTACATTTAGAGTATTCTGGAGGGAGGAAAGGGAATCACAAGAAGTACAGATTCGGTTCCAACTACCACAAAGGGTTCTACGGACACGGAGGGTGGTGGTTGGGCTTACAAGGTGGAAGTTATCATTTGACAGTGAGAGAGGAGTATGGGGCCAGAATCATGCCAAGGAGGGTCTTGGGAGGGACAGTCACTGGTGGTACTTATTGACTATGCTTCTTTTGTCAATGTAGTGACTCATTAAATTCTCAAATGGTTTCTTGTCAACCAGGATAAGAGAGCTTGTCCCTGTCGGAAACACCATGGTGACTGAGCTGAGGAGGGGCAGCTGGTGTGGAATGTGTGTATTTATCTGTATTCTTTTCCATAGGTACCATTAAGTTTGTCTGGCTTAATTTAATGGGAGCTTCTGGGAGCCGCAGACTGTAAAGGGCGAGGGTAAGGTTCTTGTCACCTCTTCAGGCTCCTCTCCTTCCAACGGGACCTCCTCCTCTCCCATCCCCTCAGCCTCTCCCTCTCCAACCTGCGTGTGTGTTCTGCCGCCTTCCCTTCCTCCTTTTCTCTTCCCTTTGTGTTTTTCTTCCACCTCTCTCAACCACCTTTCCTTCCAGGTCGTTTGAGTCAAGTTGAAGTAGGCTGAAGTAGGCAGCCGGTGGTACCCACTTCTGCTGCTGGGGGGCCCCGTCTGTTAAATCAGTGCTAGGGGTTTACTCTAACACTCTGGAACCTCTCTTTTCTTTTTCTTTTCTTTTCTTTTTTTTTCTTGTTTTTTTTTTCTCTTCTGTTTTTGTGTAGGTCTCTTTAGTCAGCCTTATAGCTAATGCCCTGGGCTACTCGGAACTAGGTGCCATAAAGTCCCTTAGGACCTTAAGAGCTTTGAGACCTTTAAGAGCCTTATCACGATTTGAAGGGATGAGGGTAAGACACTAAGAGTAGCTGATCCTTCTGCATGCCAATGGAAACTGTTAAAGCATGCTAGAACTGATCACATGGTGGAAAGATCATTCAGACACGAGCTCTGTGACGCAGACGCTGATCTGATCCTCCACGCTCTCCCTTGCACCTGCCCCGTGTGCAGGGGAGTCGCACTAAGCTGCCTCATCACATTAATGTCAGCCCCGACCCCAGCAGCGTGCCTCTGCAGAACATGTTAACACTGGCTCCTCATCTGGCCTGGCTTACCTGTAGCACTTGGGGCGGCTTCCTGGGCTGTTGGATTTATAGGGAGAATCACCAGGTGCAAAGAAGGGGAATTATAACCCAGAGACCCACTGAAAAGCTTAGGCTGCAGGCAGGCAGAGTGCTGGGTAGAGGCAGCGACCAGATGAGGCCTGTGGCCTTGGGGAGCGGTCACTGAGAAAGCAGCCAAGGAGGGACTTGAAGACAGGGTGGCAGGCTTGGGACTGGGGGCGGAGCAGAATTCGGCATGTCCCTGGGAGAAGAGACTTTTCTTTGTACTCTGATTCCTCTCATTGCACCTTGTTGTTCTCAGCCCAGTCCCAGGAGGACTGGCAGCCTCTGTCTGATAGCAAAGCTTTCCCCCTCACCCCAACCCCTGTGCCCATGCTCTGTGGCCCCCGGCCTCACACCATCAGAACAGCAGACAGTGAGTGCTAGGTGACTGTGTATCAGCTAGTTCTGAAATCTCCTGAGACACCCTGTTCCTTTCTGCTTGGGCAATATACTACCCAAGTCCAGATGATACAAGGGGATGCCTCCCGTGTCGTGTTAGAAAGGCTTTCTCTTTTGATGCCTTTTCTCTCTTGGCTTTAATGATTGTTAGTGTGCACGGATATATGTGCACAGACTAAAATGTTGTCTTCCAGAAAATCACATGCACAGCTGGTTTGGTGGTGACAGTCGCCCTGTGCTGACCAGAGGGGTCTGTTATACTTAAGGGGCCCAAGGAAGCTCACTTCACATTAGACGCTGAATACATGCAGGAGAGCAAACCAGAGGATGATTTTTCAATGTGCAAATGTCAGAACGTAGGCATGAGAACGGAGTGATTGCAATGGTCCATAGAGAGTAAGACTGATGGCAGAACTGGAGACCAGGACAGTGTGGCTGTGCCCATTCCTCAGCTGTGACCCTGGCCACTAGTAGTCCACAGAGCTATTCACAGCTGTACAGAAAGGTGGAGCTTATAGGGACTTAGAAAAGTTATTATCTCAGTTTATTTAAACAAACGCTGTTGCGATGAGCTTGTGTTTCCTCTAGCATGGTCAGTTTGGCTTTCTAAACGCAAGCCTCTGACATCCTGCTTGACACCTTCTGCAAGAAGGGCAGTAAGTTCATTCTAATTAAAAATGAATTTTAAGTCTTTCTCCCACAAGTAAGAGAGGTTTGAGCATTTTGTACAACATGTGCTGTTCCAACCAGGCTAAATTCAGAGAGACCATGTAATACTCCCAGGTTGACAGTTGACATGGCCGCAGTGTGAGTGGAAGCAGGGTTAAAATGTCTGTCTCTGCTCCCCGTGCTGCCTGCCCACACATGTCATAAGGGATGATAAGCCTTGGTAGTTTTAGAGCTAATGGTCCACCTTGGTAACTGAACAACTCTCAACAGGATACAGCTATAGACATCCATCAAAGGCATTGATTACACCACTGGACCTGAACCTAGTCTCTAACACGGATCCCGGACCTCCTAAAGAGATCACACTACCTCTAGACAGCTCCCCGTATGCCCGGTTGGCACTATGAACTCTCTCCATTTGGCTGCTCATTAGTGTCACTCCGTCAGTGTGTCAAAAGCAGTCGTCATGGACCAGCTGGAGGCATTTGCTCAAAGGAAGTGATTTGAATAATCCAGATGCAGGAGTCCTTTTGGGAGCCCCCCCCCTTCCACTTAACCCTTTCCCCTACCTTCCCTCACCTCTCATTTGCCATGTCCCCCAAAACTTAGACTTGCTAACTCTCAGAAGATGAGAAACCCAAAGTCTAGAATAGATAAAAAGAGAGTTTCATTTTTAAAGTACCTCCCTGTTTTTGGTTAAGGTAATATTGGTAAGAACAAGTGTGGGCCCAAAGCTGCAAGTTAGTGCTCAGTGGGGCAGCGGGGTAGAAGAGCCACTTTTGGTCAGTACTAACTGGCGGCTTAGGCAAGTGGAGAGGGCTTAGAAGCCCTGAAGCTCTCCACCCCTTCTGTGGAAGAGAAGCTACCAGGTTGGGCAAAGTTTATAGCAAGTTACCTAGTAGTGCCTGTGTTTGTTCAAGTGTGATTTTCCACGGGGTGCGCGTGGTCATTCGGTAGCTTGGCTTCTCTGTGCCAGCATTTGCTAGATGCCACCTAATCCTCTCCTCGAGGAGACCCTGATAAGCCCAATAGCATCCATGCAGATGGGTCCAACTGTCATTGTGCTGCTCTGGTTAGAGGCTCAGCCCTTCAGGTGAAAGGGGGTGTCACCCTAGCCTGTCCTGGGTACTCACTTCAGTCTTCTCTCCTTCCTCAAACCAAAGACCAGAAATTGCAACAGTCCTGCCTGCTATTGGCAAAGGAACACTATGTCGCTCTTTGCTTTTCTCTCCTCCATAGTAACCCCTAAGACCTTGCTGTGCTGTTAACTCTTGAGGGTATTTACTGCTATGAAACATGCATGCATTTCTGTTGTCAGTACATGGTTGTCACTAAAGCCATGTTCCCTCTGCCAGATGCTAAAAGCTGTCTCACAGACTTTGTAGAGTGTGCTGAGCTGGAGTGTGGGGATGGTAACTGTGAGAATCGACACCCAATACTTTTATGACCAACTAAGTGATAGTCTTATCAATCACTGAGTATAAACCACCTCTGAGAAATGCAAACCCCTCACAGGTCTCTGGAACCCACCCTTGAGTTCTGTGTCTAAACTGTAGAAATCTAACTTTTACCAATAATAGCTTCAATGATAATTAGGGCAACATAAAATACCCAGAGAGCACAGGAAGAGAGGTAGGGTACTAAGTGGCCACTGCTGAGAGCATTGTTATTAGACTTGTCTTCCCCTGGGTTGCTGAGATGGGCACAGGGACAGTCCCTCTGGGGTGCAGTTAACTCTGCTTCAGCGCTTACGGCTTGGCAGCCAGCACCCACAACAGAGAAGTGAAGGGCGAATCCCACCAGCTCTGTTCACTGTTTGGTTTGTAGAGCTAAGGTAAGGAATTCTCCAGTAGTTGTGATTAATAAATAAAACAACACTGCAGAAGCTGAGAATATAGCTCAAGGGAAAAGCATTTTCCGTCCCCTGCACAGAGGGAAAAGTATATTTTACAGATACATTTTATTTTATAGGATGTTTTTATCTTCTGTGAGCGGTGAGACTCACTTTAGCATCCGACTTATAAAAATAAAGGTTCAAAGAGACTACCTAAGGCTGGCTAGTTCTCCCTGGCAGTGCTTTGCATCCATGTGTTACTTTAACATGTGGACACCTTGTAGGGCGGGTTAAACTGAACTCTACAAGCTCATCGGTGTCCTCGCAGTGGGAGGAGTCTGCAGAGCCGGTGACAGGCTGACTCACCAGGGAAATTCACAGGTCCAGCTTCCAGAGGAGGCTCTGTTGTGACATGCGCCACACCCACGCACACGCCACACACATACATGCATGCATGTGCAGACGCACACAATACGAGCCTGTGAATCTGTAACCTGCTCTTCCTGTTTGAGAGGTGACTGTCCCGTTGTGGGCCATCCTCTTTTGCCTGTTTTTGATGCTCCCACTAAAGCCGGACCACTGTAGGATGAGGTAAAGACTAAGCCTGATCAGCACCTCTGATGAATGTACAGAATAACATGGAGAATCTCCAGGCTGCAGAGATTCTGGGCGCCCTTGCTTGAGGGAGTAGACATTTACAGTAGTGACTATACGAGATGTCTCGGTCTAAGACTGAAGAAAGAACTGCCTCTCAGTCTAAAGGCCTTCATACATGGATTAGAGTCAGAAGATGAACAGTCTAAAGGAAGTCTGACTAGCTGTTTTCAGTGCAGGACAGCACAGCGTCTTCTCAGCCACGTCGTCCGTGAGGACAGTCTGAAGTAGAAACAGTGCTATCAGGCCAGCCTTTTGGAGCCTTGGTTGCTCTGCTCGAGACATTGACCCAGTAACCTCCAGTGTTGCTTTCTGAGCTCTGATGAACACTGCTGAGATGGGAGGTGCTGCCTGGCGGCCTCAAGTGTAAAGCAGAACCCAAGAAGCACCCTAAATTCTATCTACTTTATAACTTTGTGAAGCGTGGAGTTGAGGCCCCGACTGAGCAGAGCACGAGCTGTCAGCATATCGAAGGCAGAACAGCAGTGGGCCTTGAGGGAGACTCATGTCTGCTCACATTTTAATCTTAAACTGTTTGGTAGAGGGAATATAGCTTTTTCTTTCTTCCTTGAGCCTGCAAAAATCTGCATGCTCAGCTGTTGCCTGAGAAGAGATAACTGCCTTGCGTAATTGTAAGACATTCTGTAGTGTTGCTAACCCAAAGGGCAGCGCTCTAATTTTGAACAATTGTGCCTTGTTTTCCAGAGGGGGAATGCCTGTTGAGCGTGTGATTGCTCTCTGAACGGAGCATATTTTGTGAGTTGAAAAAGGAAAGTCTGGACTAAGAAATTGTTTTTCTGGTCCCAGGTTGGTGCCTAGAAAAAAAAAAAAAAAACAAGAGTCAACTTGGGCAGAGAAGTTTGTATTAACTGAAATAAACCACAACTTACTAAAATTCACCCAAATATAGTGCAGAGACATGGACATTTTGGGTCCTGCTTGTGGGCCTGTGCAGTTACTCTAGTTGCAAAGATAATACAATGTGTTCATGACAGAACATGCCACAGAAGTGGCATTCCCCTCCTGGAGGCAAAAAAAAAAAAAAAAAAAAAATGTGTCTGTTGGCTGTTGAGTTCCTGCGTACACTCAGCAGCCTCCCTTGCAATGCAGGTGGTGGTGAACGCCTTGGTGGGCGCCATCCCCTCCATCATGAACGTGCTGCTGGTGTGTCTCATCTTCTGGCTCATCTTCAGCATCATGGGCGTTAACCTGTTTGCTGGGAAATACCACTACTGCTTTAATGAGACCTCTGAGATCCGGTTCGAAATCGATTTTGTCAACAATAAAACGGACTGTGAGAAGCTCATGGAGGGTAACAACACAGAGATCCGATGGAAGAACGTCAAGATCAACTTTGACAACGTCGGAGCGGGGTACCTGGCCCTTCTTCAAGTGGTGAGTGCTTCGGCCTCAGACCTGGGGCAGGCAGGCTACCGGCACAGGCCCCATCCTCCTCCTTCCAGATAAGATCACTCTCGGGGTTCTTGAGAACGTTATGCTCCCCAAATCAGTCTCGGGGTTTCCCCCCAGCTTTCCTAATGCCTCTTGGAAGAACCTGGTGAGAGGCTCGGTTCTGTTCAGCATCAGATAGAAGCCCTGCAGCGGACAAAGGGTGTTAGAGCAGTAGTTCTCACCCTGTGGGTCTCGACCCCAAGTGACAGATCAGATGTTTACATCACAATTCATCATAGTAGCAAGATTATAGTTATGACGTAGCAACGAAATAATTTTATAGTTAGGGTTCACCACAACATGAGGAACTGTAATAAAGGGTCACAGCAGTAGGAAGGTGGAGAAGCAGTAGGCTAGAGGGACCATCATCTTTCCCTGGGGCAGAGTGTGCAGTTAACTGGAGAGAAGAGAAGGGGAGAAGATGAGTGGGAAGGCCAGTGGGATAGCGTAGGTAGCAGAGGGACAACTGTACTGTCGTGACCTAAGAACAGGCCAGTGCTACCATGCTGCCCCCTCCCTGCAGTGAGCTCAGCCCCGGGCATGGGTCCCCAGCGTGTCAGGTCAGGGGCTCATTTTCATCACAAAGCTACTTCAGTCAAAGCTTGTTCCACCACCCCTAGCTTTCTAGTGTCCTCACCAATGTTGGGAACTGGTAGGACCTTGCCTCAGGCCGTTGTGGAGGGGAGGCACACGTGAGTGCTTCCTGATAGCAACTTGGGACAAATCATTGAGCTTCTCTGATGACCCTTGATTCTGTTGTTGAATGCAGATAATAATACCTTGCCTAGTTGTTAAGAGAATTTGTGATTTAAAAAAACAAAAAACAAAACACAGCACAATGCCTAGCCTAGTTAATTAAGATAATTGTTATTCTGTGGTTTTGCTCCTGTTATTACTATGCCTACATTATTTAGTCTTTGTAAGAATCAAACACAATGGTGCAGGGGACGCTCCCAGTCTAAGCCCTCCATGGTAAGTTCTCACTGCTAGATGCAGCAGGAGGAAAGTTGATGGGATGACTGTGTTCCAGCCCATGACAGTGCCTTTGCTTTCCTGTCAGTTTAAGAAGTTGGAACTCCTTGGGCTTAAGGCTAGAACAGAAGAGTAGGGCCCTTGCCTGATGTAGACAAGGCCCTGGGTTCAATTCCCAGCACCACAAAATAATTAGCTAACTCGTTAAAAGAAAAAGTAGGTTGGGCTCGTGACTTGAACTTGAGCAGCTCAAGAAAACAAGTGTGCATTCACCAGTCAGCCTGACAAGTGTCCACTCTCCACGTGTGCACAAGACAGCCCCACAAGTGTCCACTGTCCAAGTGTACACAGGACA
>JANHMN010000012.1:2524284-2557174 GCA_030674055.1 Rhabdomys pumilio | reverse complement strand
TCCAAGTGTACACAGGACAGCCCCACAAGTGTCCACTGCCCAAGTGTGCACAGACTGTTTGGCAGCAGGCCACCCGATGAATAAAGTAGCCCCCAAAATTCTAGAAACTGTTTGAGTTCAGGGAAGCTGAGAATGCTAAGCTGACTGTCTATGTTTGCTCCACCATGCCAGCTCCAGCAGGCTGAAGGAGGACAGAGAGGAAAAAGTCAGTAAGCCAGTCCCAGGGCCACAGAGATGTGTGAGTAAGGAAAGAGTTTCAAGCCTGTGAGTTTGTCTGTTTAATGCCACTGTGAGTCTCTCAGGCACTTGATGCTTATGTTACTCCTGTTTATAGAGTGGCTTCTCAGTGGAGGTCCTAGCATTCGGCATGCAGCCCACCTGCCCTCACTGTGGGCTCTGCTCTCAGACCCTGTCAGCGAGTGTCAGGCCAGTCACTGCCATCTGTTTCTTTGCCAGACTCCAGTGATATTTTGAGGGACTTTACTCAAAGCCTCTTTAGATTCGTTCTTGATAAGAGTAACTCTTATGTCCATGTAAGCTGTACCTACCTAACTCCCCACAACCCCTGCCCCAGATTCCTAACCCTGGCCTTTAGGAGTCTGCCTTGACTCCCAGGCACTGCCTAACAGGCAGTCTAATGACTGACTCTGTTTTCCAGGCAACCTTCAAAGGTTGGATGGACATCATGTATGCAGCTGTAGATTCCCGAAAGGTAAGGACATGCATGGTGAAATTGACCAGCTTAAATGATAAAAAGCAAGCTGCATGGTAGATCCGTCAGGAACCACGCAGGGCAGAAGAATGGAGGACCAATAGTGTCGCCCTGGACACTAACTGCGTGTTCCGTTAATTATAGATACATTTCCTCCTCTCAGTAAATCCTCCCTTTGTCGCCGCTTGGTCAGACCCAGCTGGTTACTTGACCCTGGTAGCACTGACTCCCCTCATGCCTGCTCCCTGTACCTCAGCCCACAGGTGACAATGCCTTTGAAGGACAGATAGACCACAGGAGGGCAGAGAGAACCTCAAACTTGTCAGCCACACAAAGGGGGATTAAGGCAGGTAGCTTCGGCATGCTAGTCTGCCACCTGACAGCCCAGGGACTGACCTGAGTCCCTCTTTTCTGTCCTTCGACAGCCAGACGAGCAGCCGGACTACGAGGGCAACATCTACATGTACATCTACTTCGTCATCTTCATCATCTTCGGCTCCTTCTTCACCCTCAACCTGTTCATTGGTGTCATCATTGACAACTTCAACCAACAGAAGAAAAAGATAGGTTTCCTCCCCGAGCTGCCGGGCAGCGGCAGAGGCCAGCCCAGATGAGAGGCCCTCTGCCTGTTTCTGGAGAGAGAATGCCCCCACCCTTCACACTCAAACTCAAATTGCCACCTTATGGTAGTGCTGGCCCACTATCCAGACACCAGCCCCAGACAGCCCCTTTTGTTTGAGGCTGAACTCTGCAGTGTGGGTTACAACATTCCCTGAGGTCTTGAATTCTCGAGGCCATGCCTGTGGGAACTTTGAGAAAGAGGGACAGAGAAAAGAGGCAAAGAGTGCCATGGGAGACGCGGACCTGACACCCACCCACAGCATGTGGGAGTGGAGAGGTTGCTCTCAGAGGCCTCACTTCCTTGTGGTGATGGTTCTTGTAAAGCACACTGGAAGACTGACTTAGATGCCACCTTGTTCACGTACAAGTTCTGTCCATGCAGTGAGTCACAGGAATTCCAAGCTGCCTTTTTATTCCACAAATTCCAGATTTTAAATTTCATAAAAAGTGAATTTGCTGTTTGCTGCACTGAGAGGTTTTTTTTTTTTTTTTTTTTTTTTTTTTTGTAATGTTTGGAAGGGCCACAGGGCCTGGTGCTCACAGGGCACACCTTTGCTACCGGCACTCAGGAGGCAGAGGCAGTCAAGTCTCACTCCATAGTCCCAGGCCGTCCAGGAATACACAGTGAGACCCTGACTGGATAAAATTAATTTTTCCCATTGGTGTGACCACCCTCTGGGCCCTTGCTCTCTCTCCACTTCCTACCCTGAAAGCCTGTAGTCAGACACTACTTGGCCTGGGAGATTCTAGACGCACACACTGAAACGGGCAGCTGTCTCTGACTGGGGTAACTGCCCCAGGAGTGCTCCCTGTGGGAGTCCTCGCCACCTAGCTGACCTCTGGAGGGAGAGTAAAGTCTCTTGGTCTCGGTGGTGCTGAGCCGTACCTCCTGAGCTGGTTGTAATTGTCCTCTCTCTGTATTCTCTCTCTACTTTGGAGGCCAGGACATCTTCATGACAGAGGAACAAAAGAAATACTACAATGCCATGAAGAAGCTGGGCTCCAAGAAGCCGCAGAAGCCCATCCCCCGGCCCTTGGTAGGTACACTGGGCAGGCCGACGGATGGCACACTATGCATCTGTTTGGAAAGAGCACACTAGGGCTACTACAAAGGAAGGAGGAACTGGCTGCCTGGTGCTGCCGGCTGCTCCTCTCCTAGACACCTAGCCTGGAAGCTCAGCAAGAGCTCATCCAGCAGCCAGGAGGAGGAGTCGAGCATGTTTGCGTTAGTGCTTGGCCTTCGAGACAGCACACTGCCAGAGATGAGTGAAGGAATGTGATCCCTCCTCTACCTGTTCAAGGCAGGATTCGGTAGCCAGGCATGGTGGCACCAAGGCGGGACTGCCGCAAGGTTAGAGGCCAGACATAGAGCTACATAGTGACATCACCTTTTAAATAACAAGAGCACTAAGGTTTGGTCAATATTTCACAGCTGCTGTGTCCTAAAGCATGGTGGCAGTAAGGACGCACTGCAGCAGGGTGCTTACACCCCATAATCAGGAAGCAGAGGGGAGGTAGTGAGCTCTGGCTCCTCCTCCTTATTCCTCCTGGGCCACCCCCTCCCCGCCCCGAACAGTGGGACGGTGCTTAGTGCTCTTCTGGATGTCCTTGAATCCAGTGAGCCATCACACTGGGACTTTCCGAGAGAACGCTGTCCCCTTCCTGTTCAGGCTTTTTACCTTGTGCTAGATATGAAAAGCAAGCAGGAAAGCCTGTTTCCCAAGCTCCATGCACACCTGCATTTGGAAGCCACGCTAAAGTATAAAGTCATGGGGCCACCAGTCATTGGTGACACACACCTTTAATCCCAGCATTCCAGAGGCAGAGACAAATGGATCTCTGAAGTTCAAGACCAGCCTGGTCTACCCAGTGAGTTTCAGGACAGCCAGGGGCTACACAGAGAAGCCCTGTCTCAAACAACAACAACAAACACACCGTGAAGCCTGCTGAGCTAAGAACATATACTACTCCTGCAGAGGGCCCGGTGTGGTTGCCAGCAGCGGGGTGGGTCACCAGCTCACAAACACCTGCAGCTCCAGCTGCAGGGGGCCCAGTGCCACATTGTCCCCTGCAGGCACCTCATGTGCACATACCCTGCACATGTACTAGATGTAAATAAATCTTTTGGAATGGGGAGGGTTCAAGACAGGGTTTCTCTGTGTAGCCCTGGTTGTCCTGGTACTCACTCTGTAGACCAGGCTGGCCCTGAACTTAGAGATCCACCTGCCTCTGCTTCCCGAGTGCTGGGATTAATACATCTGCCACCACCGCCCGGCCATAAATCTTTAAAACATATGTTATACATAAATATTACAAATGCATACGTACACAACACACATAAATGCCAGTATGCCAGCCCTCAGGAGGCTGAGGGAGAAGGACAGCTGTGAGTTCCAGGCCAGTGTGGGCCACACAGTTGAGTTGCAGGCCAGCCTGACCACAGAAAGGATTGTTTGGAAGCTCAAACTGATGGAGTATGTTTGGAAGCTGGCAGAGAGGCAAGGATGACGTCCACTTCTGACTTGAGAACAGTGGAAAGAAGATCTGAGTGAGGTCCTCAGGAGGCACATGGAGAAGCCAGCATAGTGCAGAGCCACAGACCAGTTCCCCTAGTCTCTGGAGTAAAGCAGCCGTGGGGCTGGGACAGCGTCAGGACAGGGGGAAGGCCCCCAGGTGTGGTGATGTCAGCTCAGGTCAGCCGAATAGGACTTGAGGACACTGAGGCCAGATATCCTGAAGTGGGCTCTGTGGGCGCTCCAGACAGATGCTGGCAGATACTGTCGCTGAGAAGGCAACAAGGAGCACACCAGGAACAGGGCAGTGGCCCGTGGGTCTAAAGGCTTCCATGAACGTGTTTCTGTCTTTCTTTCACAGAACAAAATCCAAGGGATTGTCTTTGATTTCGTCACTCAACAAGCCTTTGACATTGTCATCATGATGCTTATCTGCCTTAACATGGTGACAATGATGGTGGAGACAGACACGCAGAGCAAGCAGATGGAAAACATTCTCTACTGGATTAATCTGGTCTTCGTCATCTTCTTCACCTGCGAGTGTGTGCTCAAAATGTTTGCCTTGAGACACTACTATTTCACCATTGGCTGGAACATCTTTGACTTTGTAGTGGTCATCCTCTCCATTGTGGGTGAGTGGGCGGGGCCAGAGGAAGAGCAAGGACCCCCAGCTGTAAGGACCAGATTTCTGAGAGCAGTGACTAGCTCAGGGTGGGCTGGTGTCTCTCATATCGCTCCTCTGTGTGCACCTCAGCCTTCCAGGCAGGTCGCATGGCTAGTCTATTCCTACCGAGTGCTCCCAGCACTCTTGGGTGCAACACTGCAGCTCAGAGGCAAGAGATAAAATCAGGTTTGCTTTCAAGGGATTTAAAGTCTACAAGGAAAAGTAAAAGAAATGTGTTTTTTCCAATGAGGCAATAGCCTGGGAGATGGCTCTGCAGGTAAAAGGCTTTGCTGAGTGTCTTAGTCAGAGTTACTACTGCTGGGGTGAAACACCATGACCAGAAGCAACTTGAGGAGGAAAAGGTTTTTTCATTCGTGGTTCATGAAAGGCAGTGAGAACAGAACTCAAGCAGGGCAGGGACCTAGAGGCAGGAGCTGATGCAGAGGCCATGGAGGGGTGCTGCTTACTGGCTTGCTCATTATGGTTCTCTCAGACTGTTTTTCCTTAGAACCCAGGACCACCAGCCCAGGGGTGGCCCCTCTCACAAAGGGTTCAGCCCATCTCCATTCACTAATTAGGAAAATGCCCTACAGGCTTGCCTACAGCCTGTTCCTATGGAGACATACTCTCAGTTGAGGCTCCCTCTTTCCCAGCTTGTATCAAGTTGACATAAGCTAGCCAGTACACTGTACAAGCATGAGGACCTGAGTTTGATCCCCAGAACCCACGATCTGGGCATGGTGCACACACTTATAATCCCTTCTCTGGGGAGAGAGACAGTGAAGAGCCCTTGGATTCACTGGTTAACCAGTGTAGCCTAATTGATGGGTTCCAGTGAGAGAACCTACCTCAAAAAAAAAAAAAAAATGAATAATACCTAAGAAATGACACCCAAGGTTGACCTCTGACCTGGACATATAAGTACATAAACATATGCACACGCACACACACACACACACACACACACACACACACACACACACACGATGAGAAGAGAGTGGGTAGAGATTGTTAAGGTGGACAGTAACTGGGGCAGTGGTATTGTTAAGGTGGACAGTAACTGGTCACGGGTGCTAGCTACTGAGACAGCACTGTGGGAAAGTGTAACTGGAAGGTTATTTCCAAGTTGTCTCGTCGGGTCATTACAACGCCACCAGAACCGAGTTGTCTTACCTTCGCTGCATGGGTCGTTTACCTGGGAGGTAAAAGAAGCAGAACTCAGATTATCCCCCATACAGAGCTCAGAGCTCAGGTTAGCCCCAAAGTTCCTGTTTTCTTCGACCTAAAAACACAGCAGGTTGGGATTCTGACGGGTAAAGAAAGAAGTATGAGCCTATTGGCCATCCTCAGGGCATGCCATCACCTCCTGGTAGAGCATCCCAAGTGCCGTGTACATGCCTTGGTTCCAGGTAGGTGTGGCTGGTTTCCGATACCACAAAAAAAAAAAAAAAAAAAAAAAAAAAAACCCACCCAGGGAACTAGTCCAGAACATGGCTGCTGCACCCTGGTTTCTAAGGTTGGTGATTATGAACACAAGGCAGACGCCCCCCTTTGCCAATATCACCCTGTAAGGACAAAGTATGCTGGCATGTGGGACTCTGAGTCTTGGGGCATTTTCCCAAGAACCCCTAAGCTAGAGTGTCTGAGATGAGTTTGCACAGGACTCAGGTTTGTGAGTCACTGCCTACACTCACCTTCTGGTGTGCACCTCACGTGACTCTGGCTCCCAGACAGTCCATGTCTTCTTCTGACGTGCACCTCACGTGACTCTGGCTCCCAGACAGTCTATGTCTTCCTTGTCTTTCTTTTGTTTTTATAAGACTTATGTCAGAGCATGGTGCTACATACCCTTTAATCCCAATACTCTGGACACAGAGGCAGGTGGATCTCTGCAAATTCAAGGCCAGCCTGATCTACATACCAAGTTCCAGAATAGCCGAGGCTACATAATGAGACCCTGTCTCAAACAAATAAACAAACAAACACTTATTTATGTGTGACTGTTTTACCTGCATATGTATATGCAAGGAGAGGGCCTTTCCTGGCTTTTATTTTTAGTGTATTTTGCCTGGATGTGTGTGTGTGTGTGTGTGTGTGTGTGTGTGTGTGTGTGTGTGTGTACCACATGTTTGACTGGCATCCACGGAGGTCTGCAGAGGGTGTTGAATTCTCCAGAACTGGAATTGCAGACAGTTGTGAGCCGTCACATGGTTGCTGGGACTTGAACCCAGGTTTTCTAGGAGAGCAGTCAGTGCTCTTAACCACTGAGCCACCTCTCCAACCCCAATTTTTATTTTATTATTTTGCATGTGGGTATTTTGTGTGCATGTATAGCTGTGCACCGTGTGCATGCAGTGTCCCGGAGGCCAGAAGAAATTGTTGGAGCCCCTGTAACTGGAGTTATGGCTGGCTGTGTACTACCCTGTGGGTGCAGGGATTGGAACCTGGGTCTTCTGCATGAGCAGCAAGGGCTCTTACCCCCTGTGCTGCCTCTCCGGCTTAAAGCCTTCAGAGGAGGGGTTCTTGAGCTCTGAAGCTGACGTCTCAGTACTTGTGAATTCTTATGGTTAAGAGACACTTCCCTAGTTAAAAGCTTCATGTAAGTGGGTGTTCATCTTGTCTCCTTGGCCTGTAGAAGGCAGAAGGTAGTGCCTATGTAGAGGGAGAATGGCTCTAACTCTCACTTCTGGCCTTTCCATCTCCTCTTCCTTCCATGGCCTCCCTTGGACTCCCTTCCCACCCCCCCACCCCCAGTAACTCCTTAATTTTAAGACAAGTGATCTATGTACGCTGAGTCATGGGGGTAGAAAGAGAGAGGGGAGGAGCTGTCCTCTTCACCTGGACTTTTGCCTCCAACCCCTGCCGGCATGCTCCCCTGCCGGCATGCTCCCCGCTTTGAAACTGCCTTCTGATCTACACCTTTCATCTCAAAATCTTGGGGCACCAAGCAGAAGGCCACCCTGGGCAGCCCACTTTAGTCTTTGAGGCGAGTGCTCTCATGAGGATGGGGGATAAAAAAAAACCAAAGAATAGAATGCTCTGAGAACTCAGAGCATCCGCAGAGTAATTAGGACGTGAAGTCCAAGGGGAGCCTCTCACTCCCTGTTTGTAGATTCAGAAATCTGGCGCTATTGTGGAGACCATCTGAAGGCTGTATATGCACACACTGGAAAAGTGAATCCTTGACTAGGAAAACAAAGATCTGCTTTGTTTTAGCCGTGGGAAGAGGTAATGCAAAAGCCATTTTCATCTAAGGCACCAGCCTTGCAGACAAAAACTAATTAACATCTTAATTATAGAGACACAGAAAGATAGCCCTGTACCATTTCCTAAACATAGAGGACACCTTGTTGTCAATGAATTCACACATAGTAAAACTATTAAAACACTAGAACCACGGAAGCCTGAGGACTCCCCTAGGGTTGTGTGCTGGCCCCAGATAAGCCCACCGAGCACACCATCTCTGCACTACTGCACTCTGTAGGTTTCTGTGTTTGGAGCGTGCCGTTGTTTCATTGTAAGGGTCATCTCATTCTCTATGCCCGTTCTGTGCTTCACAGTGCCCGGTAGGAGGAGGGAAGGGCTTCCCTGCCCTTAGTCATCATCCTGTGTTCCTCCCTCAGGAATGTTCCTGGCTGATATCATTGAGAAGTACTTCGTCTCCCCGACCCTGTTCCGAGTCATCCGATTGGCCCGCATCGGGCGCATCTTGCGTCTGATCAAGGGCGCCAAAGGGATCCGCACCCTGCTCTTTGCCTTAATGATGTCGCTGCCGGCCCTGTTCAACATCGGCCTCCTGCTCTTCCTCGTCATGTTCATCTTCTCCATCTTCGGGATGTCCAACTTTGCATACGTGAAGCATGAGGCCGGCATTGACGACATGTTCAACTTCGAGACGTTTGGTAACAGCATGATCTGCCTGTTCCAGATCACAACCTCTGCTGGCTGGGACGGCCTGCTGCTGCCCATCCTGAACCGCCCCCCTGACTGCAGCTTGGACAAGGAGCACCCAGGGAGTGGCTTCAAAGGGGACTGCGGGAACCCCTCCGTGGGCATCTTCTTCTTCGTCAGCTACATCATCATCTCCTTTCTGATCGTGGTGAACATGTACATCGCCATCATCCTGGAGAACTTCAGCGTGGCCACAGAGGAGAGCGCCGACCCTCTGAGTGAGGACGACTTCGAGACTTTCTATGAGATCTGGGAGAAGTTCGACCCCGATGCCACCCAGTTCATCGAGTACTGTAAGCTGGCAGACTTTGCCGATGCCCTGGAGCACCCGCTCCGAGTACCCAAACCCAACACCATCGAGCTCATCGCCATGGACCTGCCCATGGTGAGCGGAGACCGCATCCACTGCTTGGACATCCTTTTTGCCTTCACCAAGCGAGTCCTGGGAGACAGTGGGGAGCTGGACATCCTACGGCAGCAGATGGAGGAGCGGTTCGTGGCATCCAATCCTTCCAAAGTGTCTTACGAGCCTATCACAACCACTCTGCGGCGCAAGCAGGAAGAGGTGTCCGCTGTGGTCCTGCAGCGTGCCTACAGGGGACACTTGGCTAGGCGGGGCTTCATCTGCCGAAAGGTCACTTCCAACAAGCTGGAGAATGGAGGCACACACCGGGAGAAGAAGGAGAGCACCCCGTCCACAGCCTCCCTCCCCTCCTATGACAGCGTAACAAAACCTGACAAGGAGAAGCAGCAGCGTGCGGAGGAGGGCAGAAGGGAAAGAGCCAAGAGGCAAAAAGAGGTCAGGGAGTCCAAGTGCTAGAGGAGGGGGAAGGGAAGCTTACGCTGGCTGAAAACGGGCAAGTGAAAGCTTGTTTACAAACTTCCGAATCTCACGGATGCAGAGCAGCTGCGGAGACCTATACCAAACATAGTCTGCTTACACATGACATGGTTGCATCCTGAGCGGTGACCTGCTAGGGACAAAAGACCCTGCTCCCTGGACTCACAGATTTTCTATCGCTTGGGCAGATGGTTACTGCATGTTCCACACTCAGTCAATGCAACTTAGAACTAAATTAACAGGATACAAAACAGAGGCGGCTGCCGGGACCAGCAGATTGCCGCTGCAGCCAAATGGATTTTATTTTTTCATTTTGTTGATTCTCAGAAGCAGAAAGCATCACTTTAAAAGTTTGTTTGTTCATGCAAACAATATTTGCATTCTTACATTAGTTAAGCTAAGCAGCAAAAAGAAACACACATGCACACACACACACACACACACACACACACACACACACACGCACGCGCACGCACGCGCGCACACACACACACATTCAGCCTACGTCACTAATCGTCTGTTTCTTTAACATAACAGCATCTTCTCCACACGGGCGGCACGTGGTTTGGAGACAGGTGGGGGAAACAATCAGGGTTTCAGGCTGAGGAGGACTTGCTCAGGCCAGTTCCAAATATCGTGCTCGTTCAATGCGTAGAAATGACTTGCATGGTGGCATGCTGCGTTCAGAAGTCATGCATGAGATCCATACACCACAAGACACTAGTAAGCCTGTCCCCCGCGTTGGCTCAGCCTTCGGACAGGACCCAGCCCTGCACCGTTCACTGTATTTGGAGAAATGGTAAGAGTTCCATTCCGGCTGCAACCCTCTCAGTGTAGAAGTCTTTCATACACCTCTGGGTAGGGAGACATAATTAACCAATTGACCACTACCAACAAAAACAACCAAACAAGCAGATGGATCCGCTGCGTGTTCATGTTTGACAAGACATCTCTAACATACAGCCATTGTTGCACATTTCGCTGCTCTGTCCGACACATGGGGAGACTTTGGCCCCGAATGGCTTGTACTATTAATGTCACTGTAAAACCAAATCCTAGGGCTAAAAAATAATAATAATAATAGGAAAAGAGTTCATTTGTATCTTGCAATATTCTGATGATTGTTTAGCCTTCATACTGGAGAACTGACACCTGGGGTAGAGATAAAAGTGCTATTTATCATAGCATGTTACCTCTAGGGGGCCTTTGGGGGACTTACAGAAACCTTTTGGGGGGTTTGGGGTGCTTACTGCATTCAGTGTCATGTCTGTCTGCTTTTCTCCAGGCTCAGGTAGATATGAAAAGGGGTTCAGATATTCTGAACTGCCCTGTCCTGCAGAGGGGTTGTCACAAGCTCCTGGCTGCATGGTTCTTCCTGCTTCCGCCATATCCCAGCCAGCAGGGCTTCCCTTCCCAGCTGCTCAGAGCTGGTGAGGAGAGCAGTGTTGGCTGGGATATGGCTGTGGGCTCTTCCACTTGTGATTAGAATAATGGTCTCTAGCGTGAACCTGATGGAGAGATGGAGCTGCCTCTGGACCGAGCCCACTGGTCTTGTTTCTACGATGGCTTTTGTGAGAAAGGACTCAGTAGTAATTCTTTAGGGTGTCACAGCTTCCCTTGGCCTTTCCTTTCAGCCCACCTCGCTTCCTGCTTAGTAGCCTGCCCGCTGTTGTTGGGGGATGGCTTCTGAAGGGGCACCATATCTTCCATTCCATCCCCTGCTTTACAGAACACAGTCCTTAGTCCAGGGTGTCTCACCTGACCACACGGTCTCAAAGCCGAGATGCTGCACTTGAAAGTCAGATAGTCTCTCTGAACCAAATCAACATAGACCCTTCCTGAGCATAGTGTGGAGCGGAGTGAGCAACCCATCAGACCCACCAGTCCGCCTTGCAGTAGAAGCACCTTGGATGCGACCTCACAGTCCACCTGACTAGTTTTGCATAGAACAAACCACAGCCCATCAGTGAGCAGAGCTTTCTATTGTCCTGGATGGATAGACACTGTCCAACTCTCCCAGCTCAGGGGGTGTGTCCGTCTGTCACCGCAGCCAGGACAAGTCTAGAGCACCACCTGCAGGCAATGTCGCAAACAGCACAAAACAGGAGCTGACCTGTGGTTATTCTTTTTAAGAGAATTATAAATACTGTAATATATAATTTTATTTTATTGGCATGCCTTTTTGTAAATACAAATTACTAACTTATTAAATAGGAAATGGCTTCTGGCTTACGCCATTGTCATGGTTATTTTTATTTTTTATACTTTCCTTTCTTCTTAGAATTTAGAAGCTGTCAGCCAATGTATACCCCTAACCAGAAAGACAGACAAAAAATTTTTTATTGCTAATGGTCTTTTCCAAAACGACAAAAAGATATATATTTTTTTGTTCCAATGTGCAATAAATTCTAACCACTTCTATGCAAGATTTGGCTAAACTTAATCATTGTTCTTAGATCTTGAGATGGGCAACAGCTATTTGATCCTGCTAGGAACACCAAGCGCCATGCTAGTAATGTTAAGTTATTAGATCTGACCCTCCTCCCCCAGCTCCTGACCCAGCCCAGCAGGCTGTGCCTCAGTTTCTCACACCTTCCAACAGCCTCGCAGGGAAGAAGCCACCTCCAACTCTGCTTGCTGTGAACTTTCACTCCGATTAGACCTCTCCCACCAGCACCCTCGATCCCTCCACCCAGCTACTCCCTGCTCTGCTCACCCTCTCTCCACCCTGCTCCACAGCCCTTTCCTGTGACCCACACCTGCTCCACAGCCCTTTTCTTGAGACCCACACCTGCTCCACAGCCCTTTCCTGTGACCCACACCTGCTCCACAGTCCTTTTCTTGAGATCCACACCATCACCAGCAATTCACACCCACAGCAGTTCACACCCACAGCAGTTCACACCCACAGTTAACAGGCATCAAACCTTAAAGAATCAGCTGTGGCAGCTTTTGGTTGGTTTGGTTTTGTTTTGCGTCCTCATTGCGTGAGCAAGTGGCAGTGCTTTGCCAAATACTCATGAAGCCCATCAAAGAGCAGCAGCAGCCAGTACCACTGCACATATATATATAGATATATAAATATGATATAAATATTTATTTTTTTGTAGCCGGGTCCTTGGTGCAGTATTTATATTCCACGATCCTCCTTTAAAAATAATAATAAAAGGACAAAAAAGCAAAAAGTCATGTGATGCTGTTCATTTAAAACGCAGAGCCAAAGCCCCTGAGCAGTAGTCGCCATGACTACTGGGTGTGTGAAAACAACCCCCTCTTCCTTAACTTCCCTGTGGCATAGGGTAAGAGGCTGGGAGTCACAGGGTGGCAGCAGGAGAACCTTCCTAAGTCCGAGTGGTCTGCTCTCGCCATCTGGAAATGAGCCACTTGGGCATCTGAAGCCTCGGGCAGAGAGACAAGTGCCCCATCAGGGCCCCTGGGGCTACACAGAGCGCCCAAAGGGCTTCTCTCATTTTTTAATCACCACAACTGAACCAGTAGTGTGTTAGCGAGTGCATGGAGCCCGATGCTGCCCTAAACAACACATGACCTTTAGAAAAGTAAATCACTAATAGCCAAAAGGAAACAAAAATAAAAATGGCCCTTTTTTTTTTTTTTAACCACACAAGGGAAGCCTATCTTGCCGTGTGTCTGTGTTTGACTTTCTAGTTCTTGAGTTCTGGAAGGGGTCTGGGAACTGGGACCCTGGAGCTTTCAGGAAGGAGAAGGGAACCAGAGCCTCCCAATTCTAAGTAGTACTGCAGAGAACAGTCAGGTCCTGACCCCCCCAGGTCCCTGCTTGCTGACTGCATGTGGCTGGGCCCCTTTAGGCTGGGCCTCTCCCTCACTGGTCCCATTGAGCAGAGCCCCCCACCCCCAGAGATGATTTCAACCAACCCAGCTGGTCTGGCCTTACTTCTGCCTTGTTCATGGATATGATTTAAGAAAGAAAGAAAAAAAAACTATCCCCCATCCCCCAAGGCTGGTGCAAGCACGCTGCCCAGCTTCTGCTCCACTAGCTCGCACTGGGCCCCGCCTTCCATCCACTCCCATTATCAGACCGGCAGACTGAGGCTGTCCCCTTCACATTTGTGCAGGGGAGGGGGCACCCCTCGGGGACATCCCTCTCCAGGCCGTGTCTCCTGGTCTAGGAACACTCAGGAGGATCTTGAAGTGCCCGCTCTAGTCCACTCTAGTAGCTGAACTGGAGAGAGTCGGCTGGTAGGTCAGTCCCTGTCCTTGTCCCTCAGCCCCAGCCTCCAAGCCTTCTATGGAGGTGAAATTGCCATGGGTCAGGACTTGGTGACCTGAGTCCTGGGCATCTTCTGTAACGATGCCTCTTTCTTTTCTCAGATGTTGCCCAAAGTTTTGCAAAAAGCTTCGTTCATTTTCAGGTACTCCCCCACCCCCTAAAGAATTAGCTGCCGTCAGTCAGCCAGGGGGTCAGGAGAAGAGGAAGTCTGGGTTCAGAGGTCAAGACTTGCACCCTGGCCTGTGCTTCTTGCCTCTTCTCGAGACTGCCAAGATTTCCTCTATTAAAACACTCCTGAGACACCCCTGCCCCTTACCCCACTGCTGTTTGCTGTACATAGAGGCTAAGTGGGGTGAAGTGGGCAGGCGTGCACATGTATGTGTGTGTGTGTGTGAAGAATGTACATAGGTTAAGGGGAGCGTGGCCCAGTGGTTCCAGAAGAGGGACAGAACTGTGTTCCATCCCTAGCTTGACCACTGGCTCGCTGTGTGGCCTTGGGCAAGTCACTTAACCTCTCTGTGCCTCAGTTTCCCCATCTGTAAAATGGGGATAATAATACTGACCTACCTCACAGGGGTGTTGTGAGGCTTTAACTAGATGTTTTGTAAAGCGTTCTGAGATACAGAGACAAAGGCGCCAGGGAAGGGCAAAGTATTCTTTGGACTTGAGGAAGAGGATCTAGTACCATAAACGCTGCTATTCTGAGAGCCATTTTAAACTGCACTGCTCCACCCCCCGCTTCTCATCACCAGGACAGCAGGTGGAGAAATGTCTTTCCTTGCACTTGCTTCTGGGGTTTGTGATTCTTCTGATTTCCCCTTGCTGTACCTCCTTCCTTACCCCTCCACTCGTTCCCCGTTCTGTTTATGCGGAAATGGCAGAAACGCTTGAGAAACGAGAATGTGAAAGTGGATTGGAAGTTTATAGTCTGGATTTTCAATTTTACTTTGTACTGTACATCTTTTTACTTTAGAATTTGCAATAAAGGGTTACGTCAATCTTGTTTTCAACTCTCCTCTTAGACTGGACTGTCATTCTGTCATGGCTCTCTCCCAAGGCCCCTAACCCTTGGATTCCCTGGCAACGGGGCTCTCCGGGGCTTGGTTTCTGGGTAGGGCTGGCTCCTCCCTCTGAGGTGGGTGGGAAACTGGCAAGGAAGCCTTCCCTGAGAGACTGAGTGGCTGCACACTCTGCATCTGGGCTCCATGTCTGGATTGGGCGCGCGCGCGCACACACACACACACACACACACACACACACACACACACACGTCTGGACTGCGCACGCGGGTTCCAGACTGTACCCCTACGCAGTAGTGAGCAGTTTCCTGGCACGCGGGGCACGCGGGCACAGGGCAGCGCTGGGGACCCCCTGCCGGCTCCCGCACCCCCACTTCCATCCAAACAGCCACAGAGTGCGCCCTCCGCCGCGTTAGGAAACTTTATAGGGGTGCGCCGCCGTCGGGCAGAGGGGCGAGGGCGGCTGCGGCGCCCAGGACCGAGGCAGGAGTGGCTGAGTTTCCCAGCTGCAGGGCGTCCGAGCCGGCCTGGGCCGGAAGGAGGCGGCCGGGCCTCGGGCACGAGGCCACGCGGGGTCGCCGTCGCGGTCGTCGCCGGTGATCCACAGCGTGAGCACCGTGATCAGCGCCCCAGTGCACAGCGCGCCCAGAAAGCCGGCGAGGAGGCCGAGCGCCAGCGGCCCGGCCCAGGCTGAGGGGCTGCGCGTGTACGGGGGCTGCGGCAGGCGCTCCACGATCAGCTCCAGCTGGTCCCAGTCCGGTTCGGGGGCGGCGGCGCGGCGGGCGCGCGAAGCTGGGGCAGGGACCTTGGCGGAGCGGACGCCGGGATTGGGGGCGGGGGCGGGGACCGGGACGGGGACCCGGGCTAGGGCCCTGAGTTGTTGCAGGTAGTTTGCGCCCGTCCTCCGCAGCTGCAGCGTCGCCTGCTGGTGGAGGTTCTTGGCCAGCTCCCGCGCCACATCGGGGCGGCCGCTGCGCCGTAGGGCTCGGGCCACGCGGTCCCACGGCAGGGCCGGGGCTTGGGCGGCCAACCAGGTCGCCAGCGCCTCTCGGCAGCCGTCGGAAACCTCCGCGGACTCGGACGCGCCCTCCCTCCCCTCCAAAAGCTGCGAGGCTGCGGCCCGCCGCCGTTGTCCCACCGAGTCCAGCGCCCTGAACGAGGGTACGGGTGGCTCGGGCGTCGCCAGCTTGTCCTCAGATAGCCGGGCCAGCTCCTTGTCCAGGTCGGGCTCGGGCACCTCGAGGAGTGATCGAAAGTGGCCGCACTCCTCGGGGGTCAGCAGTTCCGACAGGCGGGCTGCTGCGTGGGGGCCCATGGCGTCCAGCGCGCTCGTGGGGGCCAGCAACCCGTTGCAGAGAGCCAGGATCAGCGTCCACGCCATGGCTCGGCCTGAGGAAGCGGCTCCGAACGCCGAGGCTCTGTTGCAAGGCTGGGGATTGTGGCGCAGAGGTGAGGAACTTTCGTGGAAAGCTGAACGCTCTGGGCAAAGAGAACTCAGCTACCAGGGGTGGGGGTGGGGCACAGATCTGACCGCTCAGGATCTAGAGGAAAGAGGCTCCCAGCAGCCCCTCTCCCTCGTCCCTATGGAGGGGGCGGAACTGGTGACCCATCCATGACAATGGTTAATGGCTGTGGGATTGGGCAGGAGTCTGGGCCTTATATTGAAGTGCCTACTCTAACCCCAGTGATACCTCATCATCTTCTAATTCATTCACCTGTCCTTCGGCCTCTAACAGGAGTCCTGGACCCTCTGCTCACTAACAGCTTCCACATCCAGTCAAGGCCCAGATTCTCTCTCAGCATGCCTGGTCGTTAGCATGCTCTCACGGTTGCTAGCTAGTCTAAGCCCTCATCTCAGAACTGAGCAAATTCCGGGTTCCCTCATCCACACAATGGGCCCACACTTACCTAACGTCATTTCTCAAGGTGGCTTGACTGTGGATTGTCTCACAATCCAGCAGTTTGGTCTCCAAGGTGGACCCTGCTGTCTCATTCCTTCTAAGAGCCACATACAAGTACAGTCAACACACACATATCCCTACCACACCCAACACACTACTGCCAGATCTTTTTACTGCCCTGCCCATGAGATTGAGGTCTCCACATTGGCCTAACAGTGACCAAGTACCTAAGTGTTCAGGAAAGGCCTGTTGACTCCATGTTCGAACTCTTGCAAACCAATCCCCTGTCCAGAGCCACCTACACACCTGCAAGCTGAGGTGTACCGGCCCTTAAGGGTAGCTTAGTCTTACCTGACTCCTCCAATCTCAGATGTCCACATTCCTGCCTCCATTTTATGATCTTGTGACAATATATGGACAGTGCCAAGAACACCCTCTCCAGCCTCCACATTTGGCTGACCTCTAGCACTCCTACCTGGGAAGGTTCCAGACCCGCCATTTGTGACTACTTCCCCCTTTTACCCTCACCGACTCTGTGTGCTGTGGAGCCCTTGTGCGTGCAGTGCTACAGGCCTGAGGCTAACATGCTCCATCATTTCCCTCTCTACTAAGAGTCAGAGTCTCCCAGTTGAATCCAGAGGTCACTGATGGGGTTAGTCCAGCTAGCCATCTTACTCTGAGGGAGCACCTATTTCTGCCTTCCAAAGGGCTGGAATTAGAGGTGAGCTGCCACACCAACCCAGCTTTACATGGGTGCTGGGGATCCGAACTCTGGCCCTCACATTTGCATGGTACTGTACCTGTTGAGCCATTCCCCCCCCCCCCCCCCCCCCCCCCCCCCGCTCTCTTGGGCATTTTTGAGAGAAGCCATGTGTCCTTCAGTGTTGTCCTCCAATGAGTGCAGAAATTCTAGGCTCTACTCAAGTTCTCAGTGACTGTGTCACCATCACAAACGGTACCCGCTGTGAGGAGACCCCTATGACCCTCCCCCAGCACCCCTACCTAGTTTTTATAGTTATATATGATCTGTTTGGGAGACCATCCCCATTGTGAATTCTCAGGGGTATCCTTGGCAGTTTAGGGAGGTGGTTTGATTTGGCATTCCCAAACGCTAGGTACATGGCAAATTTTATTTCTCTGAACCTCCAAAGGCCAAAAGATAGTGATTGCTCTTTGAATCCTGGAAAATACACATCTGTCTCTCCGGAGGCTGCTTCTGGCTTTACCTCCTGTGAGCCCTAAGAGGGAGCACCAAATACTGTTCCCTTGGCCCATGGTACCTGATAGTGGGTCCCAGCCTCTCCACAGAACTTTTAAACAGAGTTCCTAATTTTTCCACCTCTCAGCTTATTATGAGCTGTCCGTGATAACTGGGACTGAAAGGTAGGGAGGGAATGGGCAAAGAATCCCACGTGGCCTGTAACACTGGGCCTCAGATGTCTCCAAACCTCGCCCTCCACCCTGAGAGAGACAAGTATGACCTTCACCTTGCGTGAAGGGCTACTGCCCTGCTCTTGGGGGCCCCTCTTCCTCTTCAGGTCCCTAAACTTTCTGCTGAAGGAACTGAAACACTCAGAGCCACAGCCAGGACACTGACAACCCCAACTCCCACTACCCACAAGAAATCCTCCGGATACCACACGTCATAACTTTAATACTGTGTAATATTTTCTTTTAAAATACAGTCTCTTCTGAGGTAGACAGACCACAGCTGCAGAGCGTCATCGGACGAGAGATAAATATGCCCATGTACAACACACAGCAAATGAGGTAGAAATGGGTTACAACTGAGAGAGGACCCCAACCCAATGTTAGCAGAGGGAGTGGAGGGCCGGCATGCCCTCCCCTACGCTCCATCCCTGGATTCTTTGGTATGCCCCCCCAACATTGCTAGGGCTAGACTTGCCCTGCCATCCTGCCCCATGCTCATGAGGTAGGTGCTGCAGCCGGGGGCTGTCTTCTTGTGCAAAGCTTCCAAACCTGGGAAACAGAAAGAGCCCAGCAAAGGAAGTGTGGGGACCCTAGCGATTGGTCCATGAACTCCTACCCAGCCCCCTAATGGTGCTGCTGTTTGAAGGGATAGCTGGGTTCCCAACCCTACTTCCCTGCCCCAGTACCCCACCCCCACCCCCAGACCTGAGCAAACTCCCTTACTCTATGCCCCACGGAGAGCCATCTGCATCATGCCACTTGCTTTGAGGCATCAAGTCCTGTACTTGGTCCTCTGCCTCCAGAGAGAGGCTTAGAGAGAACAAGGATGAAGGGGACACAGCAGTTCTCCCGTTTGCACTCCTCAGCTCACACCTGCCCTCAGCACCCTGCCCCTGCCATGTCTCTCATGGCATCTTCAGCATCCAGAAAGGGAAGGAATCTAGGAGCTGTAGGGTCAAGCAGGGGACCTAAGGGGGACAAAGATGGGGGTATCCCTTCTTTGCACCAAAGATAGTGAAATGGCCTGAGGGGCAAAGAGCTGAAGACTTATTGAGAGAAGGAACGGGAGGAATGTGGTTTGCAGAGAAAGGCTCTGGACTGACGTCACAGGAAAACACCCAGTCCCTTCCAGGTCCTCCAGGACATGACCCAGAGCTCCATGGGGAAAAGTAGACACCTCCACACAGAGACGCAGAACCTTTCCAGGGCAGTGTTCTGCCTCATCACAGGTGGCCTGGCTCCTAGTAGTCAATAGTGTGCCTAGCTAGACTTACGGCCAGACCATGTTCATGCCTGAGGAAACCCTCTTAGCTTGTTATCGAGCACCTCTGACAGAACCTGCTCCCAATCAGATGGCCTGAGAACCTTCTGCCTGGGTCACCTCTAAGACAGGAAATGGACAAGAGCACCCCAACTCTCTGTAAGATTCACAGACCACCGGAAGCTGAGGACTGGGACCCGCAGGGGGTGGGGGGATGGCAAGAAAGCAACAAGCCCTGCCCTCTGGAGCCTCTGCCCAGATCCTCACCTCTTGCTTGCAAGCTGGGCCAGAGGAGGAAGCCCTTAGATACATTCTGCTTCTATCCCAGGAACAGCAGTTTTGGGTTCATGTAAGGTCTTACTAGCCCCAAGTCTGTCTGATCTGGGAGAATCTGCTCCCCAGGGACGGGGCTGGGGGTAACAGGAGAGCAGCCAAACTCTAACATTCTTTCTGAGGTCAGTTTCTTCCTGAGTTGTCAAAATAAAACGAAAAACAGCAAATCCTACACATCTCACAAAAAATAAGAGGCCTAAAATATTAAGCAACCTACACTTCTGGGACTTCCCCTCAAAAATGAACAAACCAAAAAAGCAAAACAAAAGCCTTCTTTGGGTGGTTTTTATCCTTGTCCCACCCCTAAGACCCCAAGATTTCAGGTGGGTAAGGTACGGAGGGGCCTTGGGGCTCCCTGCTCCCCCCTCCCCCCTTCTCAGCCTCTGGGCCAAAAGAACTTCCGCCAAGAGTCGCTGCAGTGTCAATCAGAAGAGTGAGAGAGGATGGGTTAAAGCATAGGGTCCCGGAGATACAGGGCGACAGACGTGAGGACAGGAAGGAGGAGCTGAGAAGAAACCGAGACAGCTTGGGGAGGGGCCAGCGACAAAACCCTGAGGAGAAAACTAAGCCAATACTGAGAAAGTAGAATAGAAAAGGAAGGTGTCACTCAGAGGACAAGAGACAAAGGTGACGGAGAGAGCAGGCGTTCCTTAAGCCTTGGTGCCAACTCATGTCGGGTGTGCCCGGTCTGCCGAGCGGAGATGACGAACTTCCCGTCCACAATAAATAGGAAAAAACCTGAGTACACCGGTGCATATGGCATCGATCTGCCTGGCAGAAGCATTTTCCTTCCCATTTAAAAAAAAAAAAAAATCCACCGGGAGAACCTTCCCTCTCCCGCCCCACATTCATCACTCCTTTGGCCAAAGACATCCTCCCCCCAGGCAGAGTTGGCCTCCCCTGCCACCCTCAGTGTCCGGAGCCATACATTTTGTCCCACTCAACTAACGAGTCCAGCTCCTTGGGGGAAGCCCGAGGTCCCACCTTGGTTAGAGCAGCCTCCAGGTCTTTGTAGGAGAGGGGCCTCTGCAGTCCGGAGAGGCCCGCCTCGGCCGCTGCCTGCTGGCACAACTGCCCCAGCTCGCCCCCAGAGAAGCCCTGGGTGCCCTGTACCAGGGCGGCCAGCTCCCGCTCGCTCAGCGCACAGCCCTGCTGAGCCAGCGCCCTCTGCAGGATCTGCCCGCGCGCCGCGCCGTCGGGCAGCGTTACGTAGAAGCGCAGCGCGAACCGCCGGCGGGTGGCCTCGTCCAGGGCCGCCGGCCGGGAGGTGGTACCCACCACCAGCACGCCGTCGGCGCGCGCGCCACAGCTGCCATCTAGGCAGGCCAGCAGCGGCGCCCGCAGCGACGCGCCGTCGTCCCGCGCCGGCAGCAGCGCGTCCAGCTCGCTGATGAGCAGCACGGCGGGCGGGCGGCAGCGCGCAGCCGCAAAGGCCGCCTGCAGGAGGCGCGCGCCCTCGACGGCGCCCGAGGCCGCCAGGCTGGCTCCGCGCAGGCGCAGCAACGTGGCCCCCAGCCGGGTGGCGAGGCAGCGCCCCAGCAGCGCCTTGCCGCAGCCGAGGGGCCCGAAGAACAGCACGGTCCTCAGCGGGCGCGTGCTGCCGGGGCAGGCGGGCGGCCTCAGCAAGGGCCACAGCAGCTCCTCCTCCAGCGCCGCCTTGAGCGCGCCCTGGCCCGCCACGTCTGCCCACTGCACGGGGGGCCCGCAGTCCACCATCTTGCTGCTCACCAGCTCCAGCGCCCCCGGGTCCACGCCCTTGGCGGGCTCCCCCGACGGCTCGGCGAAGCCTCCGTGGGCGGCCGGGACCCGCTCCGGGAACTTGTCAAAGGGCTCGAGCTGCGGGGCGTAGGCGGGGGAGCCCAAGACCTTGAGAGGGCCGCCGGCGCCGTACTTGCCGGTCCCATCCTCCGTCGCCCCGGGTGGCTTCGCGCGGAACCCGTTGCCCGGACACTCGTCTTCCGCGGCGGGGTAGGCGGCGCCGTCGGCCGCGGGGGCCTTGGGCTCGTACGCGTACTTGCGGTAGCGAGCCTCCGCGCCCTCGTCCGCCGCCTTGCGCTTCAGCGACACGCCCTCGGCGGCCGCGGGGAAGCCGTAGGGCGCGGGCCGGGGCGGCGCGGGCGCGGGCAGGGGCGTGGGCGCCGCCAGCCCGGAGGGCAGGTAGGGCGCGGGCGGCGCGGCGGGCGGCGGGAGCGCCCCGTAGCCAGGCTGCGCCGCGTAGCCGGCCGCCGGGTAGTTGTAGAGCGGCGCCGAGGGCCCGTAGCCGGGCGGCGGCGCTGGCTGCAGCAGTGCGGCCGGGGGCGGCGGGGCGAGCGCGGCGCTCGTCTGCGCGCAGTAGCCCGGCGCCAGGTACCCGCCTCCGTAGCCCGCCGCGTACTCGGTGGCCGCCGCCGGGCCCCCGCACGCGTTGCCGGTGTAGAGCGGCTCGGTCAGGTTCCCGGCTACCACCGGGGAGCCCCCGAGGCCCGCGGAGCCTCCGGCACCGGCCGGTTTGGCTCCCGGGAGGCCTTCGTGGAGCGAGGCTAGAGGGTAAGGTGGCTCAGGCCCGGGCCAGGGCTCCGGGTCCCCTTTGGCACCGTTGAGGAAGGCGGCGTCACCGTAGCTGCCCAGACCCGGGCGCTCGTAGGGCGAGTCCAAGACTCCGGAGTACTTCTCGGCGTAGCGCTTGAGGAGGTTGGAGGCTGTGAGGGCGGAAATGTCGTCGTGTGCCCAAGCGTAGTGGCAGCGCTGGCGACCCCCTGGAGGCAACTCCAACTTGTGGGCAGGCGACGGGGTGGTGGAGGAGACGTCCAGGTGCTGCTCTGGCCACTGGTTGAGGGGCTGGGCGTGTTCCGGTGTCCAGTGCATCTTCAACAGAGCTGCAGACAAGAAGAGCAGCGACTGGTCAGCTCCTGCAGTGGCTCTAGGGACCCACTGACAGGCTGGTTAGCCGATGACAGGCTACCCTACTACTCTTTGGTAAAGGTTGGTGCGACCTGTCCAGAGCTGCTGGGTAGGAGATCCAACAGGCTGACATTCCTACTCTGTCCACCTTGGTGTTCCCTGAGATCCCAAGTCCACCACGGGCCCTGGAGAGTGATCTTGCCCATCGACCCTGGAAACCGCAGTGGCTAGCCCAACAACACGTATTTCCTGGCCCTTGGATCTCTTCTGGCCTTTGGCTAAAACAGTGGTTCTCAATCTGGGGGTCACGACCACCCCCCTCACCCCAAAAATTACATTATGATTCATAACAGTAGCAAAGTTAGCGTTATGGGGCAGCAATGAGAATAATATTATGGTTGAGAATCACCACAGCATGAGCAGCCATATTTAGGGTTTCCGCACTAGGAAGATGGAGAACCACTGGCCTAAAGGGAACTAGAACCTGACCTAATGCTGTTTGTAATGTGGCATCTGGGCAGGTACTGCTACCTGCTCCATCCAAAATGAGTCCCATCACCTCACAAACATTCTTTGGGATGTGCAGATAGTATGCTGGGGTACGTGAGATGGTACAGAACGTGCCGATCATGTCAAGGGCATCACAGGGCTGGTAAAGGACCTGCCTGCCTCGTCTCATGCTTGGGGATCTGGGTTCTTGTCACCAGAGAGGTGAAAAATGAGCCCTAATGTGTTCCAAGCTTCCCAAGTCACCAACTGAAGAGGGAGATATGATCAGACTCACTTTGCAAAACACCTGTTACTCAAAGGGAGCAAAACTGTTCGTGGGTAGGGGTCCTAGAGCCAATCTGTGAATACCAGCATGTCTCTGTACCCATGAAGGAGTAAATGTCCTCAGAAGGTTCCCCACACCCTCCTCTAGCACCTGTCAGTGCACCAGTCCTGAACCAATAAGAGATCCAGGGCCTAAGAAGTAGCACCATGTAGGCACTTGCATCCAGTAAGCTGGCCTGACCCAAGGACAAAATTCCAAAGACTACGTGAGCCCATGGTGTCCTGGGTTTACAATGCTTTCTTCTCAAGCCCAAACTTCCGAATTCTGTATTGGTGTGTGGGCATATTTGGCTGCACTGGGGATTGAACCCAGGACTTCCTGCGTGCCAGGTAAACACTACCAAGCTTTACCTCTAACTTCTTGGCAAAATAGTATCGAGCAAATCCTACATTTTCCACTAGGCATGGGGTTAGGTCAAAAGATATCTCGAATGGTTCAGTCAGCTGAGAAGTCCAGAGAGTAGCATGCTTTGTGAAGAAAGTAGAGGCACAGGCCTCGGGCCCTGTGGCTCTTGAGAGCATGACACTCCTGGCTAAGGACTCACCAAAGGACTGGTGTCTTTACAGCACCTTGAAGGGTTACAGGGAGCAGTGCATCCAGAACAGGGCTGTCGGATGCAGCTGTGTGCCTGCATTCCTTGCACTCAGGCCCTGCTGTTTGACACCAGCATCAGCTGCACAGAGCAAAACAAACCACAGCTGGCTTCCTTGGGACACTACTGCCACCTGCTGGACACATCACAACCTACAGAGCTAGACAGGCTCTTGTACAATGCACACCTACAAAACTAACCACGGTGAACCTACGGAGAGGACCAGATGTGGTTTCTAGAGTTGTGACAGGGTGCATGTGTGCAGGTTTGAAGTGTTTCCTCCGGTTCTGCACACACTCAGCCATACTGGCAATGGCCATACACAGCGATGTGGCTGTGCCGTGACTAATGGCAAAAGACAGCCCTGGAAGGTGAAACCCGCCACATGTTCACCTCCATCTATATCAACCATATAGCCAAAGGCCTGATGGTCCACAGAGAAGGCGTTAGTGAAGGCACTGGCACCTAGAGGGAAGGTAAGTTCTGGAGGGCGCCAGCAGTCAGTCACAGTGAGGGACGTGTTTCAGATTCTCACCTCTCAATGAGGGGTTTTTTAAGATGAGAGCCATCCCCTGGTGTCAAAGGAGCTGTTTCCCAGGACGTCAGGAGACAAGTTATCCAGTGACAGAGTCACAGGAAGTAGCATCGGTTACATCTATGCAAGTGTGTCATGACATCAAACCCAGGCTCTGGCCCCAGTTACTGTTATTACCTGTGTTCTGGCTCAGAGCAAAGACCTGTGGCCTTGAGGACCCTTGTGTCCCTCCCTTGAGCACACAAACCCTGCAGGGGAAGAAGGGCACAATAAAGGCCTAGGCCTGAGCTTGTCCCCATGAGCTTCCAACTCCCTTACGGGCATTGTCTCTTCTCACTGTCAGGCCTTGGGCAACCTAGCAGTCTTCACCTCAGTCCTCCACCAGCACTGGGGATCACTCATCAGACTCTGGACCCCAGGGGCCCATGTCCACTTTGACCTGTTCTCCCAGCCTGATTCTCGATTTCCTCTGCAGGAATCGTCTCTCTTTAGAGGAGACCCCGTGCTTGACATGGTACCCATCTCTGTACACCAGACAGGGCTTGAGGTTTGATACTGTTCTTCTAATCCCCAACAAACCCCACACTGTCACTGTATGGCCACAGTGACAGACATAACCCTCACCTAAGCTTTACACTCTGTCAATAACTATTGGCTCTGTGGGAAGAGACAAACATTTCACTAAAATCCTACAGGGCTTCTTAAAAATTAAGTCACACAGTCTAGACATGGTGGGATGACAACAAAGGGCAACCACCGTGTCAGCACCCTTCTGTATTCCCACAAGCCCCTCAGACCTCAGACATTCTAGGACTCCAGATTCCATCGCTGAGGGAGGGGAGGGTACATGGTAGAGAAGGGGCATCTGGACACCACTCAACCGTGGTGGAGGAGGGCTGATGCCCCCTTCTGGGCAAGCCTCCTCCAGCTCCATTATCTTAGCCTGGAACAAAAGGGCTGAGTGGAGAATCCCATTGTGGGGCCTCCGCATGGAGATCTCGTTAATCTATTCACCGAGGCTCCCACAGGCCTTTTGTCATGGGCTTTTGTCTACTGCTTACAACTCTTCGGGTGGGGGCGTTCCACAGTCCCTGGCAGAGCCTGAACAGGCCTTACTCCTCTGGACCCTGCCCCTTATGCCAACCCCCCAGCTATTGGAAAAAAAAAAAAAAAAAGAGAAAGAGAGACAGTTAAGTGTAGACCTGGAGGACTGGGTACCAGTTCCAGTCCTTGCAGTTACCACACAGCAACCTCTTTCTCCATTTCCAGGCCAGAGAACAGGCCCTAGCACAGCAGGATTCTCCTGCTTGGGGGACATTCTGGGGACCTGGCATGGGATCTAGTATGGATGGGGCTCAATGCCTGTCTAGGAAAAGAGACTGTGGTCCATATTTGCTAAATATGCTGTCTTCTCCCTTTTGACACTTTGGTATGCTTTCAGGGTATCAATCATCACGTGGCAGATAATGACAGGATAGTGTCAGAGTGTGGCCCAAGTTCACAGCCTTGATGAACAGAGTTTGATCAGGAGGGAAGGGAGGAGGCTGTACAGGAGGAAGAAGAAATGAAGCATTATCAGCCAAAACTGCATTAGAGTTAGGAGGAGCAGAGCAAGGGCTGTGTAGTACGCGCTCCGGACTGTAGCTAACAGCATTTGAAAAATAAGCGTTCTCCACAACCACCCACGTGAAGTGATGTGCGGAGCAAGCTTGACTGAAGCTCCTCAAAACATTCAAATTAAAAGTGAAGCTTCAAGACCGGGTGGTGGCACACGCCTTTAATCCCAGCACTCAGGAGGTAGAGACAGGCCAGCCTGGTCTACAGAGTGAGTTCCAGGCCAGCCAAGACTACACAAACAAACAAACAACAACAACAAAGTTGTTTTTTTTTTAATCATTACTATTCTTAAAGCTCTGACAATTGTTGGTATTTTTGTGTTTTGCCTACGTGTAGGCCTGTGCACCAACTACATGCCTGGTGCCCAAAGAGGCTAGAAGAGGGTGTTGAATCCCTTGAGACTAGAGTTACAAAAGGTTGTGAGGAAACCTAGCTTCGAGCTGGAGAGATGGCCCAGTGGTTAAGAGCACTAACTGCTCTTCCAAAGGTCCTGAATTCAATTCCCAGCAACCACACGGTGGCTCACAACCATCTGCAATGTGATCTGGCTCCCTCTTCTGGTGTGTCTGAAGACAACTACAGTGTACTTACATAGAATAAATCTTTAAAAAGAAAGGTGTGTGTGTGTGTGTGTGTGTGTGGTCTTTGTAGAGTGATGTGCACATTCATGCAAGTACCAACAGATGTCGAAAGAGGCATGATGTCCCCTGGAACTAGTATTACAGGCCACATAACATAGATGCTAAGAGCCAAACTTAGGTCCTCTGTAAGAATATGTTCTAACTGAGACCTGCCTGGTTGGTTTTGTTGTTGTTGTTGTTTTGTTTTACTTGTTTGAAAGCAAACAAAGGGAGGGAGAGGAAGGGAGGAAGAAAAGATACTGGAAGTTCAGACACAGCACAAGGCTTGAGTGATCTGCACATCACTCAAGATGGGTCTGCAAAGATTAGAGCCTTGACACAGAATCCAGGCCCAAGATGAGAAAAGAAGGAACAGGTTTGCCGAGCCACAAACAGCATCCATCCAGTCCTCGCCCTTACTCCCATTCCACAAATGTAAGTAGATATTTTCAGGGGCTAGAACTGTGCCACAGAGGCATGGCTGGCCCTGGAAAGGGGACCTCTTCCCTCAGGACCAGCATGTTCTATCTGCACCCACCGAGGAGCGGTGCTCTGAGGGAGCAAGAGATGTGATGCCCTCCCTAGCTGTCCCTGACTTCACTCTAGCTCAGAGCCAGGGTAAAGATCATGGGTCTGCAGAAAAGGTGAGGCAGAGGGGTACGAGAAGCACTCACAGGTCTGGCGGACATGAGCAGAGACGTGAGGATGGTCGAACAGCTAGGCTCCTCGTTGGACTGATTCTCCACTTGCCTCTATCTAAGATGCTCATCCTCTGTCAACTGTCTGAGAACACCGGTCTCTCTGCAGAGGGGGACCAGTCTAACACAAGGATGTAAGCCACTATCCCTCCCGGAAGAGATCCAGAGAAACCAGCCCTGCTCACTCAGAACCACACACAGGCTTTTGGTTCATGTCCCATCTCACACCTGCTGTGTGCTCTCTGCTCACTAAATCTGTCAGACCATCAGGGTCCATGGAGAGTCCTGTTTCTCTCACACATCCCTCCCTGGCCCTCTGTCACTAACCCCTTACCTTGGGGAGGCTGGATAAAGTCTTCTTGGCCCCAAGAACAGAGGTGGATGGATGGGCTGTTTGTGGTCTTCCTGTTGGGCCCTGATCCTATTTTCCCAGCTCTCCCCTCTCTCCTGCATCGCCAGTCTCCCCTCTCCACTCAACACTGTGTCATCATCAGCCCACACTATGCTGTGATTTTTTTCCACTGTAGGGGGCAAAACCTGGAGTAATCTCTGACTACATCCTCTGCCTGCTTTTTAAAACTTTCCCAACGCCAACAGCTTGAAAGTTGTCTAAATTATTATTTCAGATTCCTCTTGTCTCATTTCATCTCTGTGTTCAGGCCCAACACACCACTCACCTGCCTTGACACATCTCCCTCCACTGACTGTGGTGACTGGACACCAGACCAGCAGGCTTTCTCTGCCCTTACCTCTTCTCTGTCTCTCTAGCTACACTCCGTGTCCCTAGCTAACCTCACAGGCTCGCAGACCTGGGCTCTGACTTCACTCTCTGTTCAGGTATTTGGATGATTACAGCCAGGCTCAAATATTTGAGCATCACTTGTGTGTGGATGCTACCCAGGCAGAGTTCTGCAGCCTTAGTCTCTTAACTGAGCTCCACCATGGCCCACACACGCAACCTGCAGTCCAACAGTTAACTGCCATAATGAACAAGTCTCAGACTCAAAGCTGAGCATGGTAGCCCATGCCTGGCCACTTGAGCACTTGGAAGGGGTAGAGAAGGGAGTTGGGAAAGTCACCCTCAGATTAAGTAATGAGCTCGAAGGCAACCTTCATGAAACTTTGTCTCAAAACACCAAGACAATACCAAAAGCATGACCCTGGATCAAATTTCTGGCTACCACCCCACCCTCCACACATCCTCAGCCTTCTCTACGGCAGGAGAGGGCAGCTTCCTCCCTGCTGGTTGTTCAGGCTGACGCTGCCTCTCATCATCCACTCCTTCACACTTTAGCTGTTAGCTGCCCCAACTTCTAACTGTGTACAGAGTGGAACTCTGCACTTCAGGGGCATTTCTCACTCACCCCAGTGACTGCATTGTCCTCTCTGCTCCCCACTAGTCCCAGGGGGTACTCTGAAATGTCTGATGTGTCACCATCCATCCATCCATCAAAAGCTTTTTTACTTCTTCATGTATGTGTGCGTGTGCGTGCGTGTGTGTGTGTGTGTGTGTGTGTGTGTGTGTGTGTGTGTGTGCTAGAGGTTGATGTTAAAGGTTTTTCTCAGTGGCCCTCCACCTTACTTTTGGGGACAGCATTTCTTGCCGATTTGGTTAGCTGGCCACTGAGCCCAGGAATCGGTCTGTTTCTGCCTCCCAGCCTGGGATTACTCACTACTACTGAGCCTGGCTTTTTTTTTTCTGTGGTGAATAGAACTCAGATCCTCACGATTGCACCACTGAGCCATCTCACGGGTCCTTTATCCACTCTTCTCAGATTAGAAGCTGAAATTCTTCTTATGGCTAAGCAGTCCTGACAGATCTGTCTACATAGAGATGGGTGGATGAATCTGTCTGAGTCTTCCACCTCAGCCATCATCCCTGTCACAGTGCTCCCACCCCAGGTGGAGCATTCTCATCCTCAGCTTTACTTCATCCACTGGCCCCTCATTCTCATGCTCATTCTCTTGCCCACACTTTACCTCTAGGCTGCTTTCTCCTCCTTGGAACCACTAAGAAGCCCCACAAGAGTCGGCGCTTTGTGTACCAGACAGTGCCTGGTACACAGTAATTCTTAATAGGGTTTAGGATGGATGGATGGATGGATGGATGGATGGATGGGTAGGGTGAGTGGGTGGGTGCATGGGTGGGTGCATGGGTCCATGGGCACCCAAAGAGGCTCAAAATTGCTTCTTCTGTCTCCATATAAGGAAATGGGGTCTCACTAAGAAGGTAGGACAGCAAGAGAAGCCAACAATTGATGGAGAGTGGGCTTCGTCCCTGAGCACACTAGGGGAAAGCACTCAGCACCGACTGGACTGGAGCCCAAAGGCACCCATCCTGCCTCCCCAGGACCCACCCCGTCTCCTCCTCTCCCTTCAGCTCCCCTCCCACAGGCCTCCAACAGAAGACAAAAGGGGCAACGGAATTCCCATCAAAGGCCACAGACACATGGTAAAGAGATCAGGGCCCATGGGACCCTGCTTCCTGGAGGTAGTGAGGCCTCCCCGCCAACCTGGCTCCTCTCCAGGGTGAGGGTGTGGGGGGTACTGCCCTCAGCCTCCTCATATGTCAAATGCCAAACAGCAGGAGGTCATCCCTGAGCAAAGCTGGCCAAGTGGCCCCCATCTGGGCCATGTGTGCGCATACACGAACTGGGGGAGGGGGCAGCAAAGAAATCCCTGTCTGTGTCCTCAGTCAGGGTCACAGCCAAGCTGTGACCATCTGTTGTCCTCTTGAGAGGCCAGGCCAGGGGCCAGCACCCTTGAGCAGCAAGCCTTCCCCTTTTCCTGGGCTATAGGATTTGCAAAGATGTCAGTTAGCATCAGTCTTTCTTCTCAGGGAGAACTAACAAGAGCACTGCTCTCCCATCTTACAGGAGAGCAAACAGAGGCTGGGAAGGAGGCAGGGGTTCTCCCACGCTTTAACATTCACTAACTGGCATGGGACTCAATCCTTGCGTCCAGCTCTACTCTCTGTTCCAGTGTTAGTCCAGGTGCCCTTGCTCAGGATCAAAGTCAGCATGTGACCAGGACTGGGCTCCAAAGCCCAGCCACCAGCCCATTCCCTGGCTGCCGCTTTGCTCCAGTCCAATTGCAACCCACCTCCTCCAGGAAGCCTTCTCAGGTTGGCAGACCCACTGAAGTCCCTACAGTCTCTTACATCTAGAGGTCCCTTTTCTACTGTGGCTGTCCGACCCATGCCAGGGTCATCAGAGGACAGCTCAGCCCCCCACACTCAGGCAATCAATTTATAGCTACAGGGAACACATACAGCATTTCCAGGTGGAACAACGTGACAGACTGCTGAAGGAGCATGATGTGACAGGAAAGGTCATGCTTAGCTGCAGCCACAGTGTGACAGAGATGCCGTCAGCTCCCAGGCACTTCACTTAAAACTCCACAGGTTCTAACCTCACACTATCCAAAAAGCAGCCACCAGCCACCAGCCACCAGCCACCAGCCACCAGCCACCAGCCACCAGCCACCAGCCACCAGCCATGAGCCACCAGCCATAAGGAACTATTCACATTGAAACCTATTAAAACTTAATAAAACTAAAATGCAATCCTGGAATAGCGTTGGCTACATTTCAAGCACTCAACAGTCACATTCGGTGACTCCAAATAGGATGTGACCATGGAAAGTTCTAGATAAGGTTGCTCTCATGGCCACCCAGGTTCTGCTCTGTAGTCTGCTTTGTGGGAGCCGTGGTGGCAGGCCTCAGAATGCAGGCTGTTCCTTCAGCCTCCCTGGTGGCTTTACAGCCAGTCACTCTGGACTCCAGCTTCCCTGAGATGGCCTCAGCCCACTGGGGTAACCCCCTCCCCCAGCCCAGCCTGTCTGGTCTGCCCAGAGAAAGGAGGGGCAGGCCGGAGAGCAGGACACAAGGTAGGACAGGGCAGTTTGTCATCTGGGCCTCCCTGGGGCTGGCTGTGCCTCCTTCCCCCATCAGCTCCTAAGTACCCCTCCCCCACCCCACCACCCTCATCCTCATCCAATCCCAAGGACAGATGGGGGTTGGCAGAGGGGGAGAAATGTAACCACAGTGAAAGCTCTGTCAAATGACAACACAGTCCGGGGGTCACAGCTGTGTCCCCTGAGGCCTGGACAGTCCATGTCCAGCCTTGATGTCTGGCCAGGCCTGGGCTGAAGTGGATCTCTGCAAGGGGAGTGAGGGGGTGGGGAGAGACAATGGAGAATCCTAGGGGGAGATAATCTCAGCTGGATTATTCCAACAGATGCAACCCAGGCCCACCACTTAACATGGTCGTACACCCACACACCCATTCACTAGCCTGGTCAGATAGAGATGGAAAGATAAGACAGGTTGGCTCCCTCATCAACCAGACCAGGTAAGGGAACAGCTTATTCTGAGCTTAATCCTTATTCCAGGCTAGCAGAAGATCCTTTGTCTCTGTCCAGTGGTCTGAGCAGGGTGGACATCCCCCCAACCCCCTCCCTCAAACAGGCACACACACACACACACACACACACACACACACACACACACACACAGAGCTGCTTTCACAAACCCCCTCTCATGGTCTCTGGCCAATCACAGCACTGACGAATAAGTCCCACTGTCCAACAGCCCCCAGGGAGTGTATTAGCACATTTGAGCCGCTCAACCCTCCACTGACAAAGCCTGGGGCCTGGGGAAGAGCCACAGCAGGAGGGTGGGGCCTTTGGGGAGCTAGCTTTCCCCCCTTCCCCTCCCCCTCCTAGGAAGAAGCTTCACCTTCTGGGGCTCAGAAATTTGGGGGCCTCAGCTCCAGCAGTGAATAAGCAATCCATAAAATCCCAATTTACACACTCACTGATCAAACAGCCTGTCCACAACCCAGGGAGGCCAGAGTGACTCCCAAGGCCCCTCCCCACAACCCTCAGTATTGATGAGGAGCATGAAGCTGGATACAAGGCTGGATACACCAGCTCAGCCCTACCACAAAGGCTCAAAGGTCTGCCAGTGCCTCCGACGACCTGGCTGCCTTTGGGGGTACCTCAGCTAGGCCCCAGCAACCTTTGTCCACTTGAAGTCTTTCCTCTGGTACCACCGGCCTGGCTTCCAGCCCAGAAGTCCTCTTTCTCCCTCCTCCTTTCCCAGCTGCTCCACCCAGCTCTCCCAGGACCATATCCAGGTGCTGTCCCTGCTGAGGAAGACCCTAAGGCCTGTCCTTCCACCACTCCATCTTGCCCCCAGGACAGGGCAATATCCAGAAACACTGGGCTGTCAGGGCTATATCCTTCCATAAACTGTCTCCCTGTGGAAGCCAAGGAGAGAGAACTAGACTAGTTAGTACTCCTTGTCTCCCCTAAAGAAAGCACAAATTATTCTACCTCATGTCTATGTTTGGGCAAGAGAAATCGTCTAGTAAAAGAGAATTAAATGCTCTTTAAACAGCTTCCCCATTTCAGACTCCAGGTGATTAGCCAGGGAGCTCAGAAGGGTTCACCAGGGCTGACCTGTGTGTACCTCTTGCCTGCTGGAGATGGGATAAAGGAGTGGTGGAATGTGTTTCCTGGATTTAAAAAAAAAAAGAAAGAAAGAAAAGAAAAAAGAAAGAAAGAAATGTGAGTCCAGGGGCTGGGAACAGCTTGCAGGGCAGCCCAGCCCAAC
>JANHMN010000012.1:2509924-2524274 GCA_030674055.1 Rhabdomys pumilio | reverse complement strand
TGTGAGTCCAGGGGCTGGGAACAGCTTGCAGGGCAGCCCAGCCCAACACACACTGTCCTGGGGCAACAACTGCAGTTAGTCAGGAACAGAGTTACCCCTGGGCTCCAGGAAGCTGCAGAGAGGACTGAGGATAGCCCAGTGTGCTTCCCAAATGCTAAAAGGAACACACACACACACACACACACACACACACACACACACACCCAGACATCCCAAGGACAGATGGAGCTGGGAGCTGACAGAAGTCATTGCACACTCTGTCAGAGCCACCATAGGAATAGGAGGAGGGATGTGGTGGCATAAGCTCGTTCTACAACAGGACACTTTCCTCTTTCCCCTCCTTATTGTTATTCTCAGAGTCCCTACCTAGTACAGTTTAGACCCACCATGGGAGGCAGGTAGGTATTAAACAGCCAAGCAGAAGAGTAGCCATGGTGGAGGTCTCTCAGGCCACTTTAGCAAACCCAGAGAACAACTGTGGGCAGGCTGTGGGAGGGAGATCACAGGCCATGGCCTTGGCCTATGAGATGAATGACAAGTGTGGATCTCTGGTCTCTCCTCCAGTGTGACCTGGTAGGGAGAGCAGAGGGCCTGAGGGCCCCAGGCCCTTTCAAAGTGTGCTGGTGGGAGCTAGGGCTGAGCAGGCAGAGCCAGGGGCAGGGCCAGGTTTGAACCCAGGTTTGAACCAGCTACTCCAGAGTCTGTTCTGTGCTCCAGCTTGGGAGAACCCTAGAACAAAAGTACTTTCCCAGCCAGAAAAACAGAACAAAACAAAAACTAGAAAACCAAAACCCAGCAGATCTGAAGAGCAACTCTGAAGAAAAGGCTGACTTAAGAGCTGCATGCTGGCCCTGGGAGAGCACAGTCAGATCTCACTGATCTATGGACCTGGTCAGCCCCTGAGAACACAAGACTTACCAGGATATCCCAGCCAGCCCCTGGTCCCTCCAGTCTATCTATATCCTGGGACATCTTTCGTCAACTTCTCCTCTGTCTATATGGAACTCCTGGTCCCTCAAAATGCCTCCTCTGTCACCGTGAAACTGCTCAAGCAAGAGCCCCTGTTTGTGTTTCAGGTCCCCTCTGAAAGTCCACTGACCAGATCTAACCCATCCCAAATCCACTTTCACTATCTCTGGGACCTGAAGAACCAAGAACCCAGGCTAGAATCTATAGGGCCCACCAGGGTGTCCAGAGACCTTGGATTCCACGAGATACCACCACCTCTCTCAAGTCACCTAAGACTGTCATTACTCAGGAGCCACAGTCCCTACCATAAGGTACCTAGTTCTACCGACATTCTCTGAAACTGTCCCCTACAGCTGGTCCCACATTGAACTCTCTGCCTCTGCTCTCCAGCCCTTCTGTCTGGCTTCCAGAAAGATCCCCCAGCACAGAGTACAAAGTCAGTCCAGACAAGGAACAGACAGACTCCCTTAAAGTGGCTCCAGTTAGGAAACCAGCACCTGCTTCTGACCTGTCTCAGGCTTGCCATCTCATCTCTGCAGCCAAAGCAGTCTACCCTCTGAGCCATCTGTGCACACTCTGCCAGGCTTCCATCTGTCCATCCCCTCTGCCCTGGACACCTTTCTACAGTCTGCACCAAGGAGCTCCCAGGTTGGTATTCCACTTTGACTCTGAGGCCATCCCTGGCTCCCTGCTCAACTGTCCCACCATTTAGATGCTTACTGACAGCTGCTGTCAATCATTAAACCAAGCTCCCCTCCTTGCCCAACACCCTTGTGCATGAATCTCCCTAGGCCAAGCTGTCTGACCAAGAACCCCTTGCCGCTTCCCCCAATGCCCGCTCCTTGTCCTCCCCGCCCCCATTAACTTCCCAGATGTAGATGGCATGTGTGAGGGGAACTGAGGCCTTAGGGCTAGGAGCTGGTCCATACTGCTTTCTAATAATAATTTAAGGACAGCAGCCTTCTGCAGGTGCAGGTTCTACATCCTCAGGTTTAAACAACTGCCCAGCAAAAGCATTCCAGAAAAAAGGCTCACAGCCTGCACTGAGCCTGTCTCTGTAATTTCTTTTTGGAGAGATGCTTTGGGTTTTCCTCTGAATACTCAAGGACCTGTAGTTGAACCCTGAGCTGGCCCACCTCAAATCAACTACCCTCTGGGTCTCCGCTCCCCTTCATTTCTGCAGAGAGAGCAGTACAGGCCTGCACCAAGGGCTTTTAGGGACCGGTAGGGGAAGACACAGGCACTAAGGAAGGAAGCTGTCAGCTGCTGTTCTGCTGAGCTGGGGTCACTGCTCTCTAGCAGTCTGTCTTCTTGTGGGTCTGCACAGAAGGCTCTCCGACCTTTGGGCTTGGTGCTGGATGGGCAGGAGAGAAGGAACGGAAACTTTAGGGCACTTAGCCCTTCTGGCAAATGGGAAGTCTCGGATCTGTTCTCAAAAATACTTTTCATTGTACAAATAAGACTGTGCTTGTCTACAAAGGAAAAGAGTAGCGTTTGAAAACTGTCCTGATCTACAAACTTCTCAGAGGTCCTGGAACAAAAGACTCAGGCCAGGAGCCCAGAGTCTCCTTCCAAACTATGTGTTCTGCCTTCACTCAGCCAGACCTAGGATCTAGTTGCCTTGAGTTAGTGTAGGAGGTCTCCAAAGGGCTTAAAGTCTGGTAGGTCCTTTTTCCCTGGCCAAAAAAAAAAACCAAAGACCAAAAAACAAACAAACAAAAAAAACCCAAAACTGCCCCTATTCCTGCATATGGTGCTGTATGAGAGATGAGAGACATGCCCTCACAGTGCCTGCCTGACCAAAGGTGAGAAAACAGGCCCAGGCAGCCCACCTCCAAATCTCCAGGCAGGCAGCCCTCCCAGCCTCTCCTCAGCCCTGGGGTGCTGAGCTGAATCACTCAGCTATGCAGCCAGGCCGGTCCACCTGGGTGTTGAGTGGGAAGGGCTGCCCCAATGAGACGACTTCCACAGCTGCAGGGCCACCTGGACAGAGAAAGCAGAAACTGGGGGAGGACACTAAGCAAAGACTGAGCAGCCACGGACACCCCTCTGCTTGCTCTGGTAGGTTCTCAGCACATGACTACCCATTTCTGCATGCCCGGTTGTCACTAGAATCTGACAGTGCTGTTCCCTTGTAAGTTAAGGAAACCGTGGTACAGTTCCCTCGTCTAAGTCAACAGGCTGGAACGGGGGTCGAAGGGATACCATTCGATTTAACAGCCAACAAGATGACAGCAACTTGACTCCTCCATCCAAATTGGCCTCCCTCACCATTTGTAAGGCCCCCTAAAACCTCCTCCCATCCAGTCAGGCCCAGAGCTCAGGCCCTCTAAAGCTGTCCCTGTGGCCCGGCTCTGAGGACCTCTGTCCTCAGTGTTAACTCCAGACAGTGGTTTGCGTCACTGTCACACTCAGAGAAAGCGACCACCACTTATCACCCCCTGACAAATAGCAAAAGTTCCATGAAAGATTTCTGGCTTCATGGAAGGCAAACCTGAGGGAAGGTTCTAGAACCCTGGAGTGCCATGCTCCCCACCCACAGGGACACTGGACATCTAACACTGCCTTTCCTCTGGAGCAATCCTGTCCTCTGGGAAGTTCTCTTGCTGTTCCCACATGAGTGGGCACCTGCTGGACACCTAATGAATCCCAAGTTGGGCTCCCAGGCTCCTTCACCCCCAGTAACCCAGCTCCACGTTTCTCAGTGAGGGGCTAGGGCTCTAAACCTCAGGCCTGAAGAGGCTGGGACAGTAGGAAAGCAAGAGACAGACGAGGCCATCCCCTCAGGACGTGGTCTGTCTGCAAAGGAAGCTCTTCTAGAGAAAAGGCCTGGAGCTTTAAGCCTGAGGCTCCTTGCTAAAACTCACGCTGAAGCTGGGTGTGCTGGCCCATATTTCACTTGGTAGGAGAGTTTCACAGTTAGAAGAACTACTGAAAGCCTGAGGCCAGTCAGCGTGAACTCTAGGCCAGCCTAGGCTACACAGTAAGACCCTGTCTATAAATAAATAAATAAATAAATAAATAAATAAATAAATAAATAAATTTAATTAAAAACCAGAAATCAAGAGACAAAGAAACAGAGACCCCACCCCTTAAAGGAGTGGTTGAATCATAAAGGTTCTGCCCTCACAAATGGATTCCTGTCCAAGCCAAGACATGAATCAGCAAATATTAGGTCTGAGGTTCAAGACCCAGCACTACTTCCCACAAGAGGAGTGGGGTCTAAGCTGGTGACTCATACCTTTAATCTCAACATCTTAAGGCAGGCAGATCTCTGTCAGTTCAAGGCAGCCAGGGCTACATAGTGAAATAGTCTCCCAATAGCATTACCAGAATGGACAGTTATCCCTAGCAGGTCCCTCTGTCTCAGCCTAATGGACATGTGCCCTTCCGCCATGCTATGACCAGTACAAATATCCTTGCCAGAGGCCCTGTGTACTTGGACTTCTTAGCCATAAGATGTTCAAATAAACTTCCACTCATGGAAAATCCCTAGCGTCTGGTAATTCTGAGAAGCGAAGCCATCCACGAACTGTCATATCTCTGTGAGGCAAGGTAGAAGAGGCAATTTCTCCTGGTGGTCAGGGTCCCTAGAGAGCTTGTCTGTCCCCAGCAGACATCTACCAGGTGGGGATGTAGTCACAGTGTGCAGGGGTAGGGGGAGCATTGGGAAGTGTATAGTAACCACTAGGTTTTTTTTCCCCCTATGACCTCAGGGAACAAACACCTCCCCAGACTCTTAAGCATCCAAGGGTCAAAACAGACTCTGAGCTTCAGGAAGACCGAGCACTAAGTGACCCTTGTCCCAGTTGCCTGCTGATTCCCACTGACACAGACTCCCAAGGACAAGCCCCTTCTCAGGATTCCTGTTCTGGCAGTTGGTCTTCCTCCCAGACTCTTCCCAAACCACCCTATACAGTTCTGAATGGCCACACCCTCAGAGGCTCCTTAACTACTATGCCAAAAATCTTGGGGCCAAAGTCTGCCTTTGCCTCTTTGCTGGTGCCCAGCATCTTGTAAGTTTCTTGATGATGACGGCACCACATAAAAACAATGGACAGGCATTTGATGAACGGCCACCTTGAGCGTGACCTCTCACCACAGCAACCACTGTTCATGTTAGAGGCCTGTGGCAGGCAACATGAGCTGGCACCCCCTCCAGTGCTGGTAAGACAGCTCAGTGGGTAAGGGTGCTTGCTGCTATGCCTGACAAACCAAATTCCATCCTGGAACCCACATGGTGGGAAGGGAACCAATTCCTCACCTGTGACACATACCTGCAATCAACCAATCAATCAGTCTGAAAAGGTTTTTGAGAGAGATTAACTCTGGCTCCAAGTATGAAAACCTTGTCGATATAGAAGAAATCTCGGGGAGCACAGCTAAAGCTCTCGAGAGCATGACTGAGATCTGTACAGGACGGTGGTTTGTTGCTGGGTCATCACAGGAAGTAGGGATCCACCCAGGGGTCAAACAGTGAATGGTGGTCTCTTCCTGTGTCAATGACTAATCTTGTCACTGGTCTAGGTATGCCAGGCACTGAATGGGACAGAGGAAGGCAAGCCTCTGTCCCCCAATTCCTGCAGGGAGCCATTCTTGCTCTCCTGCCTTCGTGATTCCCGAGCCCTGTTCTTCATTCTGATGCTGCCTGGGAGTCCAGGACTAGACAATATAAACTAGGCTTGCGGGTGTGGAGATAGAACCCAGTGGTGGAGTGCTCACCGAGCATGTACAAGGTCCCGACTTCAAGTTACAGGAAAGAAAACAGGGTGCTTGTGGGGTGAACTCTTAACTGCAAACTCCTGCTCACCTCCAGCTAACAGGTGAATTCTAAAGCTGTCCACGATTTGTTCGGAACTGAAGGCAGCAAAGCCCCGACTGCACCACTTCAGTGTTTTCTTGGTGTGGCAAGCCAGGGGAACGTCCCCTTCACAGAAATCACAGCCCTACGGATTGTGGGTCATTCAAGAACACCAGCCTCTCCACCCCTGCTCACTCATTTCTCAGTGAGACGCACAACACCTTCCTCAGCTCACTTCCCGAGGGGAACTTAGCCCTTCCAAGCCTCACATCAGAAGGGGGAACAGCCCAAGCTTCACCTAGGCACTGTGATTCCTCCCAGCTGGAAGCTGTGTCATGCTTAGCAGACCGCTCATGCAGTCCCCCTGCCATGGGACAAACACCCAGTGAGGTCAGAAGACCTTGGTTGTCCTCAGAACCTCAGAGGGGCTGGACCAGGGGAGGGCTTCTGGATATACTCCTTTTGGGTTTCAGGTGTCAGCCCATGGCAATGCACTTTTCTGGGGACACTTTCATTTCTACGGGCTCTGTAAGTCAAAATGTAAGAGACCTGAAGTTTGTTGTTTTGCCCCAGTGGCTCAGAATCCAACCCAGAGGTCAGCCTTTAATCTCAACACTCAGAAGGCAGAGGCAGGCAGATGTCTCGAAAGGCTAACCTGATCTACAGAGTGAGTTCCAAGACAGAGAAACCCTGTCTTAGAGAGAGAGAGAGAGAGAGAGAGAGAGAGAGAGAGAGAGAGAGAGAGGACTCCAACCCAGGACCTTGTACATTCTAGCCAAATGCATCACTACTGAGCAAGCTTCCAGCCCTCATGTTAGACTCCAGTTATATGTACTTAAACATAAGCCCTACTCATCCACTCTGAAACTCAAGCTAACTCTGCCGTGGCTCCAGGAAACACCAGATTTCTTGTTTTACTCCTGGGTGTGGTGGGGTCACATACATATACTATAGCACTGAGCTACACCTAGGCCCTTTGTTTTTGGTTTTGAGACAAGAATCTCACTGTGACCCAGGCTGATATGTAACTCACTGTGTGACCCAGGCTAGCTTTGAACTTGAGGTAATTCTGTCTCAGCCTGTTTAGTGCTGGGATTACAGGGGTGAGTCCTCACATCACAGTTTTACACTGGTCATCTTTCTTCCTTGCAGGGAAAGCTTTGGAATTCAATGTCACACGGCTTGGAGAATCTCTCTATCTTACTAGTCCTCTAGATCCCAGGAGACAGAAGGGTCAACCAGACTAAGACTGCAGGTGACTATGGCTCACCCTTTCCTCTGTGACTTCTGCCCACTGGTGGCAAGAGCTATCAAGGTAATAGATCAAAAGTATGCCAGGTCTTGGTCACATTTCAGTATGTAGCCCTGGGACCTTGCTGAGCCAGCCTCCTGTAGAGCCTGGTTTTCATTAATAAGGTGACAAAGTCATTTAGTGCCAAGGCAAGAAGGGGCAAAATTCTGCTAGAGGGGTCAGGGAAGGAGAGGGCAACCGACCAACCTGTCCCCTGACCTCCTCCATGACCAGTGGTGGGGGGAGGGGAGGCAAGACTGCTCAGGATCCAGAGCTGCTGCAGTAAAAACTAGTGGTGGGGAGTTGGGGGTGTCTCAGGCAGATAATAAGCAATTGTTAATGTGATCCATATGGACCCTGACTAGCCTCTCTGTCTAACAGGGTGATAATGGTGGCGGGGGGGGGGGGGGGTTGAAGAATGCTGGTCTGTGGAGATGGAAAGGAGCAAAGTCCTCCCTGGACTTGGGGGGTGGGCTAGGGAGGGTCACCAAGAAGGAGAGGAGAAAGAAGGGAGGAGCTGAACCACCCAGGAGGGCAGAGCTTCTTGCCCAAAGTGACCAGATTCCAGGTTTTGCCGACCACCCGGTCAAAGTCTTCACAGAGCTTTTCCTCACTCAACCGACATTTATGGGCACCCAAACGGGACAGAGGACTCTGTGAGGCAGGCGCAAGTGTATATATGCTGGCCTCCTGGAGGCAGAGCCTAGTTCGAACTCAGCCACAATGAGAAAGATACAGGTGCAGCGCCAGGAGACCATGGAGGGAGGGGCAAGTGACAAAGCCGGGGACCCTGGGGAGGCTGCATAGGGGGATGTGTGGCATCCTAGCTGGGCCTTGAAGAATGAGGAGGTTGTGGCAAGACAGGGACAATGGAGAAGGCATTTGGCCGAAGGAACAGCAGGAGCAAAGGCAGAGAGGCGTGAAATTGCGTGGAGAGCCTGAGATCCAGCAATAAAGCTGCAGCCAGGCAGGGGAGGGGAGGGACGCTCGGTCCATAAAAAGCTGTGGCCATGGATGACCAGGAAGGGAGGCAGGAATGGACTCTGGAACAACACGCTGGGGCCTGGGTTCTCTCTTGCCTTCCCTTTCCCTGCTTCGATCTGGCTGTGTACCGGAATTGTCTGACTAGGTGACCCTCATTCTGGCCTCTGGCCTCCTCAGAGCCAAAGAATATGTAGGGCCCTGGAGGCCCACCGTATCCCTGGTCATCCAGCTCCTCTCCTACTCCTAGAGACCTTGAGAAGGAGCAACTGCAATCCTGCCTTTTAACTAAACTCCCAAAAAGGCTTCCCTCAGAAGACCGTACAGCAAGGGCGTGAGGGTCGCTTCTGGATGCTGCGGGCACCAATGGAATCAAGTAGAAATAAATGAAATGGAGCTAAATGTGGGTAAGGGCGATTTACGAGGCCTGTCACACCGCCCTCCCGGTCCATCCAAGCAAGACCCTCCCCTTTCTTTGGGCGACTGGAGAAAGTCCCGCCCCGCCCCCCTGCCCACAGTTCAGGGTGGTCGAAAACCCGCTCACGGATCCTGGAGCACCGCAGATCGGCACCCCCTTGCACCCCGTTACGGCTGCCCCTGGGGGCGGCACTAAAACCCGGAGAAGGACGTTCGCACCCTGCTTAGGGGTACTAGGGGGACAGGAGGTTCCGGAAGGATGCTCAGGGATTTCGGATGGGATTCTGGGAAGGTCCAAAACTACCCCCGTGCAGTCAGATGTCTTTGGACTGCAGTTTCTCCAGGTCCATTCCAAATACTGGATGGCTCCAGGGGAGGTGTCAAACCCCGGGAACCCAGAAGCTCCCGGACTGTAAACCTAAAGCGGGAAGGGGAGCAGATCCCCACTCCTAGCTACCGGGCTGAAAGCAGGAGCCCGCTCAGCCCCTACTGCCCGAGCGGACAACACAAACATTCTTCCGTCCTCTATTCTCCTCCAAATTAGGTATCCATGGAGACAGGGCCGGCAGCCTGACAGCCCCACGGCCTAATCCTGATTTAGTGACCGTCCCTTTAACAGCCCACCCACCCGCCCACCCACCCCTGCACTCCGGGCCGCAGCGGGGCGCAGGCTCCAAGCTTGCTCTCGCTCTCCCCGGCGTTGAACGCTCACAGGCCCTCCGCCAGCGGGAACCACTGGACCAGAGAGGTCCGGGAGGAAGCCAACATCTATTAAACTCTTACAGTGTGCCCAATAATCTACAGGAGACCCTCTACCAAAGGTCTGGAAGTAGGAATCTCCGCATAGACCAGAAGGCTCTAGGAGTGAGGAAGTTTAAGGAGCTCTCGCAAGAGCTGGGAACTCGGGGCGGGGGGGGGGGTGTCCGGGTAACCAATAGCCCACGGGAGAAAGTAAGCGCAGCTTCGTACAACACCCCAACTCTGAGCTGGGGCTGCTGTTTGTCCCAGACTGAGGAGAAACGAAGGGCGTGTGCGTTAGGGGCGCAGGAACCGAAATGGCCTCAGTCTCCTGTCACTGCCCCGTCACGATGCTGGGGAATCTCCAGGCCAGTAACCCAGCCCCCACCCCCTCCCGCACACACAGGGGCCGCTGGACAAAGACCTGACGGAGTGGGAGGGGCCTGCGGGCCGGCCCTCGGGCTCAGGCCGCCGGATCCTTCTGGGACCCGAACCCGCAAATCCTGGCTCCCTCACCCCAAGCCCGCAGACTCCCCAGAGCCCGCCGCTCGCTAACACCACTTCCTCGGCTCCAGACCAGGCGGTGAAGCTGGTGCCGGTTGGCAGCCGAGGGACGATCTCATCGCTGGTCACCCCCTTCCTCCCGGGAAATGACCCTGAGATCCCACGCACCCTCTCGGGTCTCTCCCGGCCTTGCCCTCCGACCTCCGCCTAGTTGGACCCCCTGCCCCTCAGCCCCCTCCCTCCCCGGGCCTCTCACGGCCCGCGCCCGCGGACAAAGCTCTGGACATCGGACCGCAAGTCGCCACCCCCTGACCCCCGGCCGGCCCGCGCGCTCCCGTGCCTGCCCCCTCCCTGGCCTGCAAAGCGTACCTCGGCATCCCGGCCGGGTCCTAGGTGAGTGTGCGCGGCCTGGGGGGGCGTCCGGCCCAGGGACCGGGGCGGGAGCGCGGGCCGGGGGCGACGGGCCAGGGCTGGGGGTCAGCGGCGCTCACCATCCTGGGGCCGCTGCTGCTGCGGCTGCTGCGGCCGCTGCGGCCGGGAGCGGGACTGGGCAGTGGGGGTGGCCGGACAAGGGGCGGCCCAGGCTCCCCCCGCAGGCAGGACCCCCACCCCGCCTCCCCTCGCCCGCCCCCAGCGCCCTCCCTCCGGGCCCGCGCCCCGCCCCTCCCAGCGCCCCGCCCCCACCCCGCTCGCCCGGCCCCTCTCAGCAGCCTCGCCGCCCCGCCTCTCCCTCCCCGGGCTCGAAAATAAATTAGCCACCCGGGGGAAAAAGAGCAAATGACCCTCGGTGCGAGCGTGTCCTTGCGCCACTCTCAGGCTGCTCGCCCGCTCCAGCCTCCCCTCCCGTCGGAGCGGGAAGTTGCGCTGGGGGTGGAGGCTGGCCTGGAGGCGGGGAGACCGGGGAGGCCGGACGGGCGCAGAGGCCAGGACTGAGCTCCTAGCTGCCCTGAGTGGCCGCTGGCTGTGAGCCGCTTCCTGGGTCGAAGGGCAAAGGGGAAGGCGGATGGCCGGACCCGCCCCGTCCGCTGCCTGTCCAAGACCACCTCCCCTAGGACGCCTGTGGACTCTGGCCTACGTCCCTGCCCTACGTCCCTACCCTGGGCGTGCAGAGCAACAGCTTGCAGAATGCCCCTGGCAGAGCGCATAACCAGACGAGGGCACTGTCTCTGTACAGGTGCCACAGAAAAGTGTGTGTGTGTGTGTGTGTGTGTGTGTGTGTGTGTGTGTGTACTACTGAAGCAATGGACTCGGTGGTGTGACAATCGCACTGGAGAGCTTGCCCAAAGAGACTACCGTCATCCTGGGCCCACCAGCACCTACGGATAAGGAGCCCCAGCCACCTAGTGGGCTTACAGGCATTGAGGCTCTCCCAATCTAGAGTAGGCTCCGTTTTAAGCAGGCGTCTCAGAGCTTCTGTGGTGATAAAGGCCAAGACTCCCTCGGCCTTAGGAGGCCATGGCACAGGCGCGACGCTTGGAGGTTCTGGAGGAGCCCAGAGTGTCCAGACGTTCTGTGACCAGCATTTCCCACCCATAGGTAGTGCTTCAGGGCTCTGAGGCCACCCTTTCTGGAATTTCCTTTCCTTCCGGGTGGCAGTTCAGCAAGAGCATCCATAGGACAGGACTCACGCTGGAGGGGCTTCCTCTAACCTGCAGAACAGGCCTCTGACCTCCAAGTCTGGCAAAATTCTAAAGACTATCTCTTCACTTGTGATCACGTTTCCGGAAACTCGAGGATCCCACAGACCCAGGCAGCTCTGCAGATGCCAGGGAAAGGGAAGGCACAGGTCGCCAATCATGCTTTCCCCCACCACACCCCCATAGTCTAAATATGGAAATAAGACGAGTATCCAATAAAGTTCTGAAATTCATCAAGATGGAGGTGTGGGAGGGCTTTTCTGGCCCCAGAATTTTCCTGTTTGTATCCCACTTTCCCGTTCTTACCCACCCATACACCCTGACACAAATCAGGATGTACCAAATCTCAGGAGTGCTGGGCCAGGCCCTCAGCATCATAATCAGAAACACAGGGTGCAAACAACTACAGTTCCCATCTTAGCAGGGCAAGGGCTTTGACAAACAAGAAACTGCTTAAATGTGGTCTTTCTTCACTGTTAGGACATCCGAGGCCAGAGAGAAGCTTGCCTTGCTTGGAGCACTCAGAAAAGCCTGCTCTAGAGCCCCTGCAGTCCTATTCTCTGTACCCCCAGCCCTTGCAGGCTCCCCTGAGGGCCAGCATCCACCGGAGCTGAGCAGAGATACCTCTGTCATCCGGATTGTGACAGGATGCCAAGGCTGGCTGGCCTTGCTGATGGATGTCCCTGGGACCAGACTACACCAGGTTCTAAGATAAGGTGGTGCATTCTGAGGCACCCAGCTTGAAGGAAATGGTCATGTCTACCTAGAGACGAAAGCCTTTCAGTGCCAGGATCTCCAGAGAGCTTGCTCACGCCTCATCGGGGTGCTCGGTGTGCCGCAGAAGCATTCGTGAGGCTCCACAGACCAGCCCAACAACTTGGCAGTATCAGATGGTTTTGATTCTCAGGTGGCCACCGGTCACAGTGAGGGCTTTAGTTAGCAGGTTACTTGCCTCCTTCACTTACATCCCGGCCAGTGCCCAGGCAATGAAGTATTGCTTTCCTTCTCTGAGCTCATTAAGGTCCTGTTAATACATCACCTCGAAACTGACACACACTCAGTCCTGGCAAATGGCCTTTCATCATATCTCCATTCTTGGTCTTTCTAGGGGGCTAATCTCTGAGGGCTCCTGCTTGACCCCTCTCCTATCTGCCCTCAGGCAAGGGATCTGTGCCCTGCAAGCCCCCTGCTGAGGTCACTGGGAGCCTCCCAGGGCAGGTCAAGTGCCCACAATGGATTGAATAATAATAGTGGTAACGATAGCTAACACATTGCTCTTCCAGACCCGTCACCCTCTGCAGCTCTTTGGTTTCTATCACTTCCAGCGTGAAGTATCCACTGCCACCCACCCCAGGAGCAGGGGCTATGTTGGTGTGTAGCTAGATGCTAGCAACAGCATGTGTGTGTGCATGGTGGGACAGCACGTGTGGGCAGGAGTGGGCGGGTACATCTTGGCCCAGAGATGAGCATCAAGTGTTTTCCAAAGCCACGCCGCATGCCTCCCACCCACTGGAAAAGCTTCAGAGGGAGGGAGCAGGTGGGGTGAAGAAAGAAAGAAAAGGGCCCCAAGGAAGGATGGGTGGACAGAGGAAGCAGAAAGAAGTGGAAGGGAGGAAGGGGAAAGGGCGGGAACTCTTTCTATGTGGTCTTCTGATGGCCCCTCAGGAGTCACTATGGGCAGGAGAGGAAGGAAGCATGCATGTCCTGGAGAGAACAGGGAGTGTGCCCAGAGGACACCACACCCCACCAGCTGCTGCCCAAACTTGCTGCTGGTTGGGCTCAGGCTACTCTGGCTACAAACGTTAAGTGCCAGCCTTTTGGGTTTGGGGTTCAGCCATCAAAGCCCCACTGCTAAAGTCTCCTCCACTGCCAAAGCCCTCCTATGCATGCCCATCCCTAAGACTCTCCCAGCTGTGCCTTACCCTACTGCTGTTTTTAAACTTACACCAGTGCCCCCCAACCCCTGCTTCAGGCTGGGTCTGGACCAGCACCCCATAGCCAACACCCCATAGCCAGCATAGTGGTAACGATAGCTAACACATAGCTAACCCCATAGCCAGCCTGAGAGTCTCTAGGAACCTCTGGGAAATAGAAAATGCACTCTTTACTTTCTGATAATCTCTATGTCGGGCCATCAGAGAAGAGTCCCTATTTCACCTCTGCATGCCTAATTCAGGGGGACCCTAGCACCCCACACTCAGAATCCTCAACTTCGCGCTGTTGCTATGTAAACAGAGGTCCCCCGGCCCCCTCCCTACGACACAGCTTTTTTTTTTTTTTTGCACCAGCAGCTTGAATTGACCCCACTTTGTATCTCTAGTCCCGAAGAACTCAGTAACATCCCCAGTGTTTGAACACTTCCAAACCTGAGCCTCAATCTTATTTCCCTTCAGAACCCAGCTCAGTTGAGCTTGTGAGACCCTGTGGTCGGTTGGTAACTACAAACCAGCTGTCCTCTAAGGTCTTTTTCCAGAAGGTTCTACACATCGAATCAGATCTCTGCTTCATGAGTGTCTCTCTCACTCCCCCACCCCTATCCACTCCTACCTCCCATCCCCCATGCCCTCCACCCTACCCCTGTGCATTCTAAGGCAGGACCCACCCCTGCAGGACCCACGCCCTCCCTCTTAACAGTCCCTGGAGACCCACAGGAAGTCTCTCCTCTTTTACTAAGTTTACAAACCCAGGACAGGGTGGGGAATTAGAAAACCAGTTTGCACTGAAGGTCCTTTGCCCCTGCTTTGCCCTCTGGGGCTGGGCCTGATCGGAAAGTCTCAGTACATCTGGTTGTACTTAAAGTAGTGGACTGTGCCTCCTGCTCAACCTCCTCCCTTCTAACTCGGTCCTCTACTCCCTCCTTGAGCCTCAGAGGGGAGGGGCTTAGCAAAGCCAACCCTACCAGAGCTGTGGTGCCTTGGTGCTGTGGAACAGAGGTGAGGCCGTGGGGCCGTGGGCTTCAGTAGTACACACACACACACACACACACACACACACACACACACACACACACAC
>JANHMN010000012.1:2478640-2509914 GCA_030674055.1 Rhabdomys pumilio | reverse complement strand
CACACACACACACACACACACACACACACACACACACACACACACACTGAATAATAAATGCTCTATTGGAAAATTCGGACAGTGGTCATTGTGAATGTTTAAATACTTTTGAGCTGTTTGCACCAGCCCTATGTGCCCCTCACACACATCTATCCTCCTTTCTCCGTTCTCCCTCGACCATCCAATTGCTACAGGGCTCTGGCTTAAAACCCTCTACACCAAGTTCCAGCAACCTCCCTCAGTGGCCTAGCCCATAAAACAAACACGTGACCATTCTATTCGGTGTCACTGCTGTTTAAAAAGCATGACTATTTTATTTTTTTTAAACAATTTTTTAAAAGATGTATTTATTTATTTTTTGAGTACACTGAAGCTACCTCCAGACACACCAGAAGAGGGCATCAGATCCCATTACAGATGGTTGTGAGCCATCATGTGGTTGCTGGGAATTGAACTTGGGACCTCTAGAAGAGCAGTCAGTCAGTGCTCTTAACCACTGAGCCATCTCTTCAGCTCCGTGTGACTACTTTATATTTATTGGAAAGGAAAGCCAATTAAACTGAGTAGGATTTAATATCACTTATTGAAAAGACTTTTAAAAATAAATGCAACTATCCATTGCTGGACCCTGTGTGCTGCCTTGCCAGAGAGCTCCATCTCCTGTCCAGCCCCGGCCAACTCCATCCATGAGCGCAGAAAACAAGTTCTTCATTTTTTTAAGTATTGACTGATGTATTCATTTATTTGAGTGGGTACATGTTCATGGCATTGTTCGGACGGCAAATTTTGAGAGTCTGTTCTTTCCTGCTGAGTGAGCCCTGGGAATCCAACTCAAGTTACCAGACTTAGCAGCAATCACCTTTACCCATTGAGCCAGTTTGGCTGCCCTTGTGTGTATGAGAGCGTGCTGCTCGCCTATGTGTTTTGCCTTATTGTAATCTGAATACCACATGCACAATGTGCCTGGGCAGGCCAGAAGAGGCCCTCTAATCCCTTGGAATTGGGATTACAGACAGCTGTGATCCACCATGTAGGTGCTGGGAATCGAACCCAGAGCCTCATAAGAACTGAACCATCCCTCCAGCCTCCCACCTCCTTTTTTTTTTCCCCTTTTGAGGTAGGGCATTACTATGCTGTACAGAACCTGAGCTCACGCTAGCCCAGGAAGAACTTGTGACTGTCTTGCTCCAACGCCCCACACAGCGGGGATTGAGGCCTGTGCCACCAGGTCAGCCTCGCAAATACAGCTCTGACATCAATCACTTTTGCTCATCTATAATACAGAAAATGTGGATAAAATAAAAATTCTTTTAAAACTGTATTCCATTCGGGACAGTAGCTGTTCGCGTGCTTGGTGAGTGCCGCTCTGCTCTGAGCTTCTTCGTCTCCTCCCAAAACAAAAAGAATTAGGTAATAGAAAAAGAATTCTCATGTTCAGAGTCTGGCTCCTGGAATCATTTTATTTTTTATTTTCATTTTTTATTTTATTTATTTATTTATTTATTTATTTATTTATTTATTTTTTTTCGAGACAGGGAGCTGTTTACTGGGTTGCTCATTTCATGTGTAGCCCTGGCTGTCCTGGAACTCACTCTGTGGACCAGGCTGGCCTCGAACTCAAAAATCCACCTGCCTCTGCCTCCCAAGTGCTGGGATTAAAGGCGTGCGCCACCACCGCCCGGCCCTGGAATCATTTTAAAACTCTGTACTGCTGGTGCCTGCCTTTCACGCTGGTGAACCCTCAAGAAGATTAATGACATTGGTGATCAGACATTTCTGAAGTGCACTGTACGGTATAACTATCTGTTGCTGGATAAAAAGTTGTCCCAAACTTAACAGCTTTAGACAGCAAAAGTTTTATTCTCTAAGGGTCAGGAGCACAGGAGTCTTAGCTCCTGGTTCTGGCTCATCATGGCTTCTTGTGAAACTGCACACAAGCTGTCATGCCAGAAGCTGAAGAATCTATTTCCAAGGCCATTCTCATGGCTGGTGGCAGACCTCACTTCCCAATTGGCATTGGCTGGGTGCCCGAGGTTCTCACAGTTTCTACAGACCTGTTTCCTTATGACAGAAATGCTGGCCCCATTCAAAAGGCTGCTGTCGAGTCAGGACTAAGACATCACTGTAACTGTCCTTTGAGACACCAAGAAAGCCAGGAAAGTCTTAGGTTTCTATAGCTGTAACAAGTCACCATGACTAAAAAGCAAGCTGGGGAGGAAAGGGTTTATTTGGCTTATCCTTCTACAGCCCTGGTCATCATCAAAGGAAGTCAGGACAGGAACACAGACAAGGCAGGAACCTGGAGGCAGGAGCTGATGCAGAGGCCATGGAGGGGAGCTGTTTACTGGGTTGTTCACTATGGCTTGTTCAGCACATTTTCTTTTTATTTTATGTGTTTAGTTGTTTGTTTGTTTGTTTGTAGAACCCACAACCCAGGGACAGCACCACCCACAAAGGCTGGGCCCTTCACACAAATCACTAATTAAGAAAATGCCTTACAGCCGGGCAGTGGTGGCGCACACCTTTAACCCAGCACTTGGGAGGCAGAGGCAGGTGGATTTCTGAGTTCAAGGCCATCCTGGTCTACAGAGTGAGTTCCAGGACAGCCAGGACTACACAGAGAAACCCTGCCTTGAAAAAACCAAAAAAAGAAAAAAGATAAAAAAGAAAAGAAAAAGAAAAAAAAATGCCTTACAGTTGGATCCTATGGAGACGTATTCTCAATTGACATTCCCTCCTCTCTGATAATTCTAGCTTGGCTCAAGGTGACATAAGACTAGCCAGCCCAGCCACCAAGTTCACACATGCAGAAAGGGTAGCTGACACTCAGGGGCGTTTAGCTGACATATTAAGATGCCACCGAGTAAAAGACGTACGTGTACTGATTTTTAAAGTGCTAAAAGGAAACCAGGTGTGGGCAACCACACCACTAATTTTAGTACACAGGCAGCTGATGCAGGAGGATTACCACAAGTTTGCTGACAGGCTAGGCTACAAAGGAGTTCCAAGCTAGTTTTGGATGTAGAATAAGACCTTGTCTTAGAACAAATAAAGAAAAAATGTTAAGGAATATACAGCTAAGAGTTGATGAGACAGCATGGCCCAGAAGTCTGGAATATTGGGAGCTCCTGGATCTTTCTATCTTTGCATTCTGACACTGGCTCTGGGTGGTTCCCCTGAGGGTCACTGTGTTAGCCAATTCAGAGACAAATGATTTAGAGAATAAAAGATTTACTTGGGTTCCTAATTTCAGAGTCTCTGCGGTAAGTCGGCTGGGCCATTTCTAGGTAAGTTACAGTGAGGGAAAACATGCTGGAACTCACTTCACAGGAAGTGAGAGAGTCAGGAGGAGGCCAGGGACAGGCACACCACCAGTGACCTGTTTCCTCTACTTCCTAAAACCTCTTCAGCTCTGGTCAAGGTTCCATGATTCAGTCACCTCTCAGAACGGCCACCAGCTAGGACCAGGCCTTCAACACATGAGCCTTTGGGGCATAGCTCACATTCAAGCTGTGACCACCACAATGCGGCTTTTGTAGTTCTGCTGTGTATATCCACCAGTCTTTCCAACAAAACCCCAGCATCTCCTTGAGTTAGGTTCCTTTGGGTGTGTTAGCTGAACTTGGGGTGATGCCTTAAATTCTTTCTCACACAAAGGAAATCTGGAGGTGAAAATGTTGGTGTGGGAATCCCACCAGCACCCATGAACTGCCCAGGACATGACTTAACTCTCAAATTTACATTCTAAAATACCTGGTGGAGCTCCAGACCCATGTTGTAACCCAAAGTGGGCAAAATGGAAGGACCAAAGGCTGCCCCTCCCCAGGGGCCACTCTCCTAACAGCTCTGCTCTCCTGAAGCTCGGCTCATCCATGCTCTCTGTTCCTGCATTTAGTGTGTCTGCCTCAGGGAGTGGGGGTGCTTGTGTCTGTGGAAGTGAGCATGCCTCTAGTGTGTTTGTGTGTGTGTATGTGTTTGTGTGTGCTTGATCCTGTGGAAGTATGTATACCTCTGGGGGGGGTGCATCTGCCTATGCAAGTGTGCAAGTCTCTATGTGTGTGTGTGTGGGGGGGGTGCTCTCCTGCCTATGGACTTGTGCATGACTCTGTGTGTAGGGGAGGTACTCATATCTGTAGAAGTGTGCATGCCTCTGTGTGTGTGTAGAGGTGGTGATTCTGCCTGTGGAAGTGTGCATGTCTCTGTGTGTGTGTGTCTGTGTGTGGTGGGGGGCTCTCCTGCCTATGGAAGTATGCATGCCTCTGTGTTTGTGTGTCTGTTTGTGTGTGTGTGTGTGTGTGTGTGTGTGTGTGTGTGTGGTGAAGTGTTCCTGCCTGTGGAAGTGTGCATGCCTCTGTGTGTGTGTGTGTGTGTGTGTGTGTGTGTATGCGTGTGTGTGTGTGTGTGGTGAGGTGTTCCTGCCTGTGGAAGTGGCATGTCTGTGTGTGTGTGTGGGGGGGTGTTCCTACCTGTGGAAGTATGCGTGTGTGTGTGTGTGTGTGTGTGTGTGTGTGTGTGTGTGTATGTTGGGATGTTCCTGCCTGTGGAAGTGTGCGTGCCTCTGTGTGTGTGGGGGTGTGTGTTTCTGCCTGTGGAAGTGTGCATGTCTGTGTGTGTGTGTGTGTGTGTGTGTGTATGGGCATATGGGCTCTCCTACCTATGGAAGTGTGCATGCCTGTTTGTGTGTGTGTGTTGGGATGTTCCTGCCTGTGGAAGTGTGCATGTCTCTGTGTGTGTGTGTGTGTGTGTGTGTGTGTGTGTGTGTGTGTGTGTGTGAGTGGTGGTGGGCTGTTCCTACCTGTGGAAATGTGCATGTCTCTATGTGTGAGGTTCTCATGCCTATGGAGAATTTGGAGTCATCTTTCCCCTTCCACCACATGGATTGTGGAGTCAGAACTCAGGTCACCAGGCCTGACAGCAAGTGTTGAGCCATCTTACACATGGGGCCATCTCAACAGTACACATTTTTATTCTTTAAGGCACAAGAGAGGAAAATGTATGCTGGGGTCCACAGTATCCTTCACTGTCCTCTCTGGAGGGCTAGGATAGCCAGTGCTAATAGCGACATGTGGCCATTGCTCCTGAAAAGAAAACACAGACTCCATTCCTCAAGGTGGACCTTCCATGATGAGGTGAAGTCACTGAAGCCTCCACTGGTGAGGGCAGGAACAGACGCTCATCCACTCTGGTGTCCATGGGCCAACTTGACTCAATTCAGCCTTGCATCCTACCGAAGCCCTCTTCCACAGTCACCAGAGGTAAGGGTGGACAGCCAGGCACTTGTCTCTCAGGCCTGACGGGTCTCAGAATCACAGATACAGACCGAGGGCAGAGCCAGGTATGGTCTCTCCAACCCGTGGCCACCCTTGTCTTCCCTAGGCACCTTTTGAGGTTGCAAGGTGATAGCGCCCTCGACAAATTTATGGGGCCACATTCGCAGCTATCCTAGGATTCAGGCAGCCGGTGGGACATGGGTTGGATGTGTTTGCCTGAAACAATCAACACACTGAAATATCTAGTGTCACGCCTGGCACATAGCAGGTGCTCACCAAACGGGGATAACATCCTCCTCGGCCTCTGCAGCAGCCTCGTGCTGGTCTGCTGCAGCTGGAGTGCCAACTACACTTGGCACGTGAGGTTTTCTGAGCGTCCCTTTGCGGTATCCTGTTTGTAGCAGTGTAGCGGCTGCAGAGGATTTCCTCTCCTTGTTCCTCCCTTCCTTCCAGTTCCTACTCTGCCCTACTTCTTCCAGGAAGCTCTCCCTGACTGCCAAGCTCTCGGGTGACCTCTCAATTCGGGGTCCACATTCCCTTCATAATAGGATTCCAGGCTCTCCCAACCCAGTTCAGATGAGACCTGCACCATAAGACCACTGGCCTCAGAAAGGGGAGGCTACCCTCTCTCACCACATGCCCACTGCAGAAGGCCTTGATGGGGGTTGGGAGAGTGAGAAGGAGGCCACCTGCCAGAGTGGCAGCAGACAGGCCAGCTAAATCCTTGACCTAGGATTTAAGAGGTCGGGCATAGTTCAATAGAGCACTCCAGGCTGAATCTCAGCTCATTCACCCAGGTCAGGGGGATGAGGGATAGAGGAGGAGGGTACGAAAAGGGAGGAGGCCCCTCTCTTCCAAGAGCCCGGTGTCTTCATTCCTGGCTTTCTAAGCACTGCGGAGCACCCTGAACCCCACACCTCCCATCCCCCAGCAGTGCAGAAGCGGAGGGTGGGCGGGACAGAAAGGAGGGAAGCTGGTGCCTGGGGTAGAATGAGAGTTCAACTCAGAGCCTTTTACGAGCAGAGTCCTTTTCCTTTGTTGAGACCGGGGTTTCAGCTCTGCCCAGTTCCCGGCTGACCCTAGACCAGCATCAATTTTGTAATTCTTTCCTACTTAGGTCCAACTAGGGTAGAGAGGAGATCCCCGGAACCGCGGGACGGTCGGATGGAGTCCTATGTGTAATACAGTGTTTTGTGTTTGTTTCAGTTTTGTTTTTCTGGAGTGACCACCATCGTTCGATGAGAGAACGACCCAGGTTGGGTCTAGCTCCAGCCATCAGCAGCCTCCCCCACAGGATGCCAGTGAGGTCTACCCTCCGGTGATGCTATGCAGATGAGATGCAAAGCAGGACGAGATGTCTGTGGGGATTGGCTGGTGCCGAAGACCTTGTGGCCCAATCCTGGGCTGCTGGAGGCCTGAGCTTCTCCCCGCCCTCTCAGCCCTTGTCCGGCCGATAAATCAGCTCAGTCATCGTTAATGGCTCCTGACTAATTGCCTGGACTTGGGCTCCAGGGCTCGGGTCGCCCACATTAAAATTCAATCAGGCCCAGCACTAGCTATTAAATATTCATTGGGAGAGCTTCCCGAAACCGGGCTGGGGGGGATGGGTTGGGTTAAGAGGGGCTACCTGGAGTTGCAGCCTACTTCTAGGGCTGCTGCTCCCACACTATTTACTCTTCGGCAACTGCAGCCTGGTTTCCAGTCTGTTCCAGCGGGCAGATATCACTCCGGAAGCCTCGGAGTCATCTCTAAAGGACTTTGAGACCAAGACGACTTAAGGAAGTGTAGAAATAAGTCAGGCCAAGGCTGCCCCAGACCTGCTCTGCGCTCTGAGCGTGCTTGGTCACCTTGCCTCAGGGGACCCCTCTGCAAACGTGAATACTGGAACTTTGGGTTCCTTCAGTTCCATCTAGGAATGGAGTAGCTCCAGGTATAGAGGCTTGTTCATGTGCTAGAGAGATGGCTGGGTGGGTTCCCAACACCCTAGTGGGTTGAATCTCACAGCTACCTGTAACTCCAGTTCCAGGTGATAGATGATTTTCTGTAAGCGAGCGCGCGCGCGCACACACACACACACACACACACACAGAGAGACAGAGAGAGAGAGAGAGAGAGAGAGAGAGAGAGAGAGAGAGAGAGAGAAAGAGAGAGAAAGGAATTAAAAGTAAAATTAATCCTTAAAAAGAAATGAACAAAAAACCCAGAGGCTTGTCCAGCCTGGAGCCATAATGAACAATATCTGGATCCCAGAGCTCCAGGCCAGCCTAGGCTTTAAGACCCTATCTCAAAAGCCAACGGGCAAAACCCCAGAGCTTTCCTCCTGAGCAGAGCCTCTAGGTCCCACGCACTCTCCAGGCACTGGCTGACGTCAAGACTCAGAGGCAGAGCATCTGTACAGCAGGATGAGTGTGTGCTGGAAGGAAGGAGGGGGTCTAGGCAGTCCTCCTCCTCCCCTTAGCGCAGGAATGCAGTCCTCCAGCTTTTGAGACTGAGCAGAATGCGGAGAAGTTCTAAAGCAGGGTACCAAGGAGTGAGGTGGGATGGGGGGCGGGGAGTTAGAGGGAGGAATGGGAGGGGGGATGCTGGAAAGCAAAGCATACTCATACACACCCACACTGTGGCCACAGGGCTATAAAGAAGGTGTAGCAGAAGCAATGTTAGCAGAGACCCAAAGCTTGTGGAATCTGCTCAGGAGCAGGAACGTCCTAGGCCTCTGTACTTTACTGAGATTCCCACTGCTAACACCAAAGGGTGTTAGGAGAGAAAAAAGTAGCAGGGCATCTGCTAGAAGGGACCCATGTCCTCTCCTTTCCTCAAAATTCTTCAGAAACAAAGTGCCTGCTCACAGACCTCTTCCCCTCTATGTCGCTCTCCCTGTTCCTGGTGCTTGAGGTGGGTCACAGCCGGAAGGCTAAGCCTGCCAGAATGATGGGGAGTCCCTCACTTACTACAGAGAGGCCACTGCAAAGCTCCAGGGCGGGTGTGAGGTTCAAGGACCAGACCACAGTTCTTGAAGAACACAGAAAGACGCCTTTTTAAAGATAGAATCTCACTATGTAACTGTAGCTGGACTAGAACTCACAGTGTAGACCAGACTGGCCTCGGAGTCAATAGAGAGCTGCCTGCCTCTGCCTTTTTGTTCCATCATATCTAAGCCCACCCCACACTGGCCCAGCGGGAAACCTAAAATCTTCATCTGGGAACTTCTACTCCTCAGGGCTTCGATGCTCCTCCGAAACAGGAAATGGTACCCAAGAACCATCCCCTATCCCGGAAGCAGGCAGGCCCCAGGGCTGGGTGCAGAATTCAGTGTCTGGCAGCCATTAGCCACAAGGAAGGGAGCTAGAGCTGGGAGGCCTCAGACCTCAGCAGGTCAGGAGTGACCTCAACCAAGTGTCCGATTCCAAAGCCAAACGTCACAGGCAATCCGGGATTCCAAGCTTGTCCCACGTGTGGTTCCCATTACGGCTGGCTGGGGTCTTCCTAAAGGCCAGGCCGGATTTCTGAGCACCTCCCCCACCTACCACAGGCCCTTTGGAATGTCTTACCCTCCTCCAAAATGTGGCCTCGCTAAGCGCAATCTTTGGATTTTCAGAGGGACAACCCTTCCCCTGAAATAGGTTTTCCCCCACTAGATGGTTATGAGGTAGGTGTGTGTGTGTGTGTGTGTGTGTGTGTGTGTGTGTGTTTGTTCACACTCTTTAAGAGGTCAAAGGGATAGACCATAGCCTTCCAAAAAAAGCTAATTTCCAAAGACCCCCTACTCTGAGACCAGGGGGTCTTCTCTCCTCTCCAGGTCAGCTGCTTTTATTCCCACTGCAACTCCGAAGCCTGGATAATTGCGACTGGCGCCATGACCTTTGACTCTCAGGCCTTTACTCCACACTGCTCAGAATGCAGGCACCCTGAAGCCCAGGCTTGCAACTCAGACCATCCCCTCCTCCAGCACTTGTGGTAAATTCCCTAGGGCTCTGTGGCCGTGGGTACAACCTGGTCCCTGCCTGCACAGGTTTGTTCCATGGTATTTTTAGACTCATAATGAGGCTGTAAAATATTTTAAAGTGTTGATATCAGTTAAAAATCATGAGCCAACAGATACAAACATACTTCCTTGTAAATAGTGAGGGGCATGGCGGTGCACACCTACAATCCCTGCCTCTGGGAACTCAGGGAAAAGGATCAGAAGTTCAAAGTCATCTTCCCCAACATGGTGAGTTCAAGACTACGGACTACATGAAACCTTGTTAAAGAGGTGGGGGGAGGGAGAGAAGAGGAGGAAGAGGAGGAGGAGGAGAAAAATGAACCTGGCAGTCCTAAGTTTGCTCATGCCAACAGTTGGCTGAAGCTTCCTAACAGCAGTGGGAGCTTACCTGCACATGCACTGTAGACCCACTGGGTCCTACTGTCTCCCAAGTCTAAAGCTCAAGATTAAGCTGGGCAGTAGTGGCAAATGCCTGTAAACCCATCACTGGTGAGGCAGAGGCAGACAGATTTCTGTGAGCTGGAGGCCAGCCTGGTCTACAGAGAGTTCCTGGACAGGCAAGATTGCACAGAGAGACTCTGTCTCAAAAAATTAGAGACAGACAGAGACATACATAGAGAGAAAGACAAAGAGATATAGAGAGATGCAGAAACTAAATAGTGAAAAAATATATTTAAAAAAAGTTTTAAAGGGAGATGAAGCCCAGGAGCCCTGTACATGCTCATTCTAGGCAAGGGCTCTACCTCCGAGCTGCATCCCAGGCCCTGGATCACCTGCCTTCCGGCCAGTGACCTTTTTCTCTCACTTCCTGGCCTTGGAAGTTCCTACCTGTCTCCTCCTGAAGATACTTTAAGGTACTATAGCAAATTCAGGTCTAATTAGCTTGGTCCTAATGGCTCATCAGGCCAGCCAGCCTCCCTCTTACTCTAGCTGACTCCTCCCCCTCCAACACAGGCCCCATGCCCACCAGGGGACTCCCTCACCCAGTCTTGGGGAGCACTCTTTCTTCTGCCTAGAGTACCTCTCTTCTGCCCTGAGGAAGCTACCTTCAGATTGGCCAGTGGGCACCCTGGTTCCAGAAAACTTCCCAAAGCATGATCCCTTTGTAGAAAGACCACCTCTAAGACCAACAGGCCTGCCAGGTATCCCAGGCCAGCAGCCTGGTGCTAGGAACTCACGTGGAAATTCTGGGAGTAGGAAGAGAGGCAGAGGACATGTTCTGCATCTTAGGTTGGAAGCACATTTGCATCTCCATGTGACATGGCCTGCAGTGAGCAGAATCTGTAAAGGAAACACGGAGCAAGCACCGGCTGGGGCTATAGCTCAGTGCTGGCTCAGCACCTACAAGGTCACAGGCACAAGGGCTTAAAAAAATGCATGTTTTTGACAGACCCTTCGTATATGGCCCAGGCTAGCCTCTAACTTGCCGTCCTGCCAACAACCACCCTGCTAGTTCTGGGTTCACATGCATGAGCATGGGACACACCAATGGGAAAAAAACAAAAACCTTTCAGTGGGAAAAAAGAGACCAGAACAGGAGAAAACCTGATGTCTCCAGGGGCGATTTTCAGATATCTGTGACCTTCTCTTCCAGATCTCACCTTCACTGCTGCAGCTGTTGAAGAACCGGGCGTGGTCTTGGCCTAGCCAGATTCCTAGCTCAGGCGCTGCTTTCTCAAGGCTCCCAGATGTCACCAGCCGCCTACCTCAATGGTGTATTTTGTTTGTTTGTTTGTTTGTTTGCGTTTCGAGACAGGATCACGGCCAGTAGCCTGAGTTTGCAGTACTTTCTCCACTTGCTAAATGCTGGGATTATAAACGTGCACCTTATGCCTGGCTCTCAGCTGACTCAAGCGCCTTACCCCAACCTTCCCAAGGGTCTTACAGATGGGATTCCCCCAGATCAGCAGAACTAACTACTTTCCCCAGCATAGTTTTCCATCTTTTGGCTAACTCTAGAATCAGTCTTCAGGACCACACCCATGAAGCTGTCGGGAGAGCCAACTCTGATCCCCAGGTCCCAGAAAGCCAGCCTCTTGGTTCCCAGATCTAAGTTGTGCCTTCTCCTGCCCACTCAAGTCTGAGCCTTGGCTTCTCCACTTCAATCCTCCCCACACTGACGCGTCTGTGGGTTCCAGATTGCAGGCTACACATCTCAAAGCCAGTGAGGGAGCCTGGGAGGGATAACCCCCACCCCCTCCAGATCTGACTCTATGAGGCAGAGGCTGAGAGACCGGGTGCCCGCGAGGGTTGGGGAGAAGACTGGTCTCCCACCAAGCAGCGGAAGAAGACCGTGGCTCGCGCAGGCCGAGCGTGGGGGGAAGGGAGGAGCTGAGAGCAGATGGCAGCAATTACTGCTCGGACCCTCCCCCGCCTGCAGCCTCAGGCCAGAAGATCGGCTTCGCCGCCTCTGCGGACTCTGAGGACCTGAGGGGCGGGAAGCACAGGGGCACCGGCGTTCCAGCTTAGAAGCAAGGGTATGAGTGTCAGGTTGGGACAACTCTTTCTCCAGGGACAGCCCTGGTAGATCCCCTGTGGACCCGGGAGGACCCATCCTCGCAGAGCACCCAGCACCCGCAGGGCCTCAAAGGTCCGAAGATTTATTTGCAGGCTGGAGAGAAGGAAGCTACATGACTGTGCGGTTTTGTGAGCTAATCAAGGAGGCAGAGGGTGAATGGTGTCCAAAATTTAAGCCTTGGGACTTGGCAGGCAACTCCTCCTGGAGGAGAAAGGCAAAGGGCACCTTCCTCACAAAAGCAAGGCAGGGCCTTGATTAACCTGCTGATTAGAAAAGAGTAAATGGTTAGACCCTGTGTCAGGGACAGGCTTAAAGAGAGCAGGACTCCAGAAGCTCAGAACAGAAAAAGCTGAATCATTTGGCTCCTTGGTCCTTACTGAATTCCTTTCCCTTCTTGGCCTGAATCTTGTCTCTGTAACTTGAAGACGTCCATAGATCAGAGTCTGATCCCAAATTTGTTGTACAAGTGAAAAAGCTCTCATTTCTCCAGGATCAGTTTGCATAGCAACAAATAGACGGTTAAAACCACTAATCCAGAAAACCGAGGCCACATGCCGTGCTCTCTCTGCTTTCCACCAGCATGCTTCCCTCAAAAGAAAGCCCAGGCGTTGTTCCTGAGCACCCCACATCCCCACCTCCACTCACTGCTTGCTGCTGAATTTGACAGACTTGAGCTGCCTGGTCCCCTCTGCCGGTCCCCTCTGCCGTTTTTCCATACTGCAGAGGCAACCCACCCACTGGCTCCGCCGCCTTTATAATTGCCTCTTAACCTCACATAGCTGTTCCAGGGGATATACACCAATTCTGTAACTAGACTCTTTATTCACTTGCTTGGCAGTCACAGCCTCAGCTCCATGAGCTCATGACCTTGTCTGGCTCATTATCTGCTAGGGCAATGGAGTAAACTTTGGAGACACTCCATACTCCACACATAGGCTGAACAGTTAACAAATGGAGACATCCCTGAATAACAAACTGGATGCTGCTCCATTTGGTCACCTCCACCTAAAAGGGCTTTTCCCTGAGAGGAATTAGAGGAATTAGTTGCAAGCACCTGTATACACCATGTTCCCAGAGACACCTTACCTGAGTTGTCTGCCCTAACTGAGTGCAGACTCAGTGCAGGGCAGGCGTTATCTCAGCACCTAGGATGACTTAGCTAATTACCTTCACACCCTATAAAGTAGACAGTATTATGTCATCTTCCAGGCCGACACACCCTGTACATCCAGACCCATCAAAGAACAAAGTTACCCAACTAATGCAAGCATGTTGCAAGCCCTGGATTGAGGTCACTACCACACAACGGGTTGGGGTGGGCTACTAAAGACTGAGCCTAGGATAGTTCATAAGTATTGCAGGGAGGGGAAACAGAACAGGACATCAGGGAAGAGCCTGGACGGTGAGGTGGGGCACAGGATAATCTTGTCAAGAATAAAGGAAAGCACAGTGATGGTGGTGCACACCTTTAATCTCAGCACTCTGTGTTAGGGCTCTGTAGAGCAGTGGTCCTCAACCTTCCTAATGCTGTGACCCTTTAATACAGTTCCCCATCTTGTGCTGACCCCCTACCATAAAATTATTTTCATTGCTGCTTCATAACTAATTTTGCTACTGTTATGAATTGTAATGTTTTCCAATGAATCTGTGTTTTCCAATAGTCTTAGGTGACTCCTGTAAAATGGTCATTTGACCCCTAAAGAGGATGTGACCCACAGGTTGAGAACTGCTGTTCTAGAGAAACAGAACTTGTAGAGTGAATGTGTGTATGTATGTATGTATGTATGTATGTATGTATGTATTCATGCAGTGGCCCAGCTAGTCCAGCATTGGCTGTCTACCATCAGAAGGTACAAGAATCCTGAAGTTAAAACCATGAGGCTGGATATCTCAGCTGATCTTTAATATGCACCAGAAGCCCAAAGATGTATTCTAATTCCAGTGAAGAAATGGACTTGCTAGCAAGAGCAAGCAGACAAAGGTAAAGCAAGCTTTCTTCTTCCATGTCCTTTACAGAAGGCAGAGGAAGGCAGATTTCTGTGTTTGAGGCCTGCCTGGTCTACAGAGTAAGTTCCAGGACAGCCAAGGCCACATAGAGAAGCTGCATTAGGAAAAAAAGAAAAGAGAGAGAGAGAGAGAGAGAGAGAGAGAGAGAGAAAGAGAGAGAGAGAGAGAGAGAGAGAGAGAGAGAGAGAGAGAGAGAAAACAATCAGGGAAGGGTACCATGGGAGCAATAGCAGAATGCATACCTGGGAGTAACCAATAGCTCTCTAATTTGACCCAAGGCCTACTGGTCAAGAGGGAAATCAATGTGGTTTGGGGAAACTAGTTAACTACCTAGGACTAGTTAACTAACTCCCTAGGACTATTGAAGTCACAGGTTTTGAAGGAGAATCTATAGTTACTTCATTCATTCATTCATTCATTCATTCATTCTTGGCTTTTTTGAGACAAGGAAGTACTTCACCTGCCACTGGGGCTAGTGTGTGAATTAGAGCAAGGGTACCTACCCATCACCCTTGGTCCTCTTCATCAGGGCCACTACTGGGAGCCCTCCTAGGCTGTGGGCCTGGGCTGCCAGTCATGGCCTCCTCTGCACTTCGCCTTATGTGCAGCTAGACCTCCAGGGAAGTTCAGTGAGAAAATAATGAGGTAAAGGAGTGACTGGAGAGCAGCGGGAGACAGGTGAAGGAAGAGCTGGATACAGGGAGTCAGCCTTCCTTCCTTGTAACCCACCCAGTCTGACTTCAGACTCATAACCCTGCCTCAGCCAGGTTGGCCAGCACACTCAGTCCCTTGTCACTTTAAGTTTTTTTTTTTTTTTTTACATAGTATCTCTCATTAAACCCAGAGCTCATTGACTGGCTGGGCTTCAGGGATCTGCCTGTCTCCATGTCTGTCCCCTCACCCCCCACCCCTGCACCCGCTCCCCTGTGTTAGGATTACAATGTTGCAGAAACACTGGGACTTCTTTCTTCACTTGTATTCATTTCTTTCTTTGTTGTGGGCGTGCCTCAGTGTGTAAATGGAGATAAGAGGTTCTCTCCCTCCATCTGTACGTGGATTCTGGAGATCCAGCTCAGCTCACCAGACTTAGGCAAGCACCTTTACCCATGGAGCTATCTTACAGGCACCACTCTAGCTTTGAAGAAGATAGACTCAGGCCCTCACACCTTTATGGCAGACACTTTGGTGACAGAGCCATCTTCTCAGCCCGGGACCTCATCTTTTTCATCTGTAAAAGATGATGAGAGATCTGGCCCACATTTCTGATCGGGTTCCTATGTAGATTGTGAAGGGCAAGTCCATGAAAGGCCTGCCTGCCCCTTTCTGTCTTTGCAGGGACCTGAGCGGGTAGGAGGTACTGAAGTGACTAGCTCCCTTCCCCCACAGCCCTGTCCCCCAGTCCCCCAGAATTTATAGATTCCTTATTGTCTTGCACAATGGCCTTCCTGGGGAGGGGGTGTAGCAGGAGAGGGGCCTAGGGAACGGAGAAGTCAAAGGCTAATTAAAAGCCAGCCACACCCATAGCCCTTGTAAGACAGACTGCAAGTGAGTGGCCATGCCTCTTAGCAGTTCCAGTGGCCTGGCTTCTGTGGCTCTCTCTGCTGAGAGAGAGAGAGCACCCAGGTGAATCCATTGCTAATCTTTCCACTTTCCATTCGGCTCCCTTGCCCTATCCCACCCCGTGGTTCCTGTAACTTTAGCTCACCTTGTAGCCCTGCACTTTCTGTGGGTGTTCTGAGGCCTTTGAATAGAAGGGTCCCCAAGACTCTGGGAGATGGCCTCCTCCCCCAGTCTGGCCTCAGGGAGAGGGTGGGAGGCTGAGAGTCGTAGACCTGACAGATGGTGCGCCATGTTAACAGATGACATGGAAAACAGAATTACTCAGCTGCTGGTCCGTGCTCTTTCCCCCACCAAAAGGGGTGGCCTTCACAATGAACTCAAAGTGGAGGGTTGCTGAGGAGAGGGAAAGAGAAGTCATGGACCTCAGAGAACAGGGAAAGATGTGGCTCGGATGCTGGTTACTCATCTGCCAGGTGATGTTGGCCAGACCCATCAGCCTCTGGGGCTTGTTTGCTCGTCTATCAAACAGGTCCATGAAAAAGTCTGCCTTGTCTTTCTCCCTGGCTTTTCTGAAGACAAGTGTTTGTGTCTGTCAGATGAGCATTAAACAGGGCATGGTGGCACATGCCCAAATTCCCAAGGCTCTGGAGGCCTTGTGAGGTTCACAACAGCTACATAGTAAGACCTTATCTTGCCAGAAAAAACAAGGTGTCTGAGGGAGGGTGAGCCAACACTCAGCAGATATGAGAACACTGGAAGGATGGCTTACTTTGTGAGATAGTTTAAAAAAAAAAAAAAAAGAATAGAAATTTCATAGCAGTTGTGGGCTGAAAAAATGGCTCAGCAGTTAAGAGCAAATATTGTTTTTCCTGAGAACCTGACACTTCTATCTGATACTTCTCTGATGCTCCAGGGAATCCAGTTCCCTATTCTGATCTCCAAGAGCACAACCTACACATGCAATTAAAATAAACCTTTAATAATGCACTTTTTACAGTGTGTGTGTGTGTGTGTGTGTGTGTGTGTGTCTGGGCCTGTGACACAGATCACCTGTGGAAGAACAACTTGGAAGAGCTGGTTCTCTCCTCCCACCACGTAGATCCCAAGAATTGAACTCAGGTCATCAGACTTGGTGGCAGACACCCTTATCCACTGAGTCATCTCACTGACCCTTGGAATTTGCTTTTAGTGTCATGTGTGCCCATGTGTCCTGAGTCCAGCTGAAATGAGAAGAAGAATGAGACTGGGCTGAAACACCCAGAGCAGAGGACATTCTTCACTGACATCCGTGGAGAACACTGGCTGGATACAAAGTATCATGTGACATGTGCTAATGGGAGAGGGCTGTGACATGTGCTAATGGGAAAGGCCTCTGGCATGCAGGCCGGGGACCAAGCTGCTCAGCCTAAGTGAGGTTGGTGGCTGTGAAGGGGCTATCACAGAGTCTGTTGACTGTCCTATTGGTGGGCGATGATGCTTTCTGTTTCCTAAGATTCTTGGTACCTGAGTTCTGAAGATGCTGTCCCTGGTGAGCCTGGGCTTGAGCTAAGCAGAGAGAGGGAGGGTCATGAGAGCCTGGAAAGTGTCCGAGAGACCCCTCCCCTTTCCCCATGGGGAGTGCTGAAGGGTTTGTCACAGGTGCACTGCAGTGATGCTTAGAATCTTCCTGCCTGAACTTCACCCATGACCCTTGCTCCTGCCCACACCCCGGGGCCATCATCCATAGAGGGTGGGCTGATCAGAGCCAACCCTAAATCAATCCCAGACTTCCCTGGCCAGCCCTGAGTTATGAGCTGTCGGCATTGTGATGTAGATCCTGGTTGGGGAGTAGGGGACATGACCTATGGCAGACCACACTGGACCCCCAGAAGGGGCCAGAGTTGGGGTCAGAGGTCATCTCCTCCATTCTCTGCCCCACCCTGCTGGGTCCCAACCCTGGCCTAATATTTAAACTGGACAAGGCCATTTTTGTACTGACCTGTGGCCCCAGCAGAATCTGCCATCATGTCTACCTAGAGCCCACTCCAGGGAAAAGCCTTCAGAAGAGAGAAAACGGATGTGGTAAACATGAATTTGGTTGCTTGATGGAGCCTGTGTTCTAAACCACACTCAGCTCCTCCCTCAGTGTCTTGTCCATAGAATTGCTTCTACAGCCCCCAAGTGTCCACTTGCCTATCTGATCGAATCCCATAAGCACACAGGAGAGCATCCCAGGCCAGGCAGAGGAAAGGTGTAGTCAGAAAAACACCAAACCTTGTCCAGACGGAGTTCTCAGGCTTAGCAGAGGGAGGTTAGGTGACTAGAGAGGTGAAGAGAGCCAGTCAGTGAGAGGAATCAGAGAAATAGGATGAGCTGAAAGAGAAGACATTGATCTCTCTCTCTCTCTCTCTCTCTCTCTCTCTCTCTCTCTCTCTCTCGTTTGTTTTTACAGGGTGGGGGAATCAGGGGATCAAACCCAAGTTGTTACACATATTAAGAAAGTACTGTACCATAAAGCTGCCCTCCCAGCCTGGCTTTAGAAAGCATGGGAATTGAGACAGTGTTAGCGACTTAGCAGTTAAGAACACTCGCTACCCTCTCAGAGAATCCAAGTTCTAATTTTACTGCCCATAGTGGCCTCTGTGGATACCTAAACATACATGTGAGATATAGACACACATACATGCATACAACACACACACACACACACACACACACACAAACACATTTTAAGAGATAGGGTCTTGGGGTCCTAGGGCTGGAGATGATGGCTCAGTGCTTAGAGGCACTTGGTGTTTTTTCAGAGGATCAGTGTTTAGTTCTAAGAACCCACATAATGGTTCACAGACACCCAGTTCCACGGGATCCAGTGCTCTCTTCTGATTTCTACAGGGACACACATGAGGTACACATATAGACGTGCAGTCAGAATACTCATGCCCATTAAATAAATCTAAACATTTTAAATTAAAATGAAAGGACACACACAACACACACAGAGAGAGAGAGAGAGAGAGAGAGAGAGAGAGAGAGAGAGAGAGAGAGAAGAGAGAGGAGAGAGAGAGAAGAGAGGAGAGAGAGGAGAGAGAGGAGAGAGAGGAGAGGAGAGAGAGGAGAGAGAGGAGAGAGAGAAGAGAGGAGAGAGAGAGAAGAGAGAGAAGAGAGAGAGGAGAGAGAGAGGGGGGGAGAGAGAGAGGGGGGGAGAGAGAGAGAACACAGACTGGCCTTGAACTCACAGCATCCCTCCTGTCTCAACCTTTGGAGTTCTGGGATCTCAGACATGACCTGCCGTTAGCCTTTAAATGTGATTTCCCTACCCCCATATATGTTATTAGCAAAAATGAAGCTGAAGAAAAATTGGTATGGAAAGTACAGTGAACTGTCAGAACCAACAGTGAAAAGACAAAGAATAGTTTGTAACACTTTTGAACCTCCAGGCCACCATACAGAAACTCTATAACTGCTGGTTGAAATGAACACGTATCACCTGGGGTTATTCATTACCCACTACCAGCACCTTCCTCCCACCGTCTCTGTCAATGGAGACATACACAGGCAAGGCCAAGACCCATCCTGGGAACCAAGAAAGGGCAGAGAGCTGAGGACATGGAGCCAGACAGCATGCTACTTTCCTCAGGGAGGAAACCTGGACAGGACATGGGTATACAACTAGGTTTGCTAAATCTGATCCATGGAAATAACTCACCTGGTCATTGTGCTTTAGGGCAAGAATGGGCCGCAACCTCCCTACTCCGTGACCTGCCCATCAACCTCAGGGCTATCTGCTGCAGACTTGGACCACCATAGTCTCTGGGGCTCAGGGGCGCTGACTGTTCCTGCTCATGGTTTCCCCCTAGTGGCTGAACATGACCTGACAGAAACCGATTGCTTACTGGTCCTCGAATCCTTTTTTTTTTTTTTTTTTTTGTGGTTTTTTTTTTTTCGAGACAGGGTTTCTCAGTATAGCCTTGGCTGTCCTGGAACTCACTCTGTAGACCAGGCTAGCCTCGAACTTAAAAATCCGCCTGCCTCTGCCTCCCAAGCGCTGGGATTAAAGGCGTGCGCACCACTGCCCGGCCCTCGAATCCTTTTCACACAGACTGAAGTTTCCTTGTCTTTCAGCGGCCACTTGCGTGCACTCATTTCTCTTCAGACCTAGGAGAAATGGGCAAGAGGTTCCTGTCTGTCAACGGTTAGTTAACCCTGTTGGATGCAGGTGGCAGATGCCCAAGATGAGGAAAAAGAGCCAAGGGCACGATTAATGAAGAGAGAAAAGCAATGTATTGTGGAGTTTTTGTTTTGTCTTGTTTTCTTGTTGTTTTTGTTTGAGTCTGTTTTCTTTGTGTAACCCTGGTTGTTCTAGAACTCGCTCGCCAGACCAGGCTGCCCCCAAACAACTCTGTTTCTGGAGTGCTGGAATTAAAGGCATGCACCATCACTGTCCAGCTTAATATTTTCTCTTTTTACCACTATCTAAGTAACATCACTCAAGTTAGCAACCCACAAAACCCACCTTTTACTCACTAACTGCCTCTGGGTTCGGCCCTGATACTGAGCATTGTTCTGGGCCTGCATTAGAACCACTCCTAGAGCTTGGAAGTCTCTTGTTTGAGTTGTTCCCCAGAGCAGTGCCTCAGAATCCCTGGCAGGATTCTCTGAGTCTCTGTTTCTAAAGTGATTACCTGGTCAGGCCAGTGATGGGAGCTGCTGTATCCCCTTCTATTCCTTCACAAAAGAAGTAACCCTGCTTCACGTTTACACACATGTGCCCCTGATAGACTGGCTGTGTAGTAACCCTGCTTCATGCTTACTTACACACATGTGCCCCTGATAGACTGGCTGTGTAGTAACCCTGCTTCATGCTTACTTACACACATGTGCCCCTGATAGACTGGCTGTGTGTGTTTGCAGGTGTGAGTCCTCACATTTACTTCCTTTAATAAAGTAACGACATAGCTTAGCTCACAGATATTTTCAGGACAAGACGTTCTTTATGGATCTCAATTTCTTTTTGTGTGTGCACATTTTTGGAAATGGAACTCAGGGATAGTGCATGCTAGACTCAGCCACTGAGCCACAGTCCCAGCCCAGACTCAGCCACTGAGCCATGGTCTCAGCCCAGACTCAGCCACTGAGCCATGGTCTCAGCCCAGACTCAGCCACTGAGCCATGGTCTCAGCCCAGACTCAGCCACTGAGCCATGGTCCCAGCCCTTATTGTTAAAAAAAAAATAAAAATAAAAACTTTTTAAAATATACTTTATGTGTATGTGTTGCCTGCATGTATGTACATATGGGCACAACCTGTGTGCCTGATGCCCAGAGTGTGGAAGCAGCCAATTGAGTTATAGACGATTGGGAGCCACCATAGGGTAGGAGTCAAACCCAGATTCTCTACAAGAGCAACCAGGATTCTTAGCCTCTCTCTTAGCCATCTCTCTAGCTCCTGTTCCAGCCCTTAATCTCACCCCTCCTCTCTCTCTCTGTGTCAGACAGGGGGAAAGATAGAAAGAGAGAGGGAGAGGGAGAGGGAGGGAGAGAGGGAGAGAGGGAGGGAGGGAGGGAGGGAGGGAGGGAGGGAGGGAGGGAGGAAGGGAGAAAAAGAGCACATGAGGAGGCCAGAGGATAACTTAGATGTCATTCCTCAAATTGTTTGAGACAGGGTCTTTCTTTGACCTGGAGCTTGTCAAGTAATCTAGGTTGGCTTGCCAAGGAGCCCCAGGAGTTCACAGATTTCCACTTCCTTGATGCTGGGATCACAAACAGACCATCTTTTTTGTGTGAGGAATTCTGGGTATCAAACCCAAGTCCTTGTGTTTGCAAGAGCATTTTGCTAACAGTCACCGTCCTGGCCTCCTTTATTCTTTTGTGGTGGAGCCCTAGTTTTCATACTGCCCCAATCCTTCTGTTAAGGGTCCCCCCCCCCCCCGTGGAGCCAACAGAGCCCTTCATACTGCTAGGCCAGCACACCACTGCTGAGTCACACAGTCCTCCAAACAGTGCTGTGAGCTCTGTACCATACACATCTGCTCATACATGCACATGCTGTGTGGAAAAGGTTCCCAGAGGCGGGATTTCTAGGTAAATGTGTAGGTACTTTTGTTAGTGTGTGTTTGGGGGTTATTTTATTGAGTTATTATATCTACCACTCTTCCAACCCTCCAACACTAAGTAGGAGAAAAAGAATTTTAGAGAGGAAAGAGGGTGTAGACCTCTTTAGTCTACTTCCTGTTGATCAGAGGTATCGGGTTCTTTGGGGCAAGTCCAATCGCCATCATCAGGATATCTCCAGCCAGCAACCCAGCAATAGCAAGTCAGCAAGCTGGCAGTAACAAACACAGCAGCAGGGCATCAATAGCTGCCACAGGCCCTCTCAGGGATCTGGAATTTATATCCTCTCCAGAGTCCCCAGAATTAAACTATCTGAAACTGGCAAAAATCACACTCCCCTAGAATATTACTAATGACTGTGGGCAAACTGAATTAGCCCATGTCACACCTGGCATTAAAACCAAAACATTTTTATGTAACATAACTGGGTTTTTCAAGAAACCAAAACTCTCAGGGCTGGAGAGATGGCTCAGAGGTTAAAAGCACTGGCTACTTTTCCAGAGGTCCTAAGTTCAATTCCCAGCAACCACATGGTGGCTCACAACCACCTACAATGAGATCTGGTGCCCTCCTCTGGCCGGAAGACTGGCCTTGGCTCTGTGATCCGCCTGCCTCAACTTCCCAGCAAGCCTGGCCACAGTTGTTATTTTGGTAGACACTGTCAACTGCTCTCCAAAATTTTCTCACTGAATTCCTCTGCAGGGTGGATACTTAGTGTGATAATTGTTGCTAAGCTGATGGCCCAAAATGATTGTATCATTATTGTTCTCTGTGATGTTTATGAGACAAGGTATCCTTGTGTAGCCCAGGCTGGCCTTGCATTTTTCACCATCATGCCTCTGTCTCCCAACTGCTAGCATTACAGTCCTATACCACTGTCCCTTTATTCTTGCTTTTGTTTGTTTGTTTGTTTGTTTGTTTGTTTTGAGGTAGGGTCTCTTTATATAGTCCCTGCTATCCTGGAACTTTCTGTGTGGACCAGACCAGCCTTGAATTTATATAGATCCTTTCCTTTGCCCTTTGAATACTGGAGTTAAAGGCATGTGCCACTATCTCTACATTTATTTAGTTAGTTAGTTAGCTAGTTAGCTAGTTAGTTACTTTTTATTTATTTATTTTATGTATAAGAATACAGACACACCAGAAGAGGGCATCAGATCCCATTACAGATGATTGTGAGCCACCATGTAGTTGCTGGGAATTGAACTCTGGACCTCTGGAAGAGTAGCCAATACTGAATCTCTGAGTCATCTCTCCAGCTTCCTCCCACCCCCATTTTATTTTTTTAAGACAGAGTTGCTCTTTGTGGCCCTGGATGTAGAACTGAGAAATTAGCCTGTCTCTGCCTCCCAAGTGTTGGGATTAAAGGCATGTACCTGACATGCCTGGCTTTCATTTTTTTTGTTTTGTTTTGTTTTTAATTTGCCTTGTACTACTTACTTGTAGGGCTAAAGATCTTTTCATATATTTATTGATCATTTGTATTTCTTGTATTAATTAATTGCCTTTTTGCAATTTTTATGGTTTTATTAGGGGAAGTTGCTATTGTTTGTTTTAGTAGGATATCTTTTATTAATTCTTTGGCACGTTTATACGTGTAAATAACGTATCTTAATTGTGGTGTCTACTCCCAGTTCTCCTTCAACCCGGCCCCCCAGGAAGGCCCCCCAAACTTGACCCCCTTGTCTATTTTTATCTTTTATTCATTTGGGTTTTTGTGGCCCACTGAGTCAAGTTAGTGCTGTCTTTTGGAATGCTGATGCTCTGACTGACTGGCTGGATCTTGGGCAGGCAATCATAGTGGTGAGTTCTTTCAAAAGGTTCTCTGAGCCTTGTGGGGTGGCAGCTACAATAAATGATCTACTTAGGGCTGAGCTCAGTGGTCACGAATTCCCAACGTTCTGACCAGTCATGCGTCCGCATTCACTGCTGCCCACTGATGAGAGAGACTTCTCTGGCCAAGGTTGAGGATCTATATATAAACAGAAATGATTGAAAGAAGCTTGAAAACATGTTCATTTAGCAAGACGACAGTCGTAGGTTCCCCTCAGGGTCTATGATCTCCCTAGCTGTGGGCTGTTGTTCAGGTTTAGAGTACCAAGCATGAGTTCCTGATGTAAGCAGGCCCCAAATCTAATCCCAAAGCAGATGAGAATATGTCAGACACTAAGGATTCTAACCAGTCCAACTCAGCACATATGTGGCGTAAGAAAAAGATGAGCAAAGGTACCCGATGCTTTTGCAGCAACAGTGTTCTTTTTTTTTTTTTTTTTTTTTTTTTTTTTTTTTTTTTTTTTTTTGGCTTTTTGAGACAGGGTTTCTCTGTGTATCCCTGGCTGTCCTGGAACTCACTCTGTAGACCAGACTGGCCTCGAACTCAGAAATCCTCCTGCCTCTGCCTCCCAAGTGCTGGGATTAAAGGCGTGCATCACCACCACCCGGCAGCAGCAGTGTTCTTTGAGGTACTTGGATCGCAGTACTGATAAAAGCCGGCAATCAATGGTGGATATACAAGACCATCCCAGACAAAAAGCTAACCCCAGTGAAGGACATAGAAAAGGGCCTAACAGGATGCTCTGATTTCCATGCTGTTGAGGGGCCGGGAGATGGCTTAGTCAAGAAAGGCTTGCTGGCAAGCATGAAGTCCCTAGTTTAGTCTCCAGAGCCTAAGTTACAAAGTTTAAGACCAGTGTTCCAGTATCTACTAAGGATCCGTTTCCTGGCTCATCTGCTGTGTCCCCAATAAAGGAGAAACAAAGCATTCTCTGGCTACACTCACTTAGCCCCACTCCCTTCCCCAAAACTGCACTTTTAGTACCATGGGGGACAGGGACATACTGGACGAGATAGCACCATATGTGTGGTTTAGGAGTGCATACCAGGGGGCTGGAGAGATGGCTCAGTGGTTAAGAGCACTGGCTGCTCTTCCAGAGGTCCTGAGTTCAATTCCCAGCAGCCACATGGTGGCTCCCAACCATCTGTAATGGGATCCGATGCCCTCTTCTGGTGTCTCTGAAGACATCAATAATGTTCTCATATACATGAAAGAAAGAGAGAAAGAAAGCAAGCTGTTCACGAGGCAGTGGTGGCGCACACCTTTAGTCCCAGCACCTGGGAGGCAGAGACAGGTGGATTTCTGAGTTCAAGGCCAGCCTGGTCTGCAGAGTGAGTTCCAGGACAGCCAGGGATACACAGAGAAACCGAAAAACAAACAAACAAACAACAACAACAAAAAAGGAGTGTACCAGGTTCATGGTGAGCACACAATAGGAGGTAGTCGCTGTTCCCCAGTTAATCTATAAAAATCAATGTGATTCCTACCAAAAGTTTATTAAAATGTTTTAACATTTTCAACAGTTGGGTTAGGGATATGCCTCTTTAGTAAAGGAGCTTGCTGCCAAGCCCTGCAACCTGAATTTGATCCCAGGCCCCAACTGGAAGGAGAAAATGACTCCTCTAGTTCCTTCTACATGTGCCCTGTCTTATGCATGACCACTCAGAGACACAGACACATACACAACTAGCTAACTAAATACATAATTTTTAAAGTCTAAAGAGAATTCAATGATCTTGCTTGCAATTCTATGCAAGAAAATAAGATTTCCTTTTATTCAGACACCCTAAAATGTGGAGGGCTCACCCCACTATCCAGCCAGAGTTGCATTGCCACTCCAAGGGTCTGGCAACATAGCACAAAATGTTAAAGGGAACTCCAAATTTGTGCATGGTTGAATGGCACCAGAAATCAGGAGAGAAAACAGCTTAGTCAGTGCGGTTGACTCTGTCAGTGGGGAAAAGCAAGGTTAGATCTCATAGGCGGCTTGGGGAGCCTTAACAAAATGTCAAAGCTACTGCTCTATAAGCTGTAAGTCCAGGGTCAGGACACTGCAGCCTCGGTTTCTGGTGAGAGTCCAGGGTTAGGACCCCGCACCCTCCGTTGCTGCTGGGAGTGCTTGCCCTGGGTTGGATTCCCTCACTGTGTCTTCCTGATGTTTTCTCCTATAGGCACAGAGCTTTTCAATGTCTTCTCCCTTCCAAGGACAGTGATCCTCTTAGGTTGGGGTCCCATCTGCCTTTGTGCTCTCTGACCACTAAGCCACACCCACCAGTGCCATACGTCTGGTTTTTATGTTTCATGGTGACATTTTTCTCTGCGTCATTGTCATTTGCTTCTGTTACCGCCATCTCTCTCTGCTCTGCTCTCTGCTGCTTCCAGCTTCTCTGTAAGTGGCTCCCCTTCAGTTAGATCTAAATCTAGCTACACATATGAAAGAAAGCACCACACAGTGCCTGAGCTTCTTTTGCTCCCCCCACACCTTTTAGTTACCTCCTCCTCCCCAATTGACCCTTCCATGTTCATTATAAATATGTATATGTATATATGTGTATATATGTATATATATAAATGTAGATTTCACATTTGATTAATAAAACACTTGATAGGTTTTTTTTTTTTCTGGTTTTTTGAGACAGGGTTTCTCTGTGTAGCCCTGGCTGTCCTGGAACTCACTCTGTAGACCAGGCTGGCCTCGAACTCAGAAATCTGCCTGCCTCTGCCTCCCAAGTGCTGGGATTAAAGACGGGCGCCACCACTGCCCGGCTTACTTGATATTTTCTAATTCTGAATTATTTTATTTAACATGATTGTCTCGTTTACATCCATTTTCCCAAAAATAACATAATTTCATTCTAAATGGCCGAGTAAAGCTGCATTGTGTGCATAGACCACACTCTCTTCATCCACTTGTCTGTTGATGAGAATCTGGGCTGGCTCCATGTCTAGGCTGTTGTGGACAGTTTTCCAGGAAGCATGGGTCTCTAGCATGCTGACCCCAGTGTGTGCCCTGGAGTGGCTTGCGTGAGAGCTTCTCATTTCCTTTTGAGATGCTCACACAGTCCTCTACCATAATGAATACTAATTTCGAATTCCCACCAGCAGGGAGTAAGAGCTCCTCCTTCCACATCCTGACCAGCGTGTGCCATTGCTCACCTTGCTTCCTTTCTTCCTCTTCCTTTTTTTTTTTTTGAGACATTATTTCTCTATGTAGCCCAGGCTGCCCTAGAAATCTCGCTATAGATCAGGCTGGCCTCACCCTCCTGCTTCCACAACTTCTCTGTTGTGGTGGATTGTGGCCTAGAGCTGTGAGCCAAAATAAACTGTTCCTTAAGGTGCTTCCACCTCTGGAAGAATGGGAAAGTTAAATGTGGTGGATGCACACACCTGTGTGTATATACCTGTTGCTGCAGTTAGTATTTAGTAAATGGGGCTGTGTGGGCTGACTATCTATGTGGCCGTGGCTCTGCTTAGCTCAGGCACCATGCACCGTGGCCTGAAGCCAAGCACTCCACAGCTAGAAGCAGCCAAAGGCCACTCTCGCGAAACGGCCCTGGCACCCACAAGATGCCAGCATGGAAGAAGGCTCTGCCAATCTTCCATGCTGTCTCTGCAAGGCTAGACTAAGCCCAGACCATCCCACTATCCACGTGGTACCTGGTAGGAATGAGACTCTAATGCTTAATAATTATCCAAAGGCTTTATATGTTTGGTAATGCTCAATAACAAGATGCCCACACAATTAGAGGTGTAACCAATTAACTAACCTAGATATAAGTTGTCACCCAGAACTGCTCTCAGTCCGTGCATGGTCATCCATGGCACCTACATCTCTGTCTCTCCTAGCTCCTTCTCTTCCTCCTTCTCTTCCTCTCCTTACTCCTCCTCTTCCTCTCCTTACTCCTCCCACCTCAGCTCCTCCCAACTTTTGGGAAAATATGCCATGTACGTACCTGCGCTCATCCACTCAGATTCTATAAGGCAAGAAGAAACAGGGAGAAAGTAAGGGCAGGATAAGGACGCTCCAACATCTTGTATCAAGACAGTAAAGAGTCCTCATCCATCCAACCTCTGTTACAGTTCACCAGCTGAACTTGTATTACGCAATTGGATGCTCAAAGGTGACTAGAGAAAAAGGAAACTGTGGATAGGGCCTCTATAAATAATCAGAGATGTCTGGCCTACTATATCATAGATATTTTCTAAGTACTGCATAGAATTCTACAGTGCACACTCACCACATCTGACTCTGATGGCTTGGGGTAGAGCGGCCATCTTGTGACTGAGAGGAAAAATAAGAGAACTCCAGTCAAGATGTTGGGACCATAAGATCAGATCCCTTAACCAAGACCATCAGTTTGCTGAAACTGTTTGTGTGTGCAAAGTAAAACTCTATGTGCTAAACCATGCGCATCCGTTAGAGTGCAGTGGCAGACAGCAGAAATACCACTGGCTAATTCAGACAGAAGGGGCTGGAAAAGCAGCTCTAGGTCCCAAACTACTGCCAGCTTTGGCAGTCACATGACCTCTGCCTGTGATTGAGAAATCACAGTCAGGACCACAGGAAGCTGGTAAATCAGGAAGCTGTTCACAGAGCCTGCCTATGCTCCCACGGTCTGTCTCAGACAAGCGGGTGTCCCACAATACAAAGCTCTGCTCCAAATTTACTTACACAACATAAAGCCCAGACCCACAGGAAGGCTGGGAAATACTCACTTAGCTTTTCAGCTTTGGCAGCTCCAGAGAAACTTCACCGGCAGCTTTGAATGAAGGCTGAGCCCAGCCCAGACAGAAACCTCTACTCTCCAGGTCAGCCCTACCTCATCAAGATACTAACTCCCAAATTGCATGTGACATCATTAGAACAAGTCTTTAAAACACAGGGTGGGGTGGAAAAACAAATAAAAAAAGAAGTTCTGTAACATAATTAGAAACTTATTAAAGTTTCCAGGCAGTGGTGGCACTCGGGAGGCAGAGGCAGGCAGATCTCTGTGAGTTCAAGACATGTCTGGTCTACATAGTGAGACCCTGCCTCAAAAAAAAGAAAGAAACGGGGCTGGTAAGATGGCTCAGAGGTTAGGAGTACTTCCAGAAGTCCTGAGTTCAATTCCCAGCAACCACATGGTTTATAAGGAGATCTGATGCCCTCTCCTGTGAATATATATGCAACAGGGCACTCATACATTAAATAAAATTGGAAAGAAAGAAAAAAAGAAATAAAGAAAGGAAAAAAGGAAGGAAGGAAGGAAGGAAGGAAGGATGAAAAGAAAAACAAAAATACACACACAGGCCAGGTTGCATATGATCCCAGCACTTGGGAGGTTGGGGCATGAGAATTGTGAGTTCAAGGCCATCCTGGGGTATACAGTAAGTTCCAGGACATTCTGGGCTACATAAGAGACTTTCTCAAAACAAAAGACAAACATAAGAAACAATTAAACAAACAAACACAAGAAACCAGACAACAACAATACACAAACACAAATCAACATTTTACTTTTTTTTCTTGTGCTTAGAAATCTAAGCCATTTAGTTTTTGTTTTTTTTTTTTAAAGATTTATTTATTTTATGTATGTGAGTACACTGTAACTGTCTTCAGACATACCAGAAGAGGGCATCAGATCTGATTACAGATGGTTGTGAGCCACCATGTGGTTGCTGGGAATTGAACTCAGGACCTCTGGAAGAGCAGTCAGTGTTCTTAATGGCTGAGCCATCTCTCCAGCCCCAACATTTTACTTTTAATAAGTGTTCATGTTAATGATTATTAGATCAGCACCAATGGGTAGAGAGTGCAGGAGCTGTGCAGGAACCAGACCGTGAAGGCAAAACAAAATGATGTTGGGAAGCAGAGCCCTGCAGTGTGGAGGGCATTACAGTCTGAGCTCCAAGTCACTCAACTTATTAATCTTAAAAATGACAGTACGAAAGTATTACTACTTTAATACATCATTTAGATATGCCATATTTTGCTTAACACTTCAGATATAATCCATTAAAACTAATACATTATAATTTTCTTTTTTAATTTATTTTTATTTTAATAATTTAATAATTTATGTTTACAGGTATTTTGCCAGTGGACAAACAGGACATTTTGTCTGGATACCATGGGAATGCAGTACCGGCAGAGACCAGAAGAGGGCAACAGATCCTCTGGCACTGGAGTTACAGTCAGATGCGAGCTGCCCAGTGGGAGCTGGTAACTGATCCACAGTCCTTTGGAAGAGCAAGCCAGTGCTCTTAACTGCTTGGTCGTCTCCCCAGACTCCTGAAAACTCTTCATGTTTTCATTTCTATGGGTAAACTCTGGAGCCTACCTCTCTACTCACTCTTATTTAATGCTCACACCTTCCCCCACACCACAGCCATAGCCCCTTCCCCAAGTCTGCTCCTTTAAAGTGGAAGGGATCTCAGGCTCTGCAGCTGGGTGCCAAGACCCCCATAATACTTCTCTTGCAAGGCCACATCTAAGTACAACTGACTCCCCACGATGAAGGAGAGAAAGATCAGTCCAGGTGGACCCACTCAGCTCTGGGCCTGAAGAAGCTGCCACCAGCCAAGTCGAGCAGGATCTCAGGTCAGGGATCAGGCAATGGCAGGTAGTGCAGCCACCTCTTCAGGCCCCCAATCCCTTCCTAACCCGCTTGACCCGCTCAGCTCTGAGGTGTTTATGGCAGCTTTCTGCAGCCACAGCCATCTGTCACCTGCCTTGTTTCCTAGTGACAGACAGTCCATCAGCTACCCCACAGAAGGACTGGCATGCGTGCTTTTGAGGTGTGGGGTGCGCTGAGCCACAGACTGACCCCCTGCCATGATGGTCTTTTTTTTGGAGTCTCTAGAGCCCCAGGTAAGGTTGGGGGAGGGGGAATGATAACCCCTGTCAGTGAGCTTCCTTGGGGACCTAACCTACATATAATAAGGTGCTTGGCTGCCTGTCATGGCAGAGGCGAGACACCCACCAGGGTAAAGGTTTTCCCTGGGGAGACATCCTACAGCTACAAGGACACATCCGCTCGGGGTTGCAGGAGGAACTGTTTCTTGGGTTCTATCACAGCTGCTTGCTGAATAAAGAGGGACTCAGGCTGGGGGCAGAGGAGCCGCTATTGCCCCGGAGAGGACTGGACATGTCTGAGGCACCGCCCTGTCCCAGCAACAAGACCTCAACCCCTGGATGCAGTTTAAAGACACTGTACTGGGCATGTGTCCACAATGACCTCGCTGAGCTCCAAGCCAGGCTGGACGTTGGTGTGTCCCCAGAGGAGGCCTCCCAAGTGGACAGCAACGGGAGGGTGAGCTACCCCAGGGCTCACCAGAGCCGCTGAGGCCAGTGCTTCACACATAGCGTCCTGGTCTGGTTCCCCAGAGAGTCGCAGAGTTGTCCCCCAATCTTTAGGTCCTAGGGAAGTACAGATTTGGGGGTGGAAGGGATTCCTAAGGAGAACTTAGTGGGAAGTGAGGTTCCAAGCTGCTCTGTTTTCAGACAGGCCTCATGGTCGCATGCTATCGTGGCTTTGGTTCCATTGTGGCTCTGCTCAGCTGCTGTCCTTTTCTGGATGTGAACCAACAGGACAAAGAAGGGAACACAGCCCTCATGCTGGCTGCTCAAGCAGGTGTGAGACACAGCGCCCCACCCCCACCCCACCCCAACCCCACTCTCACCCCCAACTCCACCCCCCCCCTCTGTTCCCAGTCGTTAGGACAGCAGCCTTAAATCTTGCTCAAGAGTCTCCCAGGCCAGGCTTCAGCATTCCCGTACCTTGAGAGACTTTATGGTCCTGTCTCTGCAGGTCACATATCTCTGGTGTCTCTCCTGCTCAACTATTTTGCTGGCCTGGACCTGGAACGCAGGGATCAGCGGGGACTCACAGCTCTGATGAAGGCTGCCATTCAAGACCGCTCTGAGTGTGTGGTTGCCCTCCTTATGGCAGGTGTGTTATGGCAGGTGTGTTATGGCAGGTGTGTTATGGCAGGTGTGTTGTGGCAGGTGTGCTGTGGCAGGTGTGCTGTGGCA
>JANHMN010000012.1:2458127-2478148 GCA_030674055.1 Rhabdomys pumilio | reverse complement strand
CTCTGTGTGTGGAGGACCACTCTGTGTGTGGAGGACCACTCTGTGTGGAGGACCACTTTGTGTGTGGTCTTGTTGAGCCCTCTTACTCACTGAGGTGACTGATGGTGCCCTCTGCTGGTCTCTCTGAGGGATCTCTGCCTCCAGCTTTTCCCTCCCCAACCTCAGTGGGTATAGCAGGAAAGTAAGGGTGCCCCATGTCTTTATCCTTTCAGAGTGACTGTGTGTCTGTGTGGCCCCAGAGACAAGGGTATGAGAATGAAGAAACCAAGTGGGGGGAGGGCAGCAACAAGACACCTGCCCCCCAGCTGCTGTGGCTTGAGCACCTATGCTCCCCCTGCTCCGGTGGTTCTATGAGCCTATAGGAGACCCCGTGGGCTCACATGAGCTCACTGCAAGGTTCTCCCAGTCCTGACTTTGGTAGCTTCCTGTCTCTTACGCAGAAGGCTGCAGTCCTGGCCTTCCAATCTGGGAGGTGTTTTGAATCTGGCTTAAATCAGCCCTGCTGCTGAAGACTGTGTCCTGTATAGCCCATGGCTCACTAACCAATCTGTCACACTGGGCCACTTGCAGGTGCCGACCTGAGCTCCGTGGATCCTGTCAGGGGCAAGACAGCCTTGGAATGGGCTTTTCTGACTGACAGCTTTAACACTGTTCGGAAGATTCGGCAGCTGCTGAGGAGGCCCCAAGCAGAGCAGCTCAGCCTGCACTACCAGCCAGAGTGGCCAGCCTTGGCCCAACTTGTGGCCCAGGCTCAGACTCAGGCTTCCCCATCCCTCCTTGAAAGGCTGCAGGCTACTCTGAGCTTCTCTTTTGCTCAGTCTCCACAGGAAGGGGGTGTCCTGGACCACTTGGTGACTGTCACCACCAGCTTGGCCAGTCCCTTCCTGACCACTGCCTGCCACACACTGTGCCCTGACCACCCACCTACACTGGGCACTCGAGGCCAGTCAGTGCCAGAGCTGCTGGGTACTGCCCCTCCACCTCCCCCAGCACCCCAGCCTCCTCAGGAAGTTCCTGTCCCCCGGGTCTTTTCCCCCTACCAGAGCCCTCAGAGTATGTTCTTCCAGTGGCTAAAGTCCAGGGACAGCACCAGTACCAGGTCCCAAGTCCCTAAGATCCTTCTCTCTAAAGCACCTTCACCCCCTAGGCAGCATGAGTTGAGACTCAGGCCTTCCGGGCAGCAAAGTTTGGCTCTTCCTGTCTGGAGATTCAAGGAGAGGAAGAAGAAGAAGAAGGAAGAAGCCACATAGAGCCACAAGGAGGTGGGCTAGGCCAACCTAGAAGCAAGTAAGACACATTCCTGTCTGGGGCCTTTTTCTGCTTCACAATTATCTCTGCCAGTGGGAACCAGCTTCCACCAAGTGTACAGGGTTGTTCATAGCACTGTCTGCAGGACAGAAGGGACCAACCTAATGTCTGCCGGCAGGGGACTGACTGGCTACAGTGGTTATGGTGGTAATACTCATACACTGTATTCTGTGTAGGACATCATAAAGCAAGAGAAAGGGCTGGCAAGATGGCTCAGTGGTTAAGACCACTGACTGCTCTTCCAGAGGTCACAAGTTCAAATCCCAGCAACCACATGGTGGCTCACAACCATCCATAATGAGATCTGATGCCCTCTTATGGGGTGTCTGAAGACAGCTAAAGTGTACTTACATAATAAATAAATAACAAAACTTTGGGCCGGAGCAAGTGGGGCTGGAGTGAGCAGGACAGGGCCGGAGCGAGAAGGAGAAGGAAGGGGAAAAAAAATAAGGCAAGAGAAAGCAAACTGCTCTCACATGAAATCTACATGTTGTGTCAAGTAAATAGCTGAGGGAAGAGAGGCATGCGTGGAGTGGCTGTCCATGTAATCATGTTTGCCGGCTCATCTTTGTCCTCAACTTCTCGTGAATGGGAAACACACAAGAGACATGCCTCTGGGCTCTGAGAAAAAAGGAGAGCCACCTGGATATGAGAAGCGTCATCAACTAATGGGGACCCCAAACAGTGGAAAGAAGGAGGTGGCACAGACCCTGGCCAGGGCCAGGCATCTCCTGTCACCCAACTGTAGGTATGGCTTGGCCTGCTGCCTCTGGCTGCTGCTGGAGAGCCTCCCCCAACATCCTGGAAGGAGCCAGATAAGTAAGTAGTGCAGATGGCTGCAGCCATACCGTGGGTACCAAAAGTTATCTGACTACTTAATAAGTGGCTCAGCAGCATGGATCAAAGACAGAAAAGAAAGACAGCTAACAGAGAACAGGGTTTCAGGAAGAAAGCTGGAAACTTGGAAGAAAATAAATTCCCAACTGGCAGTACAAACCTGAATTGTTTTTACTTTTTTTGCCAAACAAGAATGATTTGGGGGCTGGAGAGATGACTCAGAGGTTAAGACCGCTGGCTGCTCTTGCATCCAGGTTTGGTTCCCAGCACCCTCACAGAGGCTCACAATTATCCATAACTCCAGTCGTAGGGGATCAGATGTCCTGTTTTGATCTTCCTGGGTACCAGGCATGTACTTTGTGCTTAGAGCTACACGCAGACAAAACACCTATACACATCAAGTAAAATTAAATTAAAGGGCTGGAGAGATAGCTCAGTGGTTAAGAGCATTGACTGCTCTTCCAGAGGTCCTGAGTTCAATTCCCAGCAACCACATGGTGGCTTATAACCATTTATAATGGGATCTAGTGCCCTCTTCTGGTGTGTCTGACAGATACAGTGTACTTATATACATAAAATAAACAAATCTATAAAAGATTAAATTTAAAAAGCGACATATAGTTAATAATAATAACATGTTTGACAATTATCTACTGCTTGACTTTGTAAAGGAAGCTTTATAAAGTCTGGACTTTAATGAGTAGAAAATAGCATGTTTACTGGACATAGGATGGACGTCTGTAGCTGTGCTACTCAGGAGGCTGAGTCAGGGGATCACTTGAGCCTGTACATTTGAAACCAGCCTGGGCAACACAGAGAATCTTTCTGAAGAAAAAGGGAGGAAGGGAGAGAGAAAAAAAAATTGAAACCCATTGACAATAAATAGGATGCTAAGAGAAGTTCTCTCTCCTAGGTGACCCATAGGTGGGGTTATTAGCCAATGAGCTGAAATATCTTTGAAGAGGCACTTGATAACTTTGAAGGGCTTTATTTGAAAGTTTGGTGCTTTTTCAGTATTTTTACTGTAGAAATGTGCTCACGTGCTCCTAATAAGTACAGAACCTGCACGTAGGGTACCTACTGTATACATGCATACATTTGATGCTCTCAGTGACCTTGCACACTCTGCCTTGTAAGGAGGCCTGGCACAGAATGTGTAGGAATGCCCAGGTTCCATAGTTAGAAACTGACAGAGACCAAGAATGGAACCTAGTCACTGGCCATGGCGGCCTCAGCACAGTGCTAGCCCATGCTATCCACTCTGGAGCATCCTAGCAAGGGAACAGATCTTTTCTCCAGAAAAGGGTTGACATTTTGGCCAGGAGTGGCAAAGGAAACCTTTCACTATTTAACATATATATATATATATATATATATATATATATATATATATATAGTGTGTGTATGTATATATATCGTGTACACACACACACACACACACACACACACACACACACATATTGGCTTAAGAAACAAAACAGACAGTATGCCTGGGTATGGTGGCACACGCCTAACCCCAGCAGAGGCAGGCAGACTCAGAGTTTGGAGGCTGCCTGGTCTACTAAGTGAGTTCCAGGCCAGCTAGAGCTATAGAGAGAGACCTTGTCTCATCAAAAGCAAAAGCATCTCTGCACTTTTAGTACAGTTTCAGGTTTACAGAAAAGGTACAAAAGTGCACAGACAGCTCACTTTTGCCTTTACTGCTGTGTTTATCACAGTGGACGAGCTGCTCATTACTGTGAGCGACTCAGGTCCACAACTGGTTCGCACTTTCCGAGCTTTCCCATCCCCCGTCTCAGTCACAACCGGACACTACACCACATTCCTTGTTACCGAACCAGACAGCTTAGAATATTTGAATCTCCCTCCTCCCCCTCCTCCTCCTCCTTTCCTTCTCCTCTTCCTCCTCTCTTCCTTCTCCTCCTCACCCTTCTCTTCCTCTTCTCCTCTTCCTCTTTGTCCTCCTCCTTTTCTTCTCTTCCTTCTCCTCTTCCTCCTCCTCTTTTCCTCCTCCTCCTCCTCTTCCTCCTCCTCCTCCTCCTCCTCCTCCTCCTCTTCCTCTTCCTCCTCTTCCTCCTCCTCTTCCTCTTCTCTCCTGTCCCCAGCTAGATCCTGTTCTGCAGCCCAAGGCTGAAGACTCTGCTCTATAGCTCAAGGCTGATGTTCTCCTTAGGTTTAGCCTGGGGCTCTGGGTTTGGGGTTTTCAGGGGTAAGGCCATATAGAGAGGTCAGTTTCCCATCAGGTAGCATTGGGGTCGCTTCTTGGTGTTGATCAGCCGGCTGAGGTATTGTCCGGTTCCTTTTAAATTTAATTCTTTCCTCACTTTCTACGCTCTCTGAAGGGAGGCTACTGTAGGAAACTTACACCCAGCAGGCAGGAGTCATACTCCAGCTCCTGGGAGGCCCAGTGTCAACCTAAACATCAATTTTTGGGTTTCTGCACAGAAAATTTTGTCATCTTAATCATTAATACATTTTCTGATTACAAAAATTATTCTGTTCTTTGAATAAGGGGCTAGAGTTCAGAGTCTACATGACCATGTGAAGCCAGAGTTGAGTTACTCAGAGGAAACCCAGAGCTTGTCCTCAAATCTTCCTGCAGACCCCAGTGGCTTCCTTGACTGTTCAGAGAGCTACAGCTCTGCTAAGGGGAGGAGAGTGGTGAGCAGGCTTGTGCTCAACTCTTTGCAGCCTGTTTATTCCAGACTTATACAGGGGGCAGGAGGCAGGGCACAGGACAGAACAGAAGCCTATGGCTTGGGGGTTCAGGAGACAAGGGCTTTCCTGAGGGCTCTCCAGTCCTGGGAAGGGCAGAGGCTGGGCAAGGATGCTGGAGGGGCAGGAGAAGGGAAGGATTTGTGGCATTTCCCCTCCAGCTGGAAACAAAGGCAGATTCCTGTGTCTTGCATGAGCAATCCGGTCCCACCCTCCCAAGTGACGGGAGCTGAAGGAAATCCCGCTGGCCTCTGGCCTCACCCAGTCACTTGGCTCCTCTTTCAAACAATCTCTCTCCTAACTTGAGCCATTCCTAGTCTCAAATCCCAGAGACCCTCTCCTTCCCCCTAGTGATGGCTACCTTAAGCCCCCAGTCTCTTCCAGGAAGCAAGATTCCCTACACACCACCTCCCAGCCCTTCCTAGTTAGCCTGGCCCTCTGTCTACGAGCTCAGGCCCAAGTTCTCACTGGGGGAGGAAAAGTCTAGATGTCCCTGGAAGGCTCTGTGCTGTCCAAAATGCTCAGTAAGACCCCAGACACACGCACCATAAGGATGGGAATTAGGAAGAAGACAAAAGACAGCTCACTGGCTCACCTCAGTGACTTGACACGTCTTCCAATGCTAATAGCAAGTTACAGTTCTAGGGAAGGGGGTGGCGTGCCAGTGCCGTCAATAAAGGCAGCATCGAAAAAGCCTGTCTAATACTAATAGGAACTGCAGATTTGACCATGTTATCTAAATGTACAAAACGATAGTATGATCATGAGTCCAGGGAGAAGGCTACATAGGTAAAAGCCTTCGACAACATGAGGACCTGAGTTCAGACCCCCAGAATTCATGTGAAAAGCCAGGCATGGTGCTTTGTGCCTATAGTCTCAGCACCAGACACACCCAGGTCCTGGAGACTCTCTGGCTGGTCAGTCTAGGTGCTTTGTGAGCTCCAAGTTCAGTGACAAACCTTGCCTCAAATAAAAGAATAAACAAGCAAAATAATAATAAAAATGTAAAGAAGAGATTGAAGAATACGCCTCATACCAACCTCTGACTTCTACACGCATAGGCCCACACATGTGCACATACACATGAACATGTACACACCATACACACACACACACACACACACACACACACACACACACACATCAACCAATAATTAGACATAACAATAAACAAAGGCCTTGCGCATGCTTGCAAAACCAGGCTTCAGGCAGCTCCTCCACCACTGAGCTGTATCCCTGGGCCTTTAAAAAGATTTTTGTTTGTTTATCTTTAAATTTCTATTGCATTTTTATTTATGTGAATGCGTATGTGTGGGGGCACTCATGTGGCAGTCAGGGGACAGTTTGTGGGAGGTGGTTCTCTCCTTCCACCATGTGGATCATACCACAGGACCACTGTGGGTCCCAGGGATCAGACTCAGGTTGTTAGGCTTGGTGGTGGGCTCGACTCCATTTGCTTGCTTTTTGGACACTGAATCTTAAGTAGCCCAGGCTGGTCTCAAACTTGCTACGTAAGCAAGGATAACTTTGAACTTGTTATACTCCTGCCTCTACCTCCCAAGTGTTGGGATTATAAGTATGTGCCACCATACCTGGCTGTTTTCTAGGTTTTGAGATAGAGTCTTGGGTTGGAGAGATGGCTTACCGAGTAAAGATACCTGCGTGGACACCTAATGATCTGAGTTTAATCCCCAGGAACCAGGAAGAAGAGAACTAACTCCCACAAGTTGTCCTCTGATCTCCACATGCATAGCACGGTATTCTTGCCTCCCTCAGACATGCACGTGCGCACACACACACACACACACACACACACACACACACACTGAATAAATATAATAAAAATAATATCTGAAACAGGGTCTTACTAAGTTATGTAGGCTGGTCTTCAACTCAGTCTGCAATTCAGGCAAGCCTTGGGATGTATGACCTTTCTATCTCAGTCTCCCAAGTAGCTGGAATTGCTTATGCCAGCATTTTCAGCTTCTTATTATAAATTCTTATGGTGGTTTGAGTAAGAACGGTCCCCATAGACTCATATGTTTGAATGTCTGGTCCCAGCTGGTGGAACTGTTTGGGAAGGATTGAGAGGCGTGGCCTTGCTGGAGGAGGTGTGTCACTGGGGGTGGGCTCTGCGGTTTCAAGAGCCTAAGCTGTTCCCAGTTAGCTTTTGTCTGCATTCCCAGTTAGTTTTTCTCTGCCTCATGTTTGTGGGTCAATACGTAAGCTCTCAGTTACTGCTCCAGTGCCATGCCTACCTGTGCTCTGCCATGACCCTCAGCACAAGGGTCATGAACTCACAGTCTGAAACCATAAACTCTAGGGTATCCCTTCACAGCAATAGAAAAGTAACTAAGATGATTCTTATGCAGAAAAATTGTACTTTGTACTGACTCGAGTCACTCTGCTTACACACAGTCATGCCTGGAGTCTAAGCATGGTACCCTCTCTCAGCAATCTGCCTCTATCCTTAACAACAGAACACCAGCGTGCAGATTACTTCTGCTGGATGACTTTCCCAGGTGCCGATGTGTTTGAGAAGGCATTACTGACCCATTCTACTGGGAAGGAAACTGAGAATCACATTCAGCTATCCCAACTCCCAGCCTGGGTTCTTTCCTTTCCTGTGGTCAGTCAGCTGGTAAGATTTCACGGCTCTGAAAGCATATGGGGAAGGATAACCCAGAGCTCAGTGCCCTGCCTTGAAGCAGGCAAGGTTAGACCAGTTTCCCAAGAGACACCAAGCTTAACGTTCATGCACCCCTATGACAAACATGGCACCTTCTAACTGACATGCTCTTTGTCATGATGTACCATCCTTGCTCAAGGGTCCCTTGACATGAGTGGCCTTGACCATTTAGGGTGGGTGAGGAATGGACAGCCCTTTCAAGGGAGTCCTGAGGAGGAAGATTCCTTGGTGGTCCAACTCTGGGGATGTGGGGGGGGGGTCTGCCAGTCTCTTCTGGAGGAGCAGGGCTTCAGGGATCTCCCAAACCTAGCTGTAGCCAAGCTGTGTTTTGATCTAGGCTAGAGTGACAGGGTCTGAGACTAATAAGAATGTCATGCAGGCTGGGAGGAGACTCCGGGGTTTTCTAGTTCACACCTTCACTGTACAGAGAAGGAAATTGAGGGATGAAGAGGTGATCCAGGACTGGAACCCAACTCTATGACCCACATGACTAACCTTTGCAAGACACTGTGGTGTTTTCTGCCAGGCACCAAGGACGCCTGTCTCTTCAGGGTACCATTCATCCTCCATACTGAGAACCTCTCCCACATTTAATAGAGGGATAACTGAAATCTGCAGATATGTGCTCCTTGTCTTCCCTAAAGGAGACCCACAACTCTCCTCCATCATCCACCTTGTCTTTCTAGTTTGAAAAGCCTAGCCTTACACATGCCGGGGAAGTACCCAACTCTTGAGCTGCCCCTCTTCCACTCTGTAATTACAGAGAAGCAAACCCTGGCTCACTTCCTGCTCCCCCCTCCTTTGCTCTTCTCCATGCTTACCCTGATGCAGATGGGGTATGTACTTCGTAGGGCCTGGTGCAAAACGAAAATTACGTGTCCTAGATCCAAACGCCATTAAGAATATTATAAAGAAATTCACGATGGCAGCTGCGGAGCATAACCCAAGCATGGGACTCTGAACGGCTTGTGTGCTCACTCAGCTTTGGTCTTTTAAGAAAGTGGGTCCTGAACCAGGCTTGGGGCAGGCACCTGGAATCCTAGCTCTAGGAGGTGGGAACAGCAAGATCCATGTTCACAGCCAGCCTAGGATTTTGGGGACCAGCCTCAAAAACGAAACACAGCACATGGATGAGAACTGAATACTGGTCCCCCGAAAGCTCATTGTCCCGCCTCCGCGTCAAGCCATTGTCACCTGCCTCTAGAGAGGACCTCCTCGAAGTTCTTCACTTCTGAGGAGGTACAGACCTCTGCTTCAGACCCTGCTGGGAAGTCTTTTGAGTCCCTGGATCTAAATCGGAATTCTTTGAGCCTGTTTCATCTCGCCCTGTCCTCACTGAGTATAGGAAACAGCTGGGCCCTGTGAGCAACTAATTCTTGTAGACTTGGACGCAGTCTGTAATTCCTTTTCTATGTCCTCATTGGCCTGAGGCCCTAGTACTTTCTCCAACTCTGTGTCACTCCTCCCACGCCCCCCTCCCCTGACCCAGGCTCCCCATACACTATGGGAGGCTTGGGTTCACAAGAGTCACCAAGGCACCAGCCAGTGTCCAGAATGCTAAGAGGGAGAAGATGCCACCCCTGTCCATAGCTTCTCTTCAGCCTCCCAAATCTACTTCTCTTCATTCTACTTCACAGGCCTGCCCACAGAAACTCTCCCATCCTCAATGACTCCCCTCAGCCACTCTGAGTGCTTGACCTTACCCGTGATCTCCTAGATGCGCCTTCCCAAGGAGGCAGGCCTTGGACTTGGGCTGCAGAGGTCCCATGGGTCCTGTCCCACTCAAGACAGAGAACCACAGTCTGGAGAGTGAGAAAGATTGGCCGGAAGTCATAGCAGGCAGGAGGAAGAGTGGGTGTGAAGACCGCCATGTATCCAGGCTCCCTGCTCTGTAGCAAGAGTGTGACAAAGTGACCCGTCACAATCTGGAAAAGCAGATACTGTAATCCCATAGTACTTCCTATTGGCTGCAAGACACAGTCTGTTCTGACTCTGAAATTTGGTTGAGCTGTGCCTCTGCAAGGTCATGGGACTCACAATTCAAGAAGCTGCTGGCATGTTGGGGAGGGAAAGGCTCAGCAGAGGAAGTGAGATCAGTGGGAGCCTTGGGCCTTTCTCTCCCCTAACCCTTATTCCTGCCAAAGGGTAGGATCTCTGTCCCATCTTGCAAAATCTGCATGTCAGACACAACACTTTAGAGATTGCTTCTGTGTTCTCTCACTGGGCACTAGGGTCACCCCTTCCCTAGCCTTCTCAAATATTAGTCGACAGACTCCTTCCTTGAGGAACTTAGATTGGCACCATCTCTTTCTGTTTGTAAGATGGCCCACTACATACCATGCTCATTAATAGCTGGGGTTGAAGCCCCTGGAGGTGTTAGTGGGGTCACAGCAACTAACCTGGATTTCCAGCCAGTGGACCTACTTCAAGGTCAGGATGGATACTCACAAAGCTAAGAGTAAAACAAGTCCTGCCCAGGAAGGCAAAGATTTTCACCCACTCCCAGCCTGTGCAGGAAGAGGGAGACTGTTCCGTCTTCTCTGCCCAACTCCCCAGCAGCAGATCCCAGCCTTACAAGGTTCCATGCCCCAAATTCTGAAGCTCCATCTGATAGTTGTGCCTCGCCCCCTATCCCGTGGTTGAGGTCCCACCCCTTCTGACAGAAAGGACAAGAGGTCTTTCCCTCTCTTCTGGCCACCCCTGACCCGATGGAGAGGAGACTGACTCAGATCTATCTGGACCTCTTTAGCCCTAGGCTGAGCGCTGATGGCCAGCACTGTGGACAACGGAAGGGAACAAAAGTATTAAGGGTGAAGGGGCTGGGACTTGGAGCCAGAAAGATTTACACCAACTGAAGAGTCCAAAGGGCGGAGCCAACTTTTGAGCAGACACTCCCAGCCCAAACTCAGCTCTCTGCACTCATTGTTCCTATGGAGTGAGTACAGGTAAGTTGGCTGCTACCTTGCGCAGGTCCCTCCCTTGACGCCCTCACAAATCCAGATTTCTTCCTCTGGGTGCACGCTACCCTCATCTCCTCTCCAGACCGGCAGCCAGCTCAGTCCCTGTGGTCCTGCCCAGGATGCACAGGACCCCGAAGACCGGGTTCGAAGCCCGCCCCTTTGTGGAGGGGAGGGGCCCCGAAGTGGTCGCACTAGGGTCTGTGGCCCTCTGGAGCCGAGCCCTGCTGCTGGGAGACGGACTGGGCAATAGGAAACTAGTTATTAGGAGGGAGTGGTGGAGCCGAGCCAGGCAGGAAGAAGCTAGAATAAGAAACATTTTGCTCCAGCCCCTTCCCAGTCCCGGGAGGCCGCCGCGCCAGCCGCGCGGATCCGCACAGGCCGGCTCTGGACCTGAGACCCCGCCGCCTCCGGAAAGGAGAGGCAGGGGTCCTGTCGCCTCGTCCGAAGGTGAGTCGGGGTCGCGCTGGGTCCAGCAGGAGGACCTGTCCCTGGTCTCAGGGGACTCTTCCTTCGTATGGATTTCAAAGACTTCTCAGACGGCGCGTGGCCGGATCAGTTTTAGCTGGGCAAGACAGCCAGCAATTCCCCCCACCCCCCGTTGTGGACACACACCTACCTGTTACCCCAACCTGAGCGTGGAAGGAGCGGGTCGAATCCGGGTGGGGAATCAAAAACTTTCTTTTCTAGGTATCATGAGGCCTTTAGCTTCTCTTCCCCGCCCGATCCATTCTCTTAACTCTTCTACCCTTATCTATAAACGTAAAATGGACCTGAGGGCTTCTTCCCTGCTGAGCTCCTATGTCCCTCCAGGGTGCTCGGCTGACCTAGGGGTGACTTCCCCGATGAACCTCCTCATAGAGCCCACTTACCCCAGACCAGCTCTTGCTTAAACAACCTGACACCCCACCCCTTACCTCTATATGGTCATAGAATCCCCCTGCCGTGGGTGTCCTTTACATTCCTGTTTAGGGACTCCTAGCTCTTCCCCAGGCTGAAACCAGATTGTCAGTCAGCCCTGGAGAGAACTGCTCCGAGCTAGCTGCTCCCTTAGGCCTTCCTTTAAGGATCCATTCCCCTGCTCATGAGCCGCTTCTGGGTGAGTTCGGGTGTCCTCTCTGACCCTTCACGACTCTGTCTGTCTAGGGCCTGTCCTCTCTGGACCCTCACTGTTCTTCCTGGCCCCTGGCCCTATTCTTCACAATTATCTTCTATGTTGTGGGTGTCTTTTCTCACACAACCTATCACATGGGCGATGACTGTGCCCAGCTTGTAGAAGACAGGTCGGCTTCAGGCTTTGGACAACTCTGTAAAGAGCACCAGTCAATGACATCAGGAGACACCGTGGGTGGGTAGTTTGTTTGTTTGTTCGTTTTTGGATACAGAGCTGGCCTCAGATTCTCAGCCCAACCACTTCTGCTTTAACCTCTTGATTGCCCTGCCTCAGGAGGCCCCAGAGCGCCGGCACAGCTGGCCACCATTGAGCTTGCTCGGTGCCATTTGCCATACAGCCGCGTAACTCTCGTACATCTTACCTGGGAAACGCTCCTTACGCCAATCTCGTGGCTGTGAGTCGTAGAGGCTGTGCTTGATCAGAGTCAATATGTGGGCCTCTGTGCTGTACAGAGTCTCCCCTATCTGTAGTTTCCCTGTCAGAGATTTTAGTTACTTACAATCAACTACAGTGTGAAAATAGTCAATGGAAATTTCCAGAACTAGGGGACCTTTTTTGTTTGTTTTGTTTTGTTTTTTACGAGACAGGGTTTCTCTGTGTAGTCCTGGCTGTCCGGGAACTCACTCTGTAGACCAGGCAGGCCTCGAACTCAAAAATCTGTCTGCCTCTGCCTCCCAAGTGCTGGGATTAAAGGCATGTACTACCACTGCCTGGCTGGGATCTTTAAAAAAAAAAAAAAAATCCATACTGTCTCCAGAGTGTGGTGAAATCTCATCCCCCTCACTTCTTCTGTCGTGTGAATCATCTCTTTGTCCAGTATGTCTATGCTGTACACTTTACCTGTTTGGTAGTCACCTGGTAGCTGTCAGGGTTACCAGGCTGATCAAAAAAACCTTTATTTCAGTTAACAATGGCTTTGAGTGCAAATGCAGGGGTGCTGGCGGCTCAGTACACCAAGAACATGCTTTACAGTGCTTCCTTTAAGTAAAATGACAGAGGTCCTGGCTACAGTATATTGTGGGTATCGTATTTTCTTATTAATGTTAATGTCTCCTGCATCTAATATATAAATTAAACTTTATTACAGGTGTGTTATAGGTAGAGGGGACAGGACATGCAGTTTGAGTTTCATGCCCCCAACGTGATTTGGGGATGCATCACCCTCAGATGAGAGAGAACCGTTGTGCCGTATGGCTTACAGATGCCTAAGACTCTAAAATCCAGGCTGTCCCACCCTATTCTACCACTGTAGGCTTAATGGAATATGCAGGTGAATACCAGAGGCAGCCATATGACTGGCTGGGCCGGGAATATGCAGGTGAATACTGAGACTGGCTGGGTGTGGGAGACCAGCACAGTGTGAAAGGTAAACTGAGTTATCACTGTGCTTCCCTGCCTTGGGACAATTGCAATGTGGCAGAGCCCTGCTGCTGACAGAAACAGGAAGACCGGCAGGCACATTCCAGGCTCCTCCTCTCTGGTTCTCACCTGAGGCTCAAACACTGAGAAGTCTGGCAATGAGCAGGTGGTTTCTGGGCAACAACACTGGGAGGAGGGCATCAGTCGTTGACATGGGTATATTGTTAATGTCTGCTGAGACCAAGAAGGCATATTGTTAACGTCTGCTGAGACCAGATCTCCGTTTGCCCCTTTGAGGGCCTCACCTAACTCCAGAGGACTAGCTAATGGTTAAGGAAGAATTTGTTGTTGGCCACTTAAGTTTACCATCACACCATATTTAGCGCTGTTTTCTGTAGGAGTTTCCTGAGACTCCGAAGAGACAAGCCAATAAGGTTCAGTGCCTGGCACAGGGTGAGAACTCAGAGCTCTCTGCCTGCTGTTGCTTCCCTGCATTACGTTAATCTTTGAAAGTTGTTTGACATTTTTAATTTCTGGCCAATAGCGGTGGCGCTTCTGTGTGCAAGAGATTTTTCATGTGATTTTACTAAGGAGGAAAAGAGAATCTTAAGACCCAGATATACTCCCACCCCAACCTCATGTTTAACCCCAGATAGGACATGCTTAGCTCTGTCACATTCCCAGGGCTGGACCAGGGTGACTTCTGCCAACCTTTCCCTATGCGCTGATGTTTAGAACAGGTACTTTTCACCCTGCCCCCATATTCACCCCCACTTTGCAGTGTTACCAACTCCTTGGTCCTGTGTCATTCTCTTTCTTCCCACAGAGATAGGGAGGCACCTGGGAAGGAACTAAGAGTCCCTTCCATCTGTCTGTCTGTCCACCCGGCGATGTCCCGTGAAATGAACAAAAGCACAGGAGACAGGTTCGGCTCTGTGCCAGACACATTTCTCAAAGCCTGGTGCCCACCCAAATGGGTCAGAATTCCCTGGAGAACCATTTACAAATACATGCCTCCCCTTCCTTCCTTCCTTCCTTCCTTTCTTTTTTTTTTTTTTTATCCCCTTCATTTTTGACTTTTGGAGTCATGTATTCTTACATAACTGAGGCCGGACCCAGTATCTTAAGTCGTCATTTGACATTCCCAAATCTCCGGCCTCCACAGTGCTGGATCACAGGCATATTCTACTTACTGTACCTGACCCTGAGTATGTTTCTTGCTTGTCTCAGACAGGCTGAATGGAAGCCTGGAGTGGCTGACAGACCAAGGGGTCTACCTAGCTACCCCACTGCATGAGCTTCCAATACACAGAAGAAAGGCAAGTTAGGGAGGAGGAAGCTTGGTAGCATGTCCCAGAAAGATGTCTTGTTGCTAGCCATTTCCCACCTCAGGTGAAGTCTGCCAATAATGGCTTCCTGCCCACAGCCTTGGAACATGCCCTGTCTGCATTTATCCACAGAAGCCCTGCAGAGTTCTAACTGGCTACTAGCAGGGGCAAGAGGCAGGAGGTCAAGCAGAAACTGGGACACAGCTGCAACAGTGCAGGTCTCTATTTCCTCCCCCAGACCGGGCCTCTGGGGTAGAGGAAACCCAGGCAGGAAGGCCAGGGCCTCCACTAGCCAGAAAGGTCCACCAAGTCCCCCAGCCTGACCCTAGACATCCTGCCCCCAAAAGCCTCAGCATCTTGGGTCTTCGTTCAGTACTAAGATTGGAGCACAGACCTCTGTAGTCTAAGTGATGGTATAACCAGTCCTTCTAGCCTTCTGATGTCTTCTCACAGAATACTTCATGTGTTGGTTCCCCGGCTGGGGATCCAGCCTGCACACCCTGCCATTCAGAAAGTCTGTGTTCCAGTTTGACCCGGGTCTCTCTTGCTACAGGCTCAGCACTCTCTTCTGGCTCTGAGGCTTTGAGAAAGGAAGAGTGGTACAGCTTCTGAAGCATTAGCTGGTTTGGGTCCTGCCTGAGTTGAGGAGTATCCATATCATACCAGAATCACGTCTCTTACCAACGTCCATCAAACTTCTGGAAGAGTGAAACCCCAGGCAACTCTTGGAGGTCAAACATTGTCTAAGTATGTTTCACTTCCTGTACCATTGGCCCTCCCCCAGCGCTTTCCCAGGACAACCAGAAGAGAGAAGGGGGCCCAGAAGGCTCTGAGGGAGATACAGATCTTTTATACCTAGTCACTGTCAGGCTGATATATGCCCAGGGATGCAGGCGGGGACTGACCCCACCAGCTCAGGACACAGAGAAGAAGGGACAGGTTGGGGAGGTGGGGTCTAGACCCTTGTGTGAGACTTCTGTTGCTGCAAGAGAATTCTAATGGGATCTGGCCAGCCTCCTCCCCTGGACAAGCCTTACTCTCTCCTTTAAAACCAGAGCTGCTGGGGAAGGGCACAAAGAGATGGTTCAGCAGGTAACGATGCTTGCTACATAAGCTGAGTGACCTGAGTTTGAGCCCCAGCACCTACGTAAAGGTGGAAGGAGAAAAACAGCTGCACAGAGTTGTCTCCAGTGTTCACACTTGTATTTTGGTACAAGGATTCTTACAGACAGACACAATAATGATGAACACATTTTAGAAAATAAAAATCCCAGAGCTGTGTGAGGTACCCACACAGGCATCATATGATTGTCTTGGCTCCTGGTGGCCCCTTTAGACCCTGTCCGGTCCCTCTTCCATCCTGCCCTGGGCTCCCTGTTGTGCGTGACTCCAGCCTGTTCTATCCAGACCTCAATCTAAACAATCTTGATTCCTGTAGCCGGCCTGGCGGGACCCTGAATGGCAGGAAGTGAGGACAGGAGCCTGTTTATGTTTGAAGCAGCCGGGCTGGGGGGTGGGAGGGCACTGGGAAAGGGTGGGCAGGGGTGGAGGCTGGAGCCATGGGCAAATGGCTGAGGACAAGAGATGAGCTATGAGAGAGATGTTCTTCCCACTGTAACTCTGTCCGTCTGCAACCCTCCCGGCCTGTTCCAGTCTGAACCCAGCAGTGGGCACAGAGCCCTGTCCTCTCTGCCTCTCTTCATTTAAACACAGCTCCCCACCCTTTACCCCCAACAGATGGTTTCCATGGGGAAGTGAACCAGGACTTCCCTTGCAGGCCACGCCCTAAAGCCAGACGTAGGAGTTGGGAGGTGGCTTCCCTGCCTCCCCCCAAAAAAACTCTCAGTGATTTCCTCCTGGTAGGAGGAGACCTTGGTCACCACAGCTATCACATTTTGCAGATTTCACCACATCGATTCTTCTCCTATCTCCGAGGACCATGACCTTGGGGATCTTCAGAAGGGGCCTTTTGATGCTGTTGGTGGCCTTGGGCCTAACCAGGGGTGAGTATGGGAGGGGCACCATGGAAACGGGGACCTGAATGAAGGAAGGCTATCTGGGCTCGGCTTTTATAGGAACTGGAATTGGGGGGCTGAGAACAGTAGCCCGGCTGGAGGGGGTGACAGTAGTCCTATAGGCCAGGCTCCCCAGCTGCTCCCACCTTCCTTTATATCTAAGTGGTACTGACTTGCAAGCTGAGGCTCCTTCCAGGCTAGAACTTACATCGTGGGTGGAGAGAATAAGGGGGAGGCTTATTATTCTCTGTGAACAGGGGGAGCCTGAGACCACAGCAGAGCCTGTAGCAGAGAAAGGAGGTCCCAGTTCAGACAGTAGACAGGACCTGGCTTCTCAGTCTCCACTGCCTGTGTAGCTAGGGGCGAGGCTCTTGAGGAAGAAAAAGTGGAGCTCAAGGACGGAGGCCTGAGGGGTTTGCCTGTGAGATCAGAAGGGATGGGAGGAGCGCCTGAATCCCTTGTGTCCCCCAGGAGACTTGGTGAAGCCCTCCAAGCTGGTGAACTGCACTTGTGAGAACCCGCACTGCAAGAGGCCGATCTGCCAGGGGGCTTGGTGCACAGTGGTGCTGGTCCGAGAGCAGGGCAGGCACCCCCAGGTCTATCGGGGCTGCGGGAGCCTGAACCAGGAGCTCTGCTTGGGACGTCCCACAGAGTTTGTGAACCATCACTGCTGCTATAGATCCTTCTGCAACCACAACGTATCCCTGATGCTGGAGGGTATGCTGCATGGCCCTCCCACTCTTCCTTCTCTTCTTAACCCTGTCCCCATCCCCACCCCCTCCCTACTTTCTTCTCATGCCCGGGGCCGCACGGAGAGGGTGCAGGGAGGCAGGATGCTGGGATCTGACTGTAAGTGGTCTGGCTCAGGGTCAGGAGAGCTGGCCTGGTGGAGCTGGGACTCAATGTCCCCCTCCTCCAGCCACCCAAATTCCTTCGGAGGAGCCAGAAGTAGATGCCCATCTGCCTCTGATTCTGGGTCCTGTGCTGGCCTTGCTGGTCCTGGTGGCCCTGGGCGCTCTGGGCCTGTGGCGTGTCCGGCGAAGGCAGGAGAAGCAGCGAGGTCTGCACAGTGACCTGGGCGAGTCCAGTCTCATCCTGAAGGCATCTGAACAGGGAGACAGCATGTTGGGGGTATGGGTCTGGGGCAACCTGGGGCCTGGGTATGGGTGGAGGATGGATGTGTAGACAGGAGCAGCGGTATCAGGGGTCCCCCAAGGATGACAGAGAGAAGCTGTGATACAGCAGTGGGGCAGTGGTATACAACAGAGAAGGCTGATGGGGGCAGCCGCTGAGTAACTACTCGGTGTCCCTAGGACTTCCTGGACAGTGACTGTACGACAGGCAGCGGATCCGGGCTCCCCTTCCTGGTGCAGAGGACAGTAGCACGGCAGGTTGCTCTGGTGGAGTGTGTGGGTAAGCACTCAGTGAGCTGGGGGTGCGGACCAAAGGCAGGAAGCCTGAGCCAGAGTAAGGGACTCTGCTGGGCAGGGACTGGGTTGGTTCTGGGCCAGGGTTAGCTAGGTCCTTCTGCAAGGACAGGGATGAGCTGATAAGCTAGGGTAGCCCGAAGCTGGGACAAGATGTTGATAAAGGTATGTTCAGGTTTAGGGAGAGCAATAAGACTCAGCAGGTGAAGGTACTGGTACCAAGCCTGATGGCCTAAATTCAATCTCTGGGACATACAGGGCAAGAGGAAAGAACCGTCTCCCTCATCTCCCTCAGGTTGTACTCTGACCTCCATATGTGATCCCAGTTAGAGTGTATCACACACACACACACACACACACACACACACACACACACACACACATGAATGAATTAATGGATGAATAAAATACATAAATGTGATTTTTAAAAAATGTAAAAGGCAGCTGGGGTAGTGGCACTTGCCTTTAATCCCAGCACTAGGGAGGCAGAGGCAGGCAGATCTCTGTGAGTTCAAGACCAGCCTGGTCTACATAGCAAGTTCCAAATCAGCCAGATAAGTGAGACCTTATCTTAAAAAAAAAAAAAAAAAAAAGTTAAAAAAATCAGATGTTTGCAGAGAGGATCTTCATGGCATCCAGACTTGGGGGTGAGGGCTTCTAGGATTATGTGTCTCTAGTGTGTGGTCCTTATTCTTCTCTTGGCCACGGATTAGGAAAGGGCCGATATGGCGAGGTTTGGCGCGGCTCGTGGCACGGCGAGAGTGTGGCGGTCAAGATTTTCTCCTCACGAGATGAGCAGTCCTGGTTCCGGGAGACGGAGATCTACAACACAGTTCTGCTTCGACACGACAACATCTTAGGCAAGCTGGGGGACTCTTTCTTCTGCTATTCCAGGCCTAGGCATCCCAACCCCCTTAGTTCAGGGCTGGAATACACCGAACTCGGGGCATTGATGTAACCCTGAGTGCCTGACTCCCAGACCGCTTCAGTCTCCTCCCCACCCGTTCTGTCCCTCTCAGCCCTACCTTCCTCCTGGGCACTTTGGTTGAGCCGTCACACCCTTCTGCTTACAGGCTTCATCGCCTCCGACATGACCTCGCGGAACTCGAGCACGCAGCTGTGGCTCATCACCCACTACCACGAACACGGCTCCCTCTATGACTTTCTGCAGAGGCAGACGCTGGAACCCCAGCTGGCCCTGAGGCTAGCTGTGTCCGCGGCCTGCGGCCTGGCGCACCTACACGTAGAGATCTTTGGCACCCAAGGCAAACCAGCCATCGCCCATCGTGACCTCAAGAGCCGCAACGTGCTGGTCAAGAGCAACTTACAGTGCTGCATCGCAGACCTGGGTGAGCAGGAGGGAGAGGGGTGGGGCTTCACCTGTGGGCGGGGCTTGAATGCTTGGCTCTGCCTGTTTCTGTAGGAGAGAATTGGTGCTTTAAAAAGCTGTTTCCAAGCTGAGATTTTAATCCCAGCACTCTGGAGGCTGAGGCAAGTTGATCTCTGAGTTCAAAGTTAGCCTGGTCTACATAGTGAGTTCCAGTATAGCCAGGGCTACATAGAAAAACTCTGTCTCAAAACGAACTGTTTCCAGCCCAGACTCTTTCCACCATTCATGCAACCTCCAGAAAAGGGACAGGGCGTAAGAGCCTGTATCTCACCCTGACTTCTCTGAGAACATGGTTCCTTCCAACATACCTGGAAGTTCTACTGTGTGAAATGGGCATCAGCATGCCGAGTCTTTGGGACCCTTGAGAACGCTATAAAGCAACAAAGGCCATTGTCTGTATTCCAGGCGTCTCAGAGCAGGTCTCCCGTGCCTTGTTCTATGTCTGTCTGTGTCCACCCTCACTGTATCTGACCATATAAAGCCTGCTTTGGCTCCCCAGTAAGGGAGTGGCCACCCTGTGTGGGAGCCTGCAGGATTGACAAGCCAAATACCCGCAGGATTGGCAGTGATGCACTCACAAAGCAGCGATTACCTGGACATCGGCAACAACCCCCGAGTGGGTACCAAGAGATACATGGCACCCGAGGTTCTGGATGAGCAGATCCGCACAGACTGCTTTGAGTCATACAAGTGGACAGACATCTGGGCCTTTGGCTTAGTGCTATGGGAGATCGCCCGGCGAACCATTATCAATGGTGAGTGCCCACTGTGTGTGTGTGTGTGTGTGTGTGTGTGTGTGTGTGTGTGTGTGTGTGTGTGTGT
>JANHMN010000012.1:2401628-2458117 GCA_030674055.1 Rhabdomys pumilio | reverse complement strand
TGTGTGTGTGTGTGTGTGTGTGTGTGTGTGTGTGTGTGTGTGTGTGTAGATATATGGAGACAGGGTTTTCTGTGATGGCTGGTGCCCTTGATCTGAGGGTTGGAGGCTAGACCTCCTAGCTTTCTTTTCTTCTGTGAATCGACTAGTTCAGCACAAATGGACTTTAAGGCTCGTCTGAGCCTTCGAGGGTGTGGATGTGGCCTTGAAATCTTGAGTTAGAGACAAAAAAAAATTTCAGAGCGAGGTGGTAGAACACTTGCCAGACATGTTCAAGGCTGTAGGTTTTGATCCTGAGCATGGGGGTGGGGGTAGGGCAGGGAAGCAGCTGAGCTAGCATTCGTGGTGCTTAAATATGTGTTGCCATGTCTACTCTAGCTGTTGAAGTCTCCTATTCTGTTAAGGGTTGGCACTGGGCAGTCGGATTGCCTGGACTCAGTTTCAGGTTTTGTCATGACAGGGAGTACTTAACCTCAGCATGCCTGCTTCCTCCTTTGTGAAATTAGGGGGAAAAATAAGTATAGTTGCAGACATGGTCCAAATTAAGTATTTAGAACAATATCTACAAGCTGGTATAATCTAAGCACTCAGTAGACAGAAAATTGCTCCAAATTCAAAGCCAGCCTGGTCTATACAAACATCGAGTTTCAGATCAGCCAGGGCTACACAGAGAAAAAAGGCAATCCGTGCTTAGAGCTAAATATTAGAGGTCACGGTGAAAGAGTGCCTACATAATATTATTGCATTTTCTAAAAGAAAAGACACATGCAGGATTATGGCTGGCTATCTTAAGTCAGGCTATCTGATTCTGGGCCAGTGCTCTCTGTTACTGTGGCAGTTAAATGTTGATCCTGGCTTTTTTTTTTGTTCATGTGTAAGCTATCTGACTTCTGTGCTGCCTGCTTATTGCAACCTCATTATCACAGAGGATTGCCACAGGAGACCATAACCTGGAAAGGCTGTAGAAGCACCTGCCTGTGCAGCCCCTATGCAGCCCTGTGCAGCCCTGTGCAGCCCCTATGCAGCCCTGTGCAGCCCCTATGCCACACCCTCCCATGCTGGAATTTCTGCAGACTAGAGCCCAGCTCATTGGGAACAGAGATGTTTTCATTTCCTGAACATCTACCAGGAGCAAGCCTTTTACAACTTCATAACAACTCAGTGGTCATCTATGACAGCAGAGACCCAGGTGTCACCAGAGAGCCCCCCGGGGGTTTCTGATCCCTGAGCATTTACTGCTGGAGTCAGCTCTGAGTGGCTGGAATTGGGGAAGGGGTACCTGGATGAACCAAAGTAGGCCTGGCTGTAAGCAGGAAAGGAAGGGCTGATGGGTTTGCCTTGGGCTCCTGGGGCGGAGGGGAAGCTCTGTCAGCCTCACACAGACTCCTAGTGCATTATAAACACTGTAATCTGGTGTCAGCCCCGGCACTGATTAAAGGCTCATTAGACACGCTCAGGCCTCTGCAAATCACTGATTAGGGCGCCAGCAGCACAGGGGCAGCCTGGAAGCCCGCCATGGGGAGAACAGCTGCTGAGGGCTTTATTGAGGTTGTGGCTTGCACGGTCACAGAAGCAGCCTGGAGTTGAGAAGCAGGAGAAGACATGGGGCTGCCTCTGACCCCACAGGCACACCTTTCAAAAAAGACTCAAGATAAGTTGACATGGGGTGGGGACACCGTTGGTTGCGGGGTCTGCAGAGACATGAGCCTTTCCTGATGGTAAGCACATTTGTTTTGGACCAGAGAGTAAATCTTTTGCTTCTTGGAAAGGTGCTTTTCTGGTCTTTGTTGTCCCTATTACGAGCAGTATCCAGTTCTTCCATAAATGCAGCTGAGAGGGCAGAATCGTGGAATTCGGTGTTGGTTTTCTGCCCTAAGTCCCAGCTCTGTCACTTGCTACCTGTTGATCCTTAAAGACAAACTTTCTGAACCGTTGGACCCTTGGACTGTTTTGGTTCATGACGTGAAGCTACAATGTTACAGTCCCCATAGGCCACTGTGAGGCTTCCCCGCAGCGCACTAAGGACCCTGTCTGGCACACAGGAAGTACTCTGGAACACCAGCTGTTAGTGTAATCAGGCATCGTCAGGGAGTGGTATCCAGGCCCAGGATGGAAGACAGCTGAGCAAAATGGAAATAAGACCCAGCCTGGGAAGCCAAAAGATGGATTTCAAGTCCTGACTCTGACGTGACTGTCTAGGCAACTCGAATCCCATGCATCTGAGCCTAAGTTTCTCCACACAGAGATAGCAGGGAAATCGTGGAATGTGCTTATTACGCACTGGGGAAGTGTGAAACACAAGCAGCAGTTCCGAGCTACACGAACCGTTGTTATGTTATAGGATAGGATCCCTCTCAGAAGCAATATAATCAGGCAGCTAACTCCAGACAAGTCGCCCTCTGGGTGCTCTGGGTCCCAAGTAATTGTCCCACATCCCTTGAATCCCCAGGCCTTGTGGAGGATTACAGGCCGCCCTTCTATGACATGGTACCCAATGACCCCAGTTTTGAGGACATGAAAAAGGTGGTGTGCATTGACCAGCAGACCCCCATCATCCCTAACAGGCTGGCTGCAGATCCGGTAAGGTCTCTGTTTGAGCTGAAGCTGAGGCTGGGGCTGGGCCTGGGCTGGAGCTGGGCTGGACTGGGGCTGGGCTGAGGCTGTGGTGGGGCTGTGGTGGGGCTGGGGCGGGGCGGGGGCGGGGCTGGGCTGAGCCTAGGCTGGGCTGGAGCTGGGCTGGACTGGGGCTAGGCCTAGGCTGGGCTGGGGCTGGGTTGAGACTGGGGCAGGACTGGGCTGGGGCTGGGGCGGGGCTGGACTGGACTGGGCTGGGGCTGGGCTGAGGCTGGGTTGGGGCTGGTCTGAGACTAGGGCGGGGCTGGGCTGAGGCTGGGGCGGGGCTGGGACTGGGCTGGTATGGGTAGAGACTGATTCTCAGCTGAAATTTCTGAGTTCTTGTCTGTACAACCTTTGATTCTTGAATAGATCGTGGGTTGTTCTCGGTATTCCCTCCCACACATCTGGCTTGTGAATCCTTCTTCCTGCTTGGACCTTCCAGTTAATCTGATTTCAGAACCTTTTACCTCACCTGTGAGCATCAGAGTCTCTGCTAGATTTCTCCTAAATTTGTTGTTGTTGTTGATGGTGATGATTTGTTTTTTGTTTTTTTTCTCAAGACATTCCACACTTAAAGACACACATACAAACATATGTGGAGTCTTACTATGGCTGGCCTGGAACTTGCTATGTAGACCAGGCTGACCTCAAACTCGAGGAGATCCACCTAGCTTCTGCCACCTGAGAACTGGAATCAAAGATTTTTGCACCATGCCCAGCTCACTCCTTTTTTAAAAAGAAGATCTATTTATTTTATTTATATGAGTACACTGTAGCTGTCTTCAGACACGCCAGAAGAGGGCATCGGATCCATTATGGGTGGTTGTGAGCCACCATGTGGTTGCTGGGAATTGAACTCAGGGCCTCTGTAACCACTGAACCACCTCTCCACCCCAGCTCACTCCGTTTTTAAAAAATTATTTCTTCCCCAGGCATGTTGGTACATGCCTTTAATCTTGGCACTGGGAGGCAGTGAATCTCTGAGTTCAAAGCCAGCCTGGTCTACAGAGTGAGTTCTAGGACAGCCAGAGCTACACAGAGAAACCCTGTCTCAATACCCCAAACAAACAAAAGCAAGCAAACAACAAATGATGTCTTCTTTTGATTTCATACAAATATAATGTATTTTGGCCATATGCCCCTCATTATCATCTCTGGTCCTTTCCCCTCCCACTCAGCTCTTCCTCCCCTGCTCAGCCCCTCCTTCTCCCACTCAGCCCCTCCTTCTCCCATTCAGTCCCTCCTTCCCCACTTAGCCCCTCCTTCTTTCCAAGAAGCACCTCCTACTCATTCTAATATTCCTACCAGCTACCTTGGTGCCCAGCCTACAGTAAGACTCAATATATTTGTACTGAAAGATAACAAATGTATATGTGTATACGTAAGAGACCACATAAATTCTTTCCAGTGCACAGATGTATACTCACTCTTAGGAACCAGAGGAGGCAGGCTGCCATGTCCAGGGGCCACTGAGTTTCCTGGGACAGGCTCCTTCTGGGAGATAGGCACTTTGGGGACAATGCCTGCCTGCCATTGCCACACTCTTAATCATGGTTGCTGGAGGGGTGGGGAGTCGGTACCCTGTGCACTAGTTCTCAGGCTGCAAGAGGCAACACAGGCTTGCAAAAATGCCCTTCACAGTGGATCCTACCATAGGGGTTGGAGGGGGCAGGTGCTCACCAGAATCTGTGCACTGGGGTGTCTTTGGGCTCCCAAAGACCTCCACACCCTCCCACACTCTCTCCTGCTTGTTTCTGCAGCCTTCTTCCACTTCTCCCTCCCTCCTCCGAATCTCCTTCCCTCTCCCCCTCTCCTTCTCCTCCTCTTCCTCCTTCTCCTCCTCTCCCTCCTCCTCCTCCTCCTCCTCCTCCTCCTCCTCCTCCTCTCCCTTCTCTTCTTCTTCTTCTTCTTCTTCTTCTTCTTCTTCTTCTTCTTCTTCCCCCCCCCCCCCGTTTTTCAGGACAAGGTCTATTTCACCCTGGCTGTCCTGTCTCTCACTCTGTAGTCATGTCTAGCCTCGAACTCAGGGATCCTCCTGCCTCCTAAGTTCTGGTGTGCATCACCACCACCTGGCTCCATTTTTTCTCTTGCCTTGACTCCCTCCTGTCCAATTCACGCTCTTCCTGTCCTTTCTCCGGCTATGACTCCCAATACTGAGCCATTGCCTCCTCACGCCATACCTTCTTTCCATCTTTCTGACCCATATACATCTTCCTCCTCTCTGCCTCTCTCCCAACCCCACAGGTCCTCTCTGGACTGGCCCAGATGATGCGAGAGTGCTGGTATCCCAACCCCTCTGCTCGCCTCACCGCACTGCGCATAAAGAAGACATTACAGAAGCTCAGCCACAATCCAGAGAAGTCCAAAGTGATTCACTAGCCCAGGGTCACCGGACTTTCTCTGACTAAAGTATGTGCTGGGGCAGAAGACATAGCCTGTCTGGGTAGAGACAGTGTGAGTGTGCACTCTGCCCTGTGTGTGCCTGCTCAGCTTGGCCCCAAGCCCATCCAGCCAAAAATACAGCTGGGCTGAAATTCGATCTGCCTCCGTCTGGCCTGCTCAAAGTGGCCGGCTCTCTGACGCCTGGCTAGGTTCCCCATCCCCAAGGCCAGCAGGGTACACCCCCTACCACTCTCAGGGCAGGGTGGCCAAGCCAGGGAATCCCGGGCTCGGATCCTGGGCTTTCACTCTCCCTTACCCTTGGTCAACCTTTCTGCTCCATCAGAGCGGCCAGGATGGCACAGGGCCCTGTCCAGTTTCAGCAGACATTCCACCTGCTGGGGCTGTCAGCCAGAGAGATATTCAGCTGCCTCGGTGTCTCTCTGTGGGTGTTTATTGCTTCTATGATGCCTTTCAGTCCGTCCTGACTAGACCCCCTGGCTAGTGAATGCTAGTTTCTTGGGAGAGGTGGTACCTGACCCTTTTACCCGCTCAGATGGCTCATTAGGGCATGAAAACCCAAGGGTCCTCTGAGGAGAGGGTCAAGCACGGTGGAAGTGACCAACCCAGTGTTGCTTTGTTCGAGAGAAGAGGACTTCACCATCATACCATCTTAGGTTTTGTCCCGATGTCCTTTGAAGTGTCTCAGACCCTGATTTTCCTTGAAGCTCAGCTGTGTAAAAGCTGAGTCTTGTCTACTACATCCCATGATCCCTTGAGTCAAGCTGGGGTTTGTAAATAACTATCAGGGTCCAGAATGACCTGAGGTGCCCCCGGGGTTAATTTCCAGGCTCCAGCTTTTGCTTTAAGTTCTGCTAGTGGCCACCCTAGGACCTGGGCAGTACAGGAACTTCTGATCCCTCTGTGGTTTGGCCTCTGCCCAGGGCTCAGGGGTGGCTTCCTTTGGGGTCTCCAAGACTGAAAGAAATTTGGCCCCTATCAAGAAGCCTCCAGCAACCAGGGTTCTGCTCCCTCCTGACTGTGACTCTGGCCAAAGCCCACACACACCCTAGGCCAGGCCCCAGAAAGTGCGCCTTGGGAGAACTTGGCCTAGAGAAACACCAAGAGTCTGGCATTTAAAGATGTGAAGGGTACACCCACATCCTGAACAAGTGAAACTGAAGCCAAGGCTGATGGACTGAAGAGAGGTGGACTGTAGGCAAGGCTTGAGGAGGCTAAAGTATGGCTCAGGCAAGAGACGAGATCAGCCTCCATCTTGGGAAGACTCAGCCTAGAAACTATTGGCCATCCCTCATCCTGCTCCACACACGCGCTGACCCCTTGAGTTCCTCCGGTGTGACCACTCAGCTCTCCATCTCTGTTCTCTCTCAAGCCTGTCTTTCAGCAGTGTGGAAGGACCGAGGAGAACCAGGAAGTGAAAACGAGACGAAAACAGAAAGTAGACTGGCCCTTCCCAGACCAGTGGGGCAAAGTCTGAAGGTTCTCTGGTCACTGGAGCCGGAGGAATCGCTTTCTTGCCTGAAGGAATTTATTTCTACTGAACTTGGGAACAAATTCATATTCAGACTCCACAGCCAGAAACAGAAGACAGTAGCTAGCTCCTTCAAGGCCAGGAAATCCTAAATTGAGGGGGGTTGAACGACTAGAGACATGGCACGGAGAGTGGTCCTCTAGAGACAACTATCTCCAAATGCTTCCGAGTGCAGGTGTGCAAGTGGAACCACACAGCACTTAGCCTGTGACAGGCACGTAGTAGGTCCTCAATAAACCATGTTTGACCTCCCCCCTAAGCCCCCCGAGTTTCTGCTGTTTTCCAGGTTAGTGCCCCCCCGCAGTGGTCCAGTTGCAGAGGTCCAGAGAGAACCCGAGGGTAGGGAAGTAGAGGATCCCAAAGTACACACCACCAAATTTCCCTGGGACAAGCTTGCTCTAGAATGCTCCCATACCTGGAACCGCACTGAGGCTCAAACTTCACATCCCACCCGTGATAGACAGCAACCTGATCCATGTCAGCCACGTCGCCCTCTGCTGGCCAACGCGCTGCCCACGGCTTCCCTGCTCCCTTCCCACAGCGAGCTTGCTCCTCCCAGCAAGCCCGGGCCCTCCTCCCCGTCCCTTCCGCAGCGTGCGTGCGTGCGTGCGTGCATGCGCTCAGTGCGCTCAGCTGTTCTAGGCTGTAGGGACTGTGCCTGAAAACCACACCTAGCAAAGGAGCTTTTTGCGTCCTTACTCAGAGGCGGCTTCGCCCTCCCTGTTCAGCTCCTTAATTCCCTCCCTAGGTGCTCCCCACCCCCTGTCTGGAATTAGTCCACACCCCCAGAATGAAAAGCTCCCCTTACCTGGAAATCCCAGAGAGCACCTCACGCCCCCTCCCGACCCACCCCGGAAATTGTGAGCAACGTGCCACTGGAGGGGTGGGACAGATACTAGGGGATGCATACTGAAGGAAGCAGGGAGGAGTCTTTTGGTTCAGTCCAGCCCAGAAATACAAGCTTTCTAAGAAGAGGGTGTTGGACCTCTCTTAGGAAAACAGGGAGGGTGCCCCAGTTTCTTCTGAGGTTGACAATTTGCTCTGCCCGCCATGCCTCCAAATGGGTGCAAATCTGCAGCCTTCTGCACTGGGGTCGTGGACCTCCTCTCTGGCACACACAGCAGACAAGACCTTTCCTCTGAAGCTATTAGCGTCCCTGTCCTCCCACCTTTCCTTCCTCTAGGGTCCACAAGGCCTGGCAGGCCTGGCATCCAATGACCACAGTGTGGTTGAGGACCTGGAAAAAGGCATCGGGGAAACCGCCGTGCAAGAGTTCCGTCTAGGCTGGACAGGGTCTGGCAGGGCTGACCCATCACCATGCCGTTAGAAGAGAACCTTGTGAGGTTACTGCGGCCCATGCCGTTGGCCACTTGCACATGCTATTACTGCCTTGAAGAGAGAGAGAGAGAGAGAGAGAGAGAGAGAGAGAGAGAGAGAGAGAACTCACAAGCCTCTCTTTCTGCTCTTTGCTCTGATTTCCTCTGGTGACCCCAGCCTCCAACTTCCTTGTTACATACAAAAAGTGAGGAAGCATTTCTGTCCCGCCCTGAGAGGGGATGATTGTTAGGGCATGCAGAATGGAGTGAGGGTGGCCCCTGCAGCCTGAGCCCCGACACGGATGCTCAACCCTTTCTCTGCCAAGGCCTCTTGGTACACAGGCTCTCATGGACAGCTCCTTTCCTTCCCAGACTCCATCCTCCCTCAGTCCTGTCTCACACTTAGCCTATAAGGAAGGGACTTTGCCTCCCCTGACTTATCCCAAAGCCAGGTGTAGTGGTGCATACCCGCAATCCCAGCACATGGGAGGAGGAGGCAGGAGGATCAGGGTTTCAAGGTTATCCTCAGCCACAGGATGATTTCAGAGGCCAGCCAGGGATACAAGCGGAACAAGACATGATTAACAGCCTAAGAGATGGCAAAATCTGTGTGCTTTGAAACCCACCCTCAGGTAGGGTAGGGGTTTGTGTGCCCAGTCCAGTGTCCCAGGGCTGGGACTGATGGTAATTGTGCAGTCATCGCTCCTGGTGGGCGACTCTTGAAACAAGCTGCTTCTACCAGGACCACATTCAGTTTGCTAGAAATAGAGACAGAGGGCTCCTCGACTTTGCATACAATTTGCATAATGTCATAGACACACTGTCTATTTTCAGGCAGTTTCCAGGTTCAAGTGTTGCCACTGCTGCCCTGAGGGGTGTCATGTCTGGATGAGTCTCTGTTCTTTCTCACCCACCCACTCCTATTGCCCTACATCCCCGGATGCAGGAGCACATGAGGGGAGGGCTGCCCAGGGAGACGTGGCAGCTAGAAGCCAGGGCTTACTCGATTATCACCTCCATCTCAGCAACAGCCGACTGGTTGCTCAAGGGCAACCGATAGTGACTGATAAGATGAAGCACCCCAGCTCCCTTCCTGTCTCTGCTACCAGAACTGCCTGTCTGTGTTCAGTCTTCTGACAGTTTCAAAGAAGGAGAAGGAGGAGCAGGGGGAAAAAGAGGAAGAGGAGGAGGAGGAAGACAGACAGACAGATAAATAGATAAACTTAGGTTTGAGCCATCTAGAAAGGCTTGCTTGCCCCCTCAGGTAATCGTATTAGGCAATGGCTCTGACCTTCAGTTCACCACTCTCCTGGGAGACCCCCTCTAAAGCATCAGAATCCTAACTTGATTAATTTTGTTGTAAGACAGCATTTAGAGCTTACACTGTTCTCCCTAGACTAACCAGATTGACCTCAAAGCCTCCACCATCTTGCCCAACTTCCCAAGTACTGAGATTGTAAGCATGCGTCACCACAACCAGGCAGCGTGGCAACACTTCTAAAGTATCGGATGCTTAGGAAGAACTGGGTCTGTGCCCCCTGCTCCCCTTCAGCGTCAAGTCTATGCTGAGCTCCTGGCTGTCCTACAGTTGTGTCCTTCACTAGGATTGGCTGGGCTGGCTATCACCGAGTTGCTTGTGACACTGGCAGGTCTTTGGTCTCTCCTCTAAGAAGGGGAACTGGTGATTAAGAGAATTCTCACTTTACAGTGACTTGCCGTTGGTCACTGAGGCTCAGGACTGGACCTCCTCTCTGGGCTCCCTCCTGTAGACACTCTAGCCCGGGGTCCCTGTTGGAGTACACAGTGCAGCCTTCGCTGAGTGCCAGAGCAATGCGTCTGGATTCTGGAAATCCCGAGACAGCTCAGTCAGGCTGATCAGCAGCAAGGCGCTACCCAGAATCCCCAGTCTCTGGCATCCAATTCCCCTGGACCTGCCTCATCCCTTCAGGCAGGCGTTTCCTGTCGATAAGGAGCTGAGTTACAAACACCGATAAAGAGATGAAAAAGGAAATCGACAGGCCAGGGTATGGCGGGCATTCGGTCTGCCTTTGCTACCCCTCTTCCTGCTCGATGCCACACTTCCCCCCCCCCCGCCCCTCGCCGCTCAACAGCTTCCCAGAACTGCGCGGAAAACTGGCCCCCACCTCCACTCCTTATTTTGGAGGCTCCAGTCATTTGGCCCGAAGTCTTACATAGTTCTCAGAAGCCAGCCCTGGGAAAGCAGCCTTGGAGGCAGGAAGCACTGAGTGCCGGGTTCCCCCCAACCCCAAGTCCGGGGGCAAGGGCAGAGGCACAGAAAGTACAGCCCCACAGGTTGGGTTCCATCTGGTCTCTTGCCTGCTTCCCTCATCTTCCTTTTCTCAGAGGCCTGGATCCAAAACTGCTTCAGTGGCCGCTGGCTGGTCTATAATTAGTAGATTTTTTTTTCCATCATTTTAATTCTCGGGGTTACTGATGGGAAGTCTCGTTAATTTCCAGTCTACTAATTTGGAACCTATGATCCTTCAGGACAAATGCTTCAGGCAGATGTTTAGAAAAAGAAGCAAAGAGAACAAGTAGGATTTGGATTTGCAGAGGCTGCTTTGTAAACGCTCTGCCTGCAGTTACCTTGATCCGCCACCAGGTGGGTGAGGTGGTTCAGCCGGCTTCTGGGCTTCAAATTGTCCTTGGGACAGAAGGTACCATGGTTTAATGTTGGACAATTCTTTTCCTTTCTCCTCATAGATACAATTCCTTAACAAAGCCGGCAAGCACACATAAATGGACTAGATAGTTCTGTGTGCTCAGAGTTTAAAAATGAACGTCAGTAGTCGGGGCATGTGACACTGTATTGAAGTTGCCTAGCACGCACATAGCCCAGGGTTCCATCCTCAGCACCACAAATAAAACAGAGTAAAAGGAGCTGGAGAGACGGCTCACTGGTTAAAAGCATCTACTGCTCAGGCACAGGACCCATGTTCAATCCCCAGCACCCACATGACAGCTTACAACTGTCTGTGGCTCCATCTCCAGGGGATCCAATGCTCTCTTCTGGCCTCTGTAGGCACCAGTCACACTAGTGGCGCACAGACATACATACAGGCAAAACACTTATACATATGAAATAATAATTTTATTTTTAGCACTATGTAGTATTCCGTTGTTTGTCTCCATTTGTTTGGAAGTTTTGATTATTTCCGAATTTTGGCCCTTGTAGCATGTTTAGCCAGTAAACCAAATAGACATTGGTTTGCTCTCTTCTGGTGAGTCTGTAAGTTCTGAGAAGTGGAATTCCTGCCAGAAGTCATTTACTCACACAACTAGTAAGATAGGAGATGGATTACAGGATAAAAGAATGCTGGCTGACAAAGGGAAATGGTGAAAAACTCAGAAGCCATCCCAGACACACCTGTGAACGGCTGTACACACAGGAAGCATCAAAAAAAAAATATCAATGAAGTTAAGCTGGGTGGAGTGGCCCACACCTTTAACCACAGCTCTTGGAAGGTAGAAACAGGTGGATCTCTGAGTTTGAGACCAGCCTGATCTACAGAGTGATTTCCAGGACAAACACAGCTACACATAGAAATCCTGTCTGTCTGTGTATGTGTGTATGTGTATATGTATGTATATGTATGTGTGTGTCTTTGTATATGTACAGAAATGCACGTACATATGTATATAGAGTGAAGTGAGGATTTTCAAGGCTGAGGTGGAGGACAGCCTGAACCACAGGGAGTTCTTGTCTGAACAACAAAATGAAAGCATTTACAGAGGTGATGGATGAAAGCAAGTGAGGAAAACATTCTAGAACTGGCTGTAGTACCAGTTGTACAGCTGTGTGAGCATTAGAAGCAGTGAGCCAGACATGTCTCTCTGTGTGTTTGCAGATTCGTGTGTACAGCAGCGTGATGAGACCACAGCCCGGGGCCACACAGTGAGACCTTAAACAAACAAATACACACAAAGAAAATATATATATATATATATATATATATATATATATATATATGATTGACAAAAGAAGAAACTGAATTCGATAGCACAATGCCTTTTTATTCAAGTGTAGAATGCATACATATTCAAAACAATGTTACATCCTTAACGAGGATATGCATATATTTCAGGACATGAAGCAGATCATTAGAGGGTTGTGGGGTGTGGGGAACAGGAGAGATGGAGACTGAAATGGAACTGAAGAAGGAGCTGGAAATTATATATAAGAAGGAGACCGGTCACCTTATGTAAGATAAGGAGACCATATGACCTCCTGATTTCCCACCCTCCCCCAGGCCTGTGGGGGGGGTTGGGATGGCAGAGAATCCAGGCCACAAAGCTGAGTCTTGAATCAGCCACCCTTGTGCTCATGATCAAGCAGGAAACAGAACAGAAGCAGGCATTCCCATGTCCTCCCTCACCTTGCTCAGGTGGTTGCTGGTGAGGCATTGTGACCACATAGGTCAGTGGGTTGGCCAGAGATACTCTTAAAAAAAGAATCATAGCAGCTGGGCAAGCCTGCAATCTTGATGGTCTTGGCACTTGGAAGATAGAGGCTAGAAGGTTGGGAGTTCAAAGTCATCCTCAGCTACCTAGGGAGAGTGTGAAGCCAGGCTGGACTATAGGAGTGTTGTGACTTTGTGAAGGATAGATAGATAGATGATAGATAGATAGATAGATAGATAGATAGATAGATAGATAGATAGATGGTAAATAGATGATTGCTAGATGACTGATAGATAGTAAGACAGACAGACAGACAGACGAATGTAGATAACAATCCTTCCAGCGGTAGAACATTATTCTTGCCCATAGGATTCCCGGCTTCACTTTACAATGTTCTGTGCTATTTGGTGTCACTGGCTCCCCAGTCTCCGGCTTTCTTATCTCCCTGTCTTCCTCTCCCAGGAGCGGCAGCTCAATGAGAAATCCTAGGTTTACATGTATGTGTTTGTATATTTCTCTAGTTCTATTTACTTGAATTAAAAAAGAGCTCTCTATCCTGCATGTACTGGCTGCTCCCTTTGGATCAATACTCTAGTTAAGTCTTTTGAGAAATGAAATTTACATTCACGCCCCCACTGTTCCCTTAGTTACAATCTCGAGCCATCAGATCTGCCTGCGGTGGCAATGGCCTTTGGAAGCACCTGCACCAGCAACGGTTTTACCTTGCTGGAAGCTGTTTTCTGATGTAGCCAGTATCTTAAAAAAAAATTTTTTTTTCTAAACTACATTTAAGCAGACTTAACAAGGTCTTAAAATAGCTACAAAGTGGTTTTACCCCACAAGGGGATTCTTAAAATACTGACTACTGTCTTTAAGCATAGTCAAGTACTTCAGAACAGGAATTTACATTGCAAACAATTTATATGATAATTACAAAGTATCCTTTCCCGACCCATAGGTAATAGTTTATGCTTTCATTTGTACCTAAAATGAATGCAATTGATTCTTTTTTCTTAATGTTCACTCATTCAAAATGACCTTTCCTTCAGGCCTGGTGGTACACAGCTTGAAGGAGAGGCAGGAGGAACAAGGGTTCGAGGCCCTCCTCATCTGCATAGTGAGTTCAAGGCCAATCTAGATTTCAAGAGAGAAAAAAAAATGAAAGGAAGGAAGGAAGGAAGAAAGGAAGGAAAACGAATCTTTCCACCACACATAAATTTCCAGATTTATATTTTTTTAAAAATCCAGGTGTAAATTGAAGAATGTGGGGGGGAAAAGACATACAAGCTGGCTTGTTACAGTTACTTTGAGAAGGGATGGCGACTCTCAGCACCTTCAGTCATTTTTTTTCAAACATTAAAACTTCCCCAACTGAAGCTCTCCGCACCGAAGACCCAAGCGGTCCTCAAGGGTGGCTTCTCTCTTCCAGGGGCCTCACCCTGCTTTTTACTTTATTTTATTTTTTTATTTTTTTTTTTGAGACAGATCTTGCTACATCTTTTTTACACTGGCCTTGAGCTCAGCGATTCTTTGCCTCAGCCTCCTGAAACACTTCTACTGCCCACCCCACCCCCAGGTCCCCTCCCCCCTCCCGTCCCCTTTATGGTCACATTATTGGAAGAGTGTCTGCCTGCTCACTCCCACTCACACCTCATCTCACTGCCTTCTGATTTTGCCATGGAAACTGATCTCTTGGAGGTTACCACTGGCCTCCTTGTTACTAAATCTAGTGGGCCTTTCTTATTCCTTCTGTCTTTAACACCACTGACCACGCCCGCTTCTGGCTCTCCTAGCACCCACTGCGCCGGTCTCTCTGGCACTGCTTTGCCTGTAGGCTCGGCTCAGAGGTTCCCGGTACGGCTCTCGGCTCTTGTACTGAGTCCTCATCTTTTGCACAACCTTTCTGGGTCATCTCGATGTAATTTGGTGTTTATGTGTATGAATGGCCTCCAATTCTGTGCTTCTGTTTGTTTCTTAAGACAGGGTCTCACGTGGCTCAAGTTGGCCTCAAATGCGCTATGTAGCAGAGGGATAACCTTGAACTCCTGATTCTCTGGGGAACTGAGAGACAAGCATGTATCTCTGTGCTTCATCTATTCAGTGCTGGGGATCGAACCCAAGGCTTTGTGTATGCTCGGTAAGCACCTTACAAACTTAGTTACGGTCCCTGGGTGTCAAAATCTGTGTCTTGACCCCTCTGCCTTCTGAGCTTGAGGTCTCCAATCTTCCAGACGGTTCTTTGGCACAACATGTCTGACACAGATCTCCTTCAACCTGTTTCGCCCCTACCTTGGAGTGACCTGCATTAGCTCAACAAACACAACGTTCATTCATAATTATCTCTTCCCTCCCACCAGCTCCCCATGCCGAACCTTGCGTACCTGGCTCCCTCTTGTCTACTGTTCCTCATTTCCCAGCATGCTTGGCTAGGCCACGGGGTCCTGTTCCTATTCACCTCACTGGTTCTGGCCAATTCAGTTGGAAAATCCCCCCCTCATGTCACTGCCCTGCTCAGACCTGCAAATGTAGCAACTCCTTGCTAACAGGCCCCTGAACCCGCAGCCTGGGCCCCAGCTCCCTCCACAGCGCCCCTCCCCCATCATCCAGCCGCACTGAACGATGTCTCCAATCCTTATTTCCTTTTGCCTCCGGGCTTTTACATACTGTCCCCTTTGTCTGGGACACGCTTAGTCTGGCTAGCTGGCACTAAGTCAGTAAGTATGTGGGAGTCGAGATGGAGTGGACCTTGAAGGGTAGCAGACCTGGGTCTCAATTCCAGCTCTCTTGAGCTACATAACCTTAAGTCTGCCGACTAACTTCCCAAGACTCATCCGAAGGAAGGGGCATAACAAGACCTAGCATTCCTAATGTGTATTGGTTTTTCGGCCATCTGACCTATCTCTACCCATCTGAATTCTAGCCCTTCTTCCTCATTCATGTACAGATATCAGTGAGACCCAGAAAGTACATAGGTAGCACAGCTTGGCACCACCAACTCCCACAAGCACCCCACAGGCACCTCACAGCCCACCCTCACACCCCACATGCACCCTCAATGCACCCCACAAGTACCCCCACAAGCACCCCACAGTCCACCCTCACACGTACCCTACACACACCCTCATACACACCCCACACGAACCCCATAGGGACCCCACACACAACCCACAGCCCACTCCCAATCTCCTAAACTTAGTACTGGAGTCCAGGGAGTCTCAGTGCTGAGCAGCAGAGAGGGCAGATTTGAGTAACAGACTGGAGCAGAGGAAGCAAGGCCTAGAGAGGAAGAGGCTGCCCATGGGAGGTCTCCTCAGCGCCGCCCCACTCGTGTTCCAGTGGCACTCTGAAGCCAACTGAATTGTGAGAAACTCTTTCATTTCTCGGCAGGGAGGAGAAAGGGGGTTCCCTGGATTTCAGTGAAGTCTTAAATGACTTACATATCTTGTGAAACCAACATGGTTGAGGCTAGGGACATGGCTTGTTGTTAGAATGCAAAGTACACACAGAGCCGTGGGCTCTGTAAAACCAGGCCTGGTGGGTGGGCATGCCTTCAATCCCTGTACATTAGAAGTAGAGGCAAGAAGATCTGGGGTTCAAGGAAAAACTCAGCTACGTGGTAAGTCTGAGTCAAGCCTGAGCTACAGGAGACCTTGCCTCAGAAGCAAGCAAGCGAACAAAATTCATCGTGAAAATGAGGAAATGAATCAGGCGTGGCGGCTCATGGCTATAACCGCAGAGAAGCGCTGGGAGACCATTGCTGCAGATTTGAAGCAGGTACAGTCTACATCATGAGTATGGGGTCTCCCGGGACACAGAATGAGAAAATAAAAATGAAAAAGTTTAAAGAAATAAAACCATAAATGAGGTGTTATAGTAGCCACTAATAAATGGAACTGTGCACTGAGCTGATTCTCTCCCCCTCTTCCTTCTCTCCCTCCCTTCTCTCCTTCCCTTTATGCATGTTACACACCCCACACCCTACTGTACTTTCATCTTTCTCTGCCTCCCAGCCTGCTTTTAAATTCCTTTACCCCTTCTTTTACATTTGTCCCATACAATATATTTTGATCATGTCTTCCCCTCCTGCAACACCTCCCAGATCCTTCCCACCTCCTACCTACTCGATTTTACTCTCTCTCTTGAAAATAAAGTCTAAAAACAAACCCCACAAAAATTAAAATCAAAAGAACCAATGCGACATATATATGAATATATGAGATATATGTATATATGATATATATGTACATATATATATTTGGTGATATGTATACATACATACATACATACATACATACATACATACACACACAAAGCACAATAAAACAAAAAGTCCACAAAAAAAAGTGAAGTTTAGTTTGTACTGGCCAACTACTGCTGGGTATGGGATCTGCCCTAGAGTGTGGTTGATATGCCCAGCGACACTCTGTTCGAGAAAACTGATTTCCTCTTTGGCAGAGAGTATCAACTACAATAGCTTCTTGGTTCAGGGTAGGACCCCATGTCAACTTCTCGGTCTTGGTTCTGAGACCCTATCTGGTTTGAGTGTGTGCTGATCTTGGGGATGCTGGGAGGTCTCCGAGTTCATGTGGGCGTCAGTCCTGTTGTGTCTGGGATACATTGTTTCTTTGGAGTCCTCCAACATCCTCTGGCTTTTAAAATCTTTCCACCTCTTTTTCCTAGTAGATCCCGAACCTGGAGGGGAAGGGTTTGATGGAGACATCCCATTTAAGATTGAGTGCTCCCAAGTTTCTCACTCTCCGTACATTGTCTTCTCATGGGTTGTAGTGGTTTGAATGAGGATGGACCCCGTGGGCTCATATGTTTGAATACGTTGTCTTGATTTGGTGGAACTATTTGGGAAGGATTAAGAGTTGCAGCCTTGTCGGAGGTGTGGGTTGCCATTCCCAGTTAGCTCTCACTGCCTCATGCCGGTGGGTCAATATGTAAGGTCCCAGCTACTGCTTAAATGCCAGGTCTTCTTGCTTGTTGCCATGCTTCCCACCATGAGGGTCATGGACTATAGCCCTCGGAAGTCACAAGCCCCCAAATTAAACACTTTTTTCTATGTTGCCTGGGTCATGGTGTTTTATCATGGCATTAGAGATGTAACTGTGACTGGGTCTCTGTTAATTCCTATCTACAAAGAAGAGGAGTCTCTGATGAGGACAGTGTGAATCTCTGGTCTATGCATTTAACATGCGAGCAGTCATTGTATTGCTATGCTCCTGTAGCAGAACAATAGTAGATTTTCCCCTAGGCCTATGACCCATCTAATCTCGGGTTCTTGCTCATTTTACTAGTGTCAAGTATGGGTTCCAGGTCATGGATGGAGTGGGCCTTAAGTTCAATATAAAAATGGTTGGCTCCTCCTATAACATCTGTGCCACTATTGCCTAATATATTTTGCAAACACCTGAGTGGTCCTTCTTTCCTCAGGCTCCTGAATGTAGGGACTACAGTCGTGCTCCATTGTGTCTGAGCTGACAAGGTCTTACATAGCCCAGGATGGCCTGGAACTTTCTATATAGCCCAGGATGATTTTGAACTCCCTCAGACTCCTGTCTCTGCCTTGTGAGTGTCGACATTATGGGAGTAAGCCGCTGTGCCCTGCCTGACTATTTGCTTACTGTTGAACAGGAGAATGACTGTATTTTGAAAATGAGGGAGGAAACTACACAGACTCCATCCTACTAAATGGAAGCCATTTATGTCATTACGCCTGTACTATGTATACTTACCACTGGGGTGCACATTCTGTTTAGTGTGTCTGGTATTTCCAAGTTAGCAGCTCATAAGTATTTAAATATTTCTACAGGGTTTGTAACGATTTTAATGATGGTATAATATTTAAGTTTATCATGTAATTTATAAATATACACACACTCACATGCACATACACATGAACATACACACATATATTTCTTCTTTTTCTTTTCCAGCATAATCATGCTTTGTGGGGGTAAAGCTATTTTAAATAAGCTTTCAGTCGGGTTGTTTTGTTGTTGTTTGTTTGTTTTTGTTTTTTTTGTTTTGAGACAGGGTTTCTCAGAATAGCCACAGCTATCCTGGAGCTTGCTCTGTTAGACCAGGCTGGCCTCAAACTCAGTGATCTATCTTACCTGCTGGAATTAAAAGCATATGGCAACCCACCTAGATAGCTTGGTTTTGTTTTGGTTTTGGTTTAATCATAAAAACAGGACATACTCCTGTTTAGGAACAATATTGCTGGGTGTGGTGGTGCATACCTCTAACCCTAGCACTCAGGAAGCAGAAGTAGGTTGATCACTGTGAGTTCCAGGCTAGTCTAGCCTACATAGCAAGTTCCAGGACAGTTTGGTCTACAAAGTGAGACCCTGTCTTTTTAAAAATAAAGATGCTGATGATACAGTCAAGAAGAATTTATTTATAATTTCACTGAACTGAGAGATCTTGTAAACATTTTGCTGTATGTCTTTCTAGCCCTTTTATGTAATAATTTTAGATTATACCATACATATTTTATAACCTGTTTTTCCCAACCCTAATTATATACCATAAACAGGCCTTCCTGTCATTATTTTTCGGTGTGGATGTTCTTGAGGTTGTGTCCTGGGCCTGGTGGATACGAAGCATGAGTTCTACTACTGATCTCCACCAGCTCCTGCTAGACGCTTTCCACAAGCACGCGTAGGGATCCTGAACCTTCCAGGGAAACGTCTCTCCCTGTGAACACCGACTTGTCCATGGCTTCAGAAACAATGCTTGCTCATGGTATTTCTTTGGGGTGAATTTCTACAACTGGAGTTGCTTGATGAAGAAGCACACGGAGGGGCTGGAGCCATGGCTCAGTAGTGGGGAGGTCCTGGGTTCAAGTTGAGGCATGCATGTGGTGACTCACAACAGTCTGTAGCTCCAACTCCAGGAGATCTGACACCTGCGGCTTCCACAGGCACCTGCAGTCCTGTGCGTATATCCACACGCAGACATGCACAGCTACGCACGATACAAAATAATAATCAAGAAATTTAAAAAGCATGTGGAGAGCCTTAAGACACTTGCTAAGTGTGAAATTAAGAGATGCAAATTTTATGAAATTCACAGAGGTTCCTATTGTATTGCTGTTCTGATGCTCCCAAGTGAGGAAGAGAAGAGGGGTGGGGAACTGCCTTGCTCTCAGGAGTGGAATTTTAACAGGGGAAGATGGCCTGGCTTTTTGTTCCCTTAGACCAGTGGTTCTCAGCCTGTGGGTCACAACCCCTTTGGGGGTCAATTGACCCTTTCCCAGGGATTTTATATCAGATAACCTGCATATCAGATGTTTCTGTTTCATAACAGTAGCTAAATTACAGTTCTGAAGTAGTAACAAAATAACTTTATATTGGGGGGGTCACCACAACATAAGGAACTGAATTAAAGGGTCACAGCTTAAGGAAGGCTGGGAACCGCTGTCTTAGACTTTCTCCTGCGTGGAGAATTAGATGTCATGTTCCTGTTCTTGGTTCCCTCCCTCCCTCTTTTCCTTACTCCCTCCCTCCCTCCTTCCCTCTTTCTCTTCCTCCCTCCCTCCCTCCTTTCCTCCCTCCCTTCCTCCATTGCTTCTCAGCAGTCCCCAGCATTTCTAGGCAATGGCACACTTCAAAGGAAGAGGCTTCTATTTTACTAGCTGCATGACTCCGGAAGTCACTTGTGTGTCTGAGGCCTCAGTTTGCCCACCTGTCCCACAAAGCCAATCGTATCTGCCTGCATACATGTCATTGTCTTAAAAAGGAAGAAGAGTAGCAAATCAAATCTGAAACCCTGCTCCAAGCCCTGCATTTGTTCAGCCCCACCACAAAGCAATGGTGATCAGCACTGGCCCCATCTTTGAAATGAGGAGAAGGTAGCAGAGAAAGCCAGGTGGGGGGCATTTGCCTGTAATCCTGGCACTCAGAAGATGAAAACCAGAATAAAACTTCACAGCCTTATGTAGTTACATAGTGAGCTGGAGGCCAGCCTGGGCTACATGAGACCTTATCTTGAGAAAATCAAAATGTAGGAGAAGGAGGAGAAGGGGGCAGGGAAGGATAATAAGGGGGAAGAAGGGGTGGAGGAGGAGGGGAAAGGGGAAGGAGGAGAAGAGGAGAAGGAGGAGGGAGGAGTAGGGGAAGGAGGAGGAAGACAAAGTAGGAGGAGGAAGAGGAAGAGGAAAGAAATTATTTCAGAGAGGTCTGAATCAAGGGATTTCAACCACCTAGCCATGCTGCTCACTTAGGGCCCCCTGAGCATTGGGCTCCAAGTATGGTGTGTGGGAGCCTCTTCAGACAGCCATCTCCCAGTGGCTGGCTCTGTTCTGGAGTTGTGATAGCGAGCCCCCTATTGTAGCGGCTGCAACCGCCACGGTGGTGGGATTCCTTGGCTTTCATCTACAAGCCCTTTCTCCCCCAGAGCGAGGCTGCCTCTGCAGGTTCCCATGACAACTGCACGCCTGGGAAGGACCAGCTTGGGGAAAAACCAGATTTTACTGTAAGGAAAAAACCTGGCCTGGAGCCACAGACAGGGCAAGCTGGGACAGGGGCTGTGCTGGCACTGGGTCCTGGGACAAGGACCACAGAGGTGTGAACACCGGCTGGCTCCAAGCTAAGTGCCATGGCCCCACAGATAGCATACATGTGCCGTAAGTGTATGAATGACTTGGGCCTTGTGACGATCTTGTGAATTAGTGCCTCTGTTATTCCTGCCTTATGGGTGGGAAGGCTGAGGCACTGTAAAGTTTAAAACTGGCAGCCCGTCTCTGGGACTGGCATTCTTGGCCTCTCAGAAGGCACAACTGTCATTTCTCCAGTCTCTGGCAACTGATAAAGGACAATTTCCCTCTATTCTCACATACATTTTGCAAAAACAAAAATCATTATTTCACCAAGCCCAGTGGTGCACTCCTTTAGTCACAGCCCTTGGAAGGTAGAGGCAGCTGATCTCTGTGAGTTCAGGGCCAGCCTGGTCTATGTCCTGAGTTCCAGGCCGGGCACAGCTACAGAGACCCTGTCTCAAAAGAAAAAGAAAAAAAAAACCTCATTATTTCTATATTACAGATTAGGAGCCAAAAGGCTAGTGAGATTAAATAGTGGGCCCTAAATTGCATGTCTAACAAATTATAGATCTGGGGTTTGAATCCTGTCTGTTTACATCCAGAGGCCATGGTCTCTCCTCCATCACGTTTTCTAAAAATGGATCTACACCTTTACACTTTCCCATGGTGCACTGGCTCATAAGCCTTGGCAAAGGCCATGGCTGACTGGGATAGCTTTAGGGGCATGAATAGCTCTGCGCCTTTATGTCTGTGTTAATCCTTCCCCAACCCGTATGTGCTAGCGTATTAGCACACGTCTGTACACACATGCTCACTCCCACAGGCGTAAATGCAAGCCCTGGCAGGCTGAGGCTGTCCCCTCCCAGGAGGAGTGGATCAACCTACCTCTCATAGGCCGGCAGGTGCTCCTGCCCACACCTGCTTGCCTCACCTGGGAGAGGCTATTCCCAGGGCTATCTCCCCAGCCCAGCTCATTCTGTGTAATCAGGCTGGGGCTTCCCGGGGGAGGAGAATCTTCCGGAGGCGTGTGAAGCCAATTGAACATTTTGAATTCCTCTTCTTCTTCCTCTTCTTCCTCTTCTTCCTCTACTTCTTCCTCCTCTCCCTCCTCTCCCTCCTCTTCCTCCTCTTCCTCCTCTTCCTCCTCTTCTTCCTCCTCCTCTTTTTTATCTTCTTCTTCTAGGTTTATTTATTTAATGTATATGAGTACATTGTAACTCTGTTTCAGACACACTAGAAGAGGGCATCAGATTCAATTACAGATGGTTTTGAGCCACCATGTGGTTCCTGGGAATTGAACTCATGACCTCTGGAAGAGCAGTCAGTGCTCTTAACTGCTGAGCCATCTTTCCAGCCTTGGATTCTTCTTTCTAAAATCCTGAGTATCAGAGTTGGAGGCCTAGGCTACTTGATTGGGAAGATCGTCATCCTTAAAGGATATTTTCTGTACAGATTGCCAGTATTCAATGTGTTTTATTATCTGTATTCTGGCCGAGCAGTGGTGGCACACACCTTTAATCCCAGCACTTGGGAGGCAGAGGCAGGCGGATTTCTGAGTTCAAGGCCAGCCTGGTCTACAGAATGAGCTCCAGGACAGCCAGGGCCATACAGAGAAACCCTGTTTCAGAAAAAAACAAAAACAAAAAACAAACAAACAAAAATCTGCATTCTGATTTTATTAGTCAGGAAATGGTGTCCTGTGTCTTTTAAGGCCCGTGACTCCTATGGCAAGTGGAGTGCTCTTGGCAACTGTCTATTGAGTCTACAGCAGATTAGTGAAGCCAGTCCCGAAGCAGGATCGGGACATTTGAGGAAGATGGTCACTGCATGGGGTTGAACAACTGGCATCATTGAGGGCAGGAAACTAAAACAAGTGTGGATGCTTTGTTTTCCTCCTAGGGCGGGGATAGAAGCCTCCTGCACATTAGACAGCGCGTCTACTTGGAAACTACATGCCCGGTGATCTAAAGACGCCGCTAAGGTCCTAACCCTCCAGTCCACTAAAAACCCTCTCAGTTAGTGGCCCGAAGGCCTGTAGTAATAGGACATTCCAGCACATTGGGCTGGAAGCAGGTCTAACCACTCACCTATGTCCTTGAGACAACCCTAAAGCATCAGAAGAGGGTCGGACACCCTAAACTTCCTCCAAGCCTTTGGCATCCTCTACCACGCATGCCTCAGATCAAAAACTGCCTGCAGAAGAGCCAACGAGCGCCCAGCATACAGGACAAACCTGTCACTTCGGTAGAAACTAGCTTTCAGCTTGAATCCCCCGGGCATCAAGGATCCCCAAAGTGGAGGAGGCGAAGGTGGAGGGAAGCCTGTAGACTGAGAGGGAGGTGGGGGCTGGCAGAGAGGAGGGGAGGGAGGTCAGAGTGCGGGACTATGGCCAACTGCTTTCTCTCCTCTCTCTCCTGAGTCCCAGGCTCCTGAGCACAGCCGGAGCTGGGCCTATAGTCAGAGCTGGCTGGAGTGGCGGGTATGCATGCGGGCGAGATGACGGCGCAGCACTCAGTCTGCGAAGTCCAGACTTCTGTCTCTCCCACCCCCTGGGAATTTCATAAATAAACCCCTGGACCTGTTCCAAGAAGAATTTCAAGGCTTCTCGGCGTGTGGTGTGTTTCCAGAAACACAACAATTTTACATGGTGCCTGGTGTGCAGAGTCCTAAGCGGCTGGTGGGGAGAAATGACGGCTGGGCTTGCTGAAGAGGAGGGGGGCCTGTTGGATCGGACCGGGTGGGTGGGGTTGAGTCCGATGGGCAGACAAAGGATGAAGCTGCAGTCAAGGGTGCTAAGCGATCTGAGCCTGGGCTCCGGCAGCTGGCAGTTATAAAACCTGGCTTCCCAGACACCCAGCCTGCCCCGGGGTTAGATTGGCCAGCCTTCTTTCTCCCACCCCTGTGCTTTGGCAGGATTCTCCAGCAGGTTTTTGAAAAGTGACGGGGTCTTAAAATAGCATAAAGTAACTCTCTCATTCTCTCTCTGTCTGTCTCTGTTTCTCCCCTCTTTCTTACTCTTCCTTTTTCTCATTCATATTCTCTCTCTCTCTCTCCAAACTGAAAAACGGGAGAATGAGGAGTGGAGTAGACTCCAGGCTCGTGGTGGGGAAGGCAATAGAACAATACAAAAGAACAGGGAAGAGCCTTTATCTGGGTGTTTGTGGACAGGACAGGGCCAGTCACCATGGTGGGGATCCAAGTAGGTAGCTGGGATCTCAACACTGAAGTTTGGTCAGGGGAACGTAGCTTCCACTCCTGGACTGCGAACTGCCTGAGGGTGAGAGCTACAAGCTTACTCATTCCCAGGACCTAGGCCAAGGCCAGTCTCACAGACTTCAGTATGCACTCCAGGATAAAGAAACGGTGGCCTACACAAGGAGTGCTAGAACACAAAACAGCATTGGCTAAGCAAATGGCTTCAAATGTTAAGCTTGATAAGAGATAACCCAGAGCTGGAGGATTCTCCCACCAAAAGGAACTGAATGACTTCTGCTGTGGTCAGGCTCTGAGTGATCCAGAGAAGGCAGACAGTACACAGTACAGACAGCACACAGAGGAGAAGAGGGCTTCCTGGAGGAGGAGTCAGTCCAGAGCTGGGAGAATTATATGGGCTGGTTTGTTTGCTGGGTCCTAGGCTTCAAGGACAAAGACATTAAAGTGAAGAGACAGGTGGAAATCTCAAAGGACCTCATCAGGGAAAATACTGCCAGACAGATCTCAAGGATCTGAGGACAAGGCTGGATACCACCTGACTATGGGGTGAGGTCGGAGGGGTGTGTACACAGACACACCCATGAGCTCACCCCAGGGAGCCTCACTTTCTAGTTTCCTTCACCTTGAGCCTTTGTTCTGCACTTTTTTCCCAGCTCAGTCTGGCTCACTGCCACTTCCGGGTACCTGCCACAGGCTAGCTAAGTCACTGGCTTTTCTTGCCTTCTTAGTTCAAGTACAAGAAAGCCCTCAACTAGCCTCTATGTTGCTTTTCCTGGGACCAGATAGCCAGCCCTGGTAACATCAGCCATAGCCTTCTGGATACCATCCAACACCTCCCCCACTTCCCCTTCACCCCTGCCTCTCACCTTTGCCCCCTCCACTGACACCTGCTTCCTTCCCCTACCCCTGCTCCTGCCCCTTACTCCCCACCCCTGCATCTCACCCTTGCCCCTCCCCTATGCCTGACCCCCACCTTTGCCCCTCCCCCTTTACCCCCTTTGCCCCTCCTGCTTCCCCATCCCTGCTTCCCAACTCCTACCCTTGTCTCCCTTTCCTCTCCCTCTTATCCCCCGCCCCTCACCCCTTGGAGCAGCAGGAATAGCTCTCTTGCGGGTGAGCATGATAGACCAGCAAGTAAGAGGGAGACTTTCTACCAGAAATCTCAGGGATATGGAAGGATAGGGAAGAGAAATCGGGATAACAGAGGAACTGTCAGACTAGGTATTCGCTGAATGACCTTGGACTTCAGTTCCTCTCCTGTGCGGTGAGGTGAATGGTATTACTACTAACTGGTTGTGATCACAATTTGGGCAATCTTCCTAGGCAAGCTAGTGTCCAGTCTCTGGATACCATCTTTAGGTGTGAGGGGTTCGTCTGGATGAGTATGAAGATCTCATCACACAGAAGTATTAACTACTAACCTGGGCAATGTCTGCTGAGACACTGTCTCTGCTGAGCCTCAAGATTCTCTAACAGAATCAAAGCTGGGCATGATGGCACATGCCTTTAGTTCGAGCACTTGGGAGGCAGAGGCAGGCAGATTCCTAAGTTCAAGGCCAGCCTGGTCTAAATGGGGAGTTCCAGGATAGCCAAGGCTATCCAGAGAAATATCTCAAAAAAGCAATAATAACAAAAATAATAAAAATGAAGTAACAGGACCAGACACAATGATTTAAAATTCCCTTTCAGATTTAGAACTTCGTGACTCCAAGCAACAAAGACAGCTGAAAAGGTGCAGGATGATCTTGTGGGACACGGGTCTGTGGTAGTATGGCCAGCGCACTGGGGGAGGGTGACTAGGAGATGAAGACATTATAGCACCAGTAATCCCATGGTACTGTGAATAAGGCATGCAGGACAATGGCGTCACATTGACAGGAAGAAACCGTGAGGTTCTCCACATCAGGAGAATGACCAGGAGAACAATCCTGTTTGGCCGGTGGGCATGCTCAGGTGGAAACTCAAGTATGAATCATCACGGGGCTGAGGGCACAGGGCCTGTTTACCAAGGAAGCACTGAGGTGGAACCAGGTCAATGTGAGAGCTGAAGGAAGAAATCCCTTCTCAAAAGTCCTGAGGTAGCCTCTGGGGCAGAGAGAGAGCAAGGAAAACCTGAAGAAGGGTGTTCTTCAGGAATGCCACAGCTCAGCTTCTTCCTGTGGGACCTCTTGACAAACTGCAGGCTGCTGACACCTTTGCTTCCCTTTGATATGCTGGTTCACCTGTCCGTCCACCCCATAAACTCCCATAAGCCTTCATTCTTTAGCTCCACCTTTTATGGCTCTAAGGGATTCATCTGCTCCCACCTCAGGCTGATGAACACTTCCAGACAAGATAGTGCTGTCACACAGGGTTCCTGGGAGCTTATCTTTACTAGCTGTGATTCCTGCTGGGCCCCCAGTGCCCCTTGGACATTCTTCCTGGTTTTCTGAGTCCCTGGATACCACTCTCACTTTCTCCATATCATTACATATTATCACTTCTGTCATGTTTTATGAATTTTTTTTTTACATTATCAGCACTTTCTTCAAGCATACCCTCTACCATAAGCCCTTATTACATCAAAGTGACTGTCCCTTGACTGGGAATATTAAGACGAGCTCTTGTGCTTACACGTTTTCTCTTTGCTCACCTCCTCTCTCCTGTCTCTGAGATAGTGATATTCTCCTCCAGGCCAAAGCTGGCCCTTGTAACCCTTGCATCTCAAGTCTCTCTTACCCCTTCAGCTTCCTGTGCCTTTGAAGTCCTCTTGGCTCCTTCACTAGAGGTAAGCTAGACTCTCTCCACTCTTGGTAGAATAACAGAGCAAAGTAAGGTCATCCCTTTCACCTCGAGTGTCTGACATCTTTTTTTCCCTCGTGTTTAGTCTGGAAGTCGTTATTTTTAAATCGGATTATTTGATTCATTTACATTTATCATAGTCATGCATGTATCTGAATTTATCTTTATTATATTCTATTTACTGCATATTACTGTTGTTATTTTCATTTACTTGTTTACTTCCTTGTACGTTTTCATCCTCTTTCCTCTTTTCTCATAACCTGGAAGTGATACAATCCTTTTTCGCTAGTGGATGAATGTGTAACTCTGTAAAGTTTGCATGAAGTCAGCAGTGATTTACACTTTTTGTTTGACTCATTTTTAAAAGGCATTTTCTGTGACTAGATAGTTCTAAGTTGACTTATTTTTCTCTAACTTCTATTGGGTTATGCCTTGGGGGGGGCGGGCTGTGTATTTATTGTAATGTTAACTAAAGAATCTCCTATAGTCAAGGGTTGATTCCTCTGGAGATGATTTGTTACTTTCTTTTCGGCACTATCATGCACAAGCGAGGTTACTTTGAATCGAAATAGTGAGTGATTTCCCAAACTGTCTAGATAGGGAGAATTTTAAATTAAAACCTACCATGGAGCTGGCTTGCATTTGTGAATTCTCCTGAAAGATTTTTGTCCCACTTTCACCCAATGCCAAAGTTCAAGTCAGGTGACTTTTCTGTGGCATCTTGGGGGAATTCTTGGTCCTCGGACTAACTGTATTACCTTCTGTGGGGCAGAGCTTTGTGCAGAGGGTTTCTTGTTTGGATGGACCCGGGCTTTGGCTCCTCCAAGAAAACAGACCTGAAGTTTGTTTGGTGCACAAACACTCCCAAGGTGAAAGGCAGTCACCTGGCACCCTCTCTTTCCACTTAGGTGTTTGTTCAGTGCTCCCGGGTGTTGCTGTACTTTTCCTACAAAGCTTATTTCTATTCACCACACACACAGCAATGGCAGACCACAGGAGAGATTCCAGCCAAGTCTAGCTCAGCGAGCTAATGAATTTAACGGGGCTACTTAAAGGAGCATGGGCCACTCAGAGGCAGATCCATCATGGAACAGTTCCACTCCCGCTTAGGAGACAGTTCACAATAGCCAGGTTCCTACAGACTCAGCAGCTTCACGGAAGGGCCTCCTCTCACCCCGACTTTGTGTATTCCTTATAGAACCTCAGGGAGAGGCCTCATGAATCTTCCAGATTTTGCAAGCTTCCTGAGTCCCCTGAGGTTCCTCCCTCCTCCCAGGAGCACATGCGTGCAGCTAGACATGAACCCCAGGGCACGCCGATCAAGTGCTCTACCACTGAGCCACAGTCCACCCTGTTGTTGGTATTTTTTCCCTTCCTTGCTTGTTTGTTGAATATTTGGAGTTGTTTTTCATAGCCAGATTCTTTTAAAGAGAAAAATTACCCTGAAATCTGCCCCCACTCACGGGATGCCCCTCATTCCACCCTCCAGTTGGCTCAGGCAGAAGTTATCAATGGAGGCTGGGCGCACACCTTTAATCCCAGCACTTGGGAGGCAGAGGCAGGTGAATTTCTGAGTTCAAGGCCAGCCTGGTCTACAGAGTGAGTTCCAGGACAGCCAGGGCTACACAGAGAAACCCTGTCTTGAAAAACAAGACAAAACAAAAGTTATCAATGGGCTCACACCTCAAACCCAGGAGACCCTGGCTCATACCTTATTTGCATTAGACTTTAGATGCCTGTTCAAAGCCTCTCTTCGCTGTTCCACAATTCTGCTCTCTCCATTCTTTTTCCACTTCTGTAAGTCTCTCCTTCTGCCATGTTACTGTGCTTCTGGCATTCTTATACTCTTTTGAGCAGTATGAACACCCTATGCTGTGCTCCTGGCTTCCAGAGCCACCTCTTTGTGGTTCACGTACATGGTGCTTATCCAACTCAGGGTGCCTGATGGGGATTTCATATCTTTCCTCCCGAACACATCTTTTCTACACTAAGCACCAGTGATCTGTGTCAAGTCACCCAGAAGTCTTATCAGGCAATCCTCTCCCTCACATCCCACATCCACCAATCCTGCCTCCACCTCTTTAAGTCAGACTCTTGAATCCATTTCCCCATTTGCTGTTGCTGCCTGGAGTCCGTTCTTCTTCCTCTCCTGTGTAGGCTATGGAAACAGTTTCCTCTCTGGCTCCTTGTTGTCAAAGTTCCCATGATCCTCTCTGGCTCCTGTTGTCAAAGTTCCCATGATTGAACTTTTGTATCAAGTTTTAGTTTATTTGGATTAGTAAAGTGATCCTCTTTAAAAAAAAAAAAAAAAGATATATTTTATGTGCACGTATGAGTGCTTGCATGCATGTATGTGTATCACATGTGTACCTGTTGAAGCCAGAGAAGGCGTTAGATCTCCCATAATTATATTACAAGTGATTTTGAGCTGCCTGATGTGGGTGATGGGAACTGAGCCTGGATCCTTTAAGAAAAAAGTGCTCTTAACCACCCAGCCATCTTCCCAGCCCTGTTCTATGCACAGAGACCTGAATGTCTGAGGAGCACTGATCCTCAACCCAAGAATCAAGTATAGCATGGCCTGATCCTGGTCACACCTAACTATTCAGCTGTTTCCTGCAGGGCGGAGTCCCCCAAGCCTCTGCCCCAATGAGTCTGACTCTGTAGCTTGTGCCACAGTGTCCCTAAGCCATTGTTGTCTTTCTTTCACGCTTGTCTGCACAGGAGGACAAGCTCCATGAAATCCAGGAACCAAGACATAGCAATGTGTATATGTCGTGTCTGATATACTTTGGCGCTCTATAAGTGCTTATAGAACAGAGGAATGCCTGCTGTCTTCTTGGGGCTCAGCTCTGTAGTTAAATCGAGGTGAGTCCTCTCCACGGTGTCTTGATGCCTTGTGACCAGGATGGAAGCGGTAACTGTGTGATTTTGTCCCTGGAGCACAGGGTGGAAGGTTTTTTTTTTCCCCCTAAGAAAGTGACTTCTAGGAGATCTGAGGGATTGTGTAACCAAGGGGCACACTAGTGGAGAGGAGAAGCTCATAGTGTGTGGAGGGATCTAGCCTTCAGTTTAAAGAACTTCAGTAGAGAATTGCTACCAGGGTATCTTAGGGTTTCACTGCTATGAGCAGACACCATGACCAAGGCAAGTCTTACAAAGGACAACATTTAACTGGGGCTGGCTTACAGGTTCAGTCCGTTATCATCAAGGTGTGAGCATGACAGCATCCAGGCAGGCATGGTGCAGGAGGAGCTGAGAGTTCTACATCTTCATCTGAAGGCTGCTAACAGAATACTGACTTCCAGGCAGCTAGGATGAGGATCTTAAAGCCCACACCCACTCCAACAAGGCCACACCCACTCCAACAAGGCCACACCTACTTCAACAGGGTCACACCTTCTAATAGTGCCACTCCCTGGGCTGAGCATATACAAACCACCACACAGGGGCTGTGGAGAGAGAGAAGGAGAATGAGACACGGAAAGGTTGATACCGGTAGAAAGTTACAGCTAGATAAAGAGAAGTTTCAGTGTGCCGCTGCACGAGAAAGTGACTCTAGATAATGAGAATTTCCACAGTTTGGAAAAGCCAGGGAAAAGGTGTCTGAAGGCTGCACTGTAAAGATGTGATGTCTAGGAAGATATGTTTACCCTGAATTGATCATGCACAGTATATAGGTATACACAAATGTCACATGACACCACGAAATACAAGCGCTTTTTATTAACTACAAGAAAGCAAAGCCACATGGCTGAGTCTTTAGCCACGGTGAGGAGCACTAGAAAGAGGCATTCTTGGGCCTGGTCACAGGAAGGAGCAAAGGATCATGGGTGTGAGCCAGACAGTCTGCCTTCTTAAAGCTCAGGGCCTAAGAGGGAAGGTAGATAGATGCCTCACCTGGGAGCTCTGACTGGACAAGATGTCCCACACCCTCACAACAAGGTGTGAGAAACAGAATTATCCCTTCTCCCCATCCCAGCAAATCTCATTTTTCATCTTCAACTTGGTTCTTGGGAAAGCATGAGATGTCACGGTTTTGAGCAAAGTGCAAGAGCAGCAGGCTGTGGTTTTAACAACCGATTACAGGCAAGCACGGGCAAGCCGCACCTTCTCTAAGTCTCTGTAGCCTCATCTGCAAGTGGGGCCCACTTGGGCAGGCCTCAGCCACTCTGCAGGGCAGTAGCAGCAGCAAAGCTGTGATAGCAGAGCAGCTACTCTCTTTACGTTGATACCTTCCGTGCTTTACAGTATCCTAACCAGTTGTCCCTCTGAGATCCCGGACAAATGAGTAAACTCGGGTTTAGGGAGGGTAAAAACCTCTCCCTCAAAGTTTCAGATGAGCAGACAGTGGGTGTGCTGATCTGGAGACCTAGCATTGAGATTCTTGTTCTCTGTGCTCAGGGTGACCTTCCTGTTCAGAGGTAAAGTGAGTCTAGGCTCCCTCTGCGGCCCCTGGTCTTGAGGTGGACATGGTAGCAAGGCATAAGAAAGGATGATCTCAGAGGGTGCTCAGTGTCCCCTTCCCAACTGCAGGGGTACTGACCGCACAGAATTAACTAGTATCCCTTCAAAATGTATGAATGTTCTCTTCCTTGGAAGTCAGATCTAATAATACAATCAAGTTCTCAGTACTTGAGCAGGTCCACCTGTCACCTCAAACCTTCACAGAGGCAGGGGGATCAGGAGTTCAAGGCCATTTTCCTGTATATAGTGAGCTCACAGCCAGCCTGGGCTACATGAAACCCTGCCTCAAAACAAATAGAAGGCTTGGGTAGATGGTGGCACTTTCCTTTAATCCTAGTTCCCAGGAGGCAGAAGCAGGGGGCATCTCTGTGAGTTCGAGACCAGCTTGGTCTACAGAAAAGTTATATTTTGAAAAACAAACAAATGAACGAACAAACAAACAAACAAACAAGCAGGCAGGAAGGAAGAGGGACAGAAGGACCTGGATTCATACTGGGTCAGGGAGGGCCCTAAATGATGACCGCCATTGCTATTCTGACAAGAGATAATTTGTATTCATTGAACTTTTGTGAGCACTGTATGCATATGTGTGAAGGTGTGTTCACTCACATGTATACACATGTAGACCAGAGGTCAGAGGTCAACAGTGGCCATCTTCCTTTATTGATCTCTACTCTATCTATCTATCCAACATCTATTGTCTATTACCTATCCATTCATCTATCATCTATCAATCACCTATTGTCTACCTATTATCTATCTCTCCATCTATCTCTCCATCTATCATCTATCTATCCATCTGTCCCCTGTCTGTCATCCATCTGGAGGTAAATATGTGCATGCCCCAGTGTATATGTAGAGCTCAGAAGACAACCTGTGGGAGTCTTTTCTCTGTGTCAACTCCAGTCATCAGGTTTGGTGACAAGCGCCTTTACCTGCTGAGCTATCTTGCTGGCCTACCACTTTACTTTGGACAGATCTTTGTTGAACTTGAAGCTTGGTTGGCTAGCAAGACTCTGGGGTCGGCTTGTTCCTGCCCTCCTACTGCTAAGGCTACAGATGTGAGCTGTACATCTGGCCTTTGTCTTGGTGCTGTGGATCTGGACTTGGGTCCGTGTGGTGACACGGCGGGCTCTTTACCAACTGAGCTATCTCCCCAGACTTGGATGTGGAGACACAGGCTGGGAGAGAAGACTGCCATGTGAACATGGAGTTAGAGATTGAAGTCACGCTGCTGGAAGCTGAAGAGCACCAAGGATTCTGGGAACCACCAGAAGCTCAAAGGGGAGGAGTCGTCATTCCTGAAGAGTTTGATGGAATGTGGCCAAGTCAGCACTATGATTTTGAGTTTCTAAGCTTCAGAATAGACAGAGAATAAATTTGTTATTTAAAGCCAACTTTAGTCCAGTGGCCCTTAGTACTTACTGTTGGATCACAGCTGGGGACCTAAGCGAGGACACAGAATAGTTGGGTAGACCAGTTAGACAGACTTGAGGAAGCTACTTCTTGGGGGGCACATGATTGAGGGTAAAAAGAATAAAAATAGTGGTGCTTACTCACCGAGCTACTCGCTAAGCACCAGTTTGACTTTCTACTTGTGTGTGTGTGGTACCGGGCGGGGAATGAGACCCAAAGTCCTGTTTTCCTTGGGTTCTTTGTGTTGGAGACAATTATAAGGAAAGGTGAGAATTACATGTCAGAACAAGCCCCCCTTTTGTTTGTTGCTTGTTTTTTTTTTTTGTTTTGTTTTGTTTTTTGTGACAGGGTTTCTCTGAGTAGTCCTGGCTCTCAGGAGACTCGCTCTGTAGACCAGGCTGGCCCAGGAGTCAGATTTGCCTGCCTCTCCTCCCTCCTTCTTGATCATCTTCTCTATCCCTCGGTCTCACACATGAAACTTTGCCTTTGAAAGGCTAAGATGTTGCCTGTCTTTTCCTAGTTGCTTATCAGAAGCAGAATATAGATCCCAAAGTCTCTTGTGAGTTCCTCAGAAAGACATGGGATCGTTTGCCTTTGATAAGCATTTCCTACTAAACTTGAAAGTAATATTTGTCTGGAAATTATTTAGAAATTACTGGGATATTTAAAGGAGAAATAAATAATTATTTTGGCTTGCCACTGTAGCACACACCTTTAAACTCAGCATTTGAGAGGCAGAAATAGGCAGGTCTCAGTGAGTTTGAGGCCAGCCTGGGCTACATAATAAGACTTTGTCTCAAACAAAAACAAACAGAAAACCCTAGTAGTAATATTGAGTAATATCGTTTCCCTTTTCTCCTACGCATATACGCATACATATCATCCACAAAAATTTATTGTAAAGGTTGGGGTTTGCATTTTTACTTAACATGGAGTAACATTTCCTTGCACCATTGGTTTTTGTAAACCGATTTTTAATCACTAGTGCTCCTTCACATGAGTGAGCCACAGTTTATCTAAGCTTCTATGATCGCTTCTCTAGTCTCCAGCTTTTTCCAATGACAAGTAAGCAAGGGAACATTTTGTGTAAATATTTAGCCTCATTATTTCCTGAAGACAGACAGGAGGAAATGCCGGGCAAATGCGATGCGTTTGGTAAGGCTGTATGATAGGTGCTGTCACACTGTTTGCCAAAATGGTTCTACCTGCCCAGCACCCTCACCAAGGTTGTCAGCCGGGGCAGCCTAGCTACATTTCGAAAATACAGACGCTCGTACAGGTAGTTGTGTCCAGCGCGCTACAGCGGGGGTGGGGTGGGGGGGTGGGGAGACTCGCGGGGACGCCGGTTAGGAGACCCTGGCGATGAACCCAGCGGGACTCAACGGGCCGGAGGGTCGGGGCTGGAGGATAGAGGGCGGGCATGGGCTCCGGCTCCGGTTCCGCCACTTCGCAGAGGGAGGAGGTAGACGGTCGGTAGGTCGGCGGACCCGGCCTCCCCCGCTCTCGGCTCAGCTCCGCACGGGCGCTCGAGGTTGGCCGAGGCGCGAGCCTCCGCCCCTTTAACAGGGACCCTCCCCTTTAAGGCGGGCGCACGCGCGCACCCGGCCCCGCCCTTCGGGGGCGCGCGCGGCGGCGGCCGCACCGGCTCCCGGGAGCTCACGTGCCGGCGCGGAGCGAAAGAGCCGGGCGCGCGCGTGCGGGCGGGAGGAGGGAGGGAGGGAGGGAGGGAGGCGCCGGGGGCGCGCGCGCGCGCTGGGCGCTGCTGGGCTGCGGCGGCGGTTACTATGGCGGAGTCGGCCGGAGCCTCCTCCTTCTTTCCCCTTGTTGTCCTCCTGCTCGCCGTCAGCGGCGGGTCCGGGCCCCGGGGGATCCAGGGTGAGTCCGGGGCGGGGGACGGCGCGGGATGCAGAGGGCCAGGCGAGGCCTCGCGCTCGCCGTGGGGCTCGGGCGCGCCCCCTCCCCAGCCGCGCAATATGGCCGGGCGGGGGGCGCGGAGGGCCGGGGTGGCGGTGGGTCAGCCTTGGGGACCCGCGCGCTTTTCCAGGCGGAGCCCGACCGGGGCGCCCAGGGGGTCGCGCCTCCTGCACCCTCCGCTCCCAGCCCAGGCTTCCTCGAGATGTGGAGGTCCCTGGCTCCTGCCCTTCAGCACGTCCGTGCGAGGGGGGTTATTCCCTGCCAGCAGATGATCTGGGGGCGCCTTTTCTCCCGCCAAGATTGTGGGGTTCGGCGATGGGGGGCTTGTTTCTCCAATGTGTTCTGATGCCGAGAGCCTATGCGTACCCTAGGCTAGGAGAGTAGGGGTCTCTAAGGTTCCCTTCAGCTTGAGGTGCCTCCACCCTCTCTCTGCCACCCTGATGGTCTAGGCACCAGAGTCACATTCCCCCTTCCTTCGTCAGTCCCTTGGGTTCTGCAGGGCACCCCCCTCCCACCCATCTCAGATATCCATGCCTGTAGACGCTGTTTGGAGGAAATGGGGCGAACAGGCCCCTGAACCTTTTTGGAGATTGGCCTCAGAACCACTCCAACCCTGTGAAACCCAGTTCCCCAGCTGTTAATCTGAATCTAGGTGTATTTGTATTTGTTTCCCTCCTCACCTCCCCCACCCGGCCCCAGGGGGCCCATTCAGTTAATCACTCCGAGGATGCTTTTCAGGTGAAATCCTGGAACGCTCTTCCAACCCCCCTCCCAGGCTCCCTCACCCCCCATTATTTAAAAACCTCACGATTGGACATTCTCCTTGGCCCTTACCACATAGTCCCTCCTCCCAGCACCCACCCTCCACACACACCCCTTGCCTTCTAACCGTAAGGGCCTTGTGCTGGCCAGGTCCACCCCCACCTTTCCCACTACAGAGGTGGAGACATTTCTGTGGGACACTACACTGGCTGTGTTGTTTATGAGTCTTTTGAGGCTGGGAAGAGCACATGAAACCCTGAAATATTTCATTTGGTAGTATTCTCAAATGTGCTTTGGCATTGGGGTTGCCGAGGAAGGTTATATTTGGCAGTTGATCTGAGTGGTTATTGACCCACAGATGGATATGGTGAGACAATTAGGATTGTATTTGCTGCTCCATTGTACAAAGCCTTCTGCTTTGGCTTCTCAGCCGCCCCCAACCTTCCAGCAATGGAAGTTCAAGTGTGTGTGTGTGTGTCTGTGTGTCTGTGTCTGTCTGTCTGTCTGGTGCTCTTCTCCACACACACACAGGTCTTGGTTGAGTAATTCAGACCCTCAGTAGAAGACACTACACTACTTTGGAGTCTCAAAAACAAGTTCATTACCTCTGCTTTGATGTGCTCTCCCACAGTGGCAGAGCTTGTGCTATCAGGGTCTTTGTTCACTGGCGAGTGTTTCTGTTAGGCACTGTTCTGAGCTCCCCTGTGTTGTTGCTCCGTCACAGGTAACTGAGTGGCGGAGACTGATAAACCCCGCCGAAGGTGGGTGAGCAGCCTTACGTTTATGGGGAGAGAATGATTTTCATAAATAAGAATGTTCTCTGGGGCTTATGGCCCATGTTTTGGGATCTGTGACAGTGCTATTTCCCTTGTAGGGTGGTAAAAATAAGGACATTCCGTCTTCAGGTTTGTCATGTTATGTGTGTATAAATAAATCTCTAAGTCCCTCCAGTGAAATTCATATCCTGCCTTAACATCTCCAAGATTTTGAAACAGTCAGTTCCCTACTGATTTGCTGTGTCTGTCTGTGGGCTTTTCCTTTTGCTAACATAGTTAAGAGTGTTCAATGGATAATCCAACTGGTTCTGAACAGGGTAGAATTTGGTGTTGTTTCTGTACCCTCCCTAAAGTAGATGTTTATTGGGGTGATGGTGGGTGGGTATAACCAGAAGTTGGGTTCTTTTTTTGGTAAATGGGAAATTTGGTTGTGTGTCCAGCAAACATTTTTCAAGGCCTCCAAACTTCTTGGCCAGACACTGCAGTTTTTTCCGGGATATGTCTAGTTGCCAATAGAGCATGCTACACAGACCACTGTTGCAAAAGCCTTAAAGTAAAACGTCACTTCTGGGAAAGTAGAGGCTGGGATAACAAGAAGTTGATTTTTTCCCCTCCCCTGCATTTCCTATACAGAGCTCGTCTGTGGGCTAGAGAAGTGACAGACCAGGGCAGTTCTCAGGCCTGGTGTGTGGATGGACACCATGTGAGGGCAGCAAGAGGGAGGTGTCTACTAATTCATCAAAACTGGAGCTTAGTAAAAAGCCAGGACAAGGAGGAGGATTTTCACCCTGGAAACAGCATTCATTGGGTAGATGGTGTGTTTTAAGACCTGTCTTAGGAATTGTCACTAGTATTATAAAATGTAAAATTAAGTTAGTAGCAGGAGAACATGACATTCGTGTTTTAAAGACAACAGCAGCAAGAGAGGCATCTGAGGTTCTGATAGGAACATTCTGCATTTCTGTGAACAGCCTAGAAATGTAACCCTAATCCCAGCCTATAGCTTGGTTGAGTGGGTCGGGACTTGCAGTGCAGGGGAAGTGAACTCCTGTGGGGACAGGGAGCCTCTGATTAGTTTGTTCAAACAGCTCCTGGGGCAGATGTGATAAAGCACATTAAAATGGCTACTCTGGTTAAAGGTTAGAGCCAGATGGAGGGAGGAGGCTGGTGCTCAGGGAACTTTGTTTACTACAGGTTGTCCTTGAACAAGTAACTTAACCTGTTACTGCCTCAACTTTCCCTCTGGAAATGAAAAAATACTGTTTATCGCTCCGATTGGAACATTGGGAGGCTGACTTACTGATAGGCAGTTGGCACGGAGGTATTTTTAGACACGGTTTCTGAGTTCACTGAATAAGCAATGTTGGGTTACTTTTTATCTTATGGGGCAGAATAACATACTTTGATTGATAGACACACCACATGTCAATGTGGCTCATTTCTGATTTTACTTTTTGGTAGCCAGGGTTCAGATTTCCTCAAGTTAATTTCTGCCCTTGGCAGGCTTTTTCCTCACAGATAGCAGCATACCTGATCTAATGGAAGGCAGGCTGGAGGAGTGACCTGCTTTAGGCTTTATTGGTTGGTAATGTTATGCAACTCTGGGTGTGTTTATGGTACTATGTAAATGTTACATAAGTAAGAACATGGAGGCTGAGAGGTGGCCGGACGCGGCTGTGAACACAGGGAGGATAGACAGAAGAAAGGCTCCGTCCAGAAAGCCCTTGGGAGTCTGCAGGCAGGGGGAGAAGCTGCACCGTAGTTCCCTCTAGAAACCCTCTCAGATGATTGTGCCTTTTAGGGGACTGCTGTGTTATAAATAGGTTTATTCTCCACGGTGAGCTAATTGTAACCTTGCTACCATTTAAGAATCGGCAGAGAGGAGCTGCGAGGGGAGGGACAGGAGGGACATGCGTTGCTTTCTGCATGTCCTGTGGAGGCTGCTTGTTGCATCTTGGAACATGAGTTAGTTGCATTGCAGTCTGTTCTCATAAGTACCCAGGAGTACGTGGCGCCTTGTGGGAGTGGAATTCTCAGCTCAGGGCACTCTAGACTTTATTTATTTATTTATTTATTAAGGTAAATTAGAATACTGGTATGACTGTTGTGTTTTAGTTTCAAAATCTTTGTTGCTGAAGTTCAGGTTGGGACAGCAGTCAGCAGTTAGTCTGGGTCCCTCCTGTCTGTGCTGAGTTCTTTTGTCGTCTGTTATGGAAGGGGTTGTGGTAAGAGCAACAAAAAGATCCTCTTCCTTGTCCAGCCTACAGTGCTGGTCCAGCTGCAGGTACTCTCAGCTGTCGGTCCCACCTATCTATACTACTCACATCGGCATTTCTCTCAGCTTGTGCCATGGTGAGCTGGGTTTGAATACCTGCTTTCTGTTTCTGCCATCTCAGTGTTTCTCCCCTGTGTGTGACTTACCCTGAGCTTGGACTCCAGAGATCCCATCTCCACTCTTGGCTGCCGTGTACCTGTTGGCTTCCATCAGGATAAAGAGACATGGTTCACCGGTGGTCCTGCAGAGAAGCTTCCATCCCCTGCCGTAGAGCCACCACAGTTTGATTTAGCAGTCAGTTTTCCACCCCAGCAGATCCTAACCCTGCTGCAGGTCTCAGATCAGGCCATGTGGCCATTTTTCCCTTTTCCTTCTCTCTATTCAGTCTCAAGCCTGTGTTTTCCTTACTGAATCCTTTGGGTTTGACATAATGAGAGTAACAAGTGTCACATGCCTCTGATATCTACATAGTTACATATAGGAGATGTCTTTATTCATTCAGTTGGGTATGTGCCTAGAACTGCTTCTGGCATGAGGACATAACACTGAATAAGAGGAACAAAGGTTCCCCAAACCTGCTGTTGTGGAACTTAAAATCACAGTGGCTTAAACTCAATGTAAGTAAACACAGTCCAGCTGAGGCTTCAAGGAAAGTGGACCAGTGTGTGCCCAGTGCCCCCATCCACCCTCTGCTTTACCATGCACTCTGTAAAACCGCAGCGATGGCGTGGTATTTTGTTGTATAAGGTGGCCACAGACACTGCTGACCAGTGTGAACTGCTGCTCCTCTAGGAGGCACAGGGCAGTTTCTGCAAGGCTCTGATGAGAGGTTTCATTAGATGGTCCGTAGACAGCCCTGCTTCTCTGTGAAGACACCTATTTAATACACAGTGTTGGCTCACACCATGAAACGCAAGCAAGAACAGTACTGTAACTCTTGTCTGAATCAAGCTTACCAAACACACCATTCTGCCCACAGCACATCACTGTCTTGCGCTTGGGAACGCCAGACATCACTTCAGCACTCTGCTTGGAGACTGTTTTATGTTGCAAAATCATCAACAAAAAGCATGGCACTAAGTGGGCTGCCAAGAGGATGTGTGTTTATCATATGAGAACCTAAATGGGAAGGTGGTGTCACCTTGACTGACCTCCAGTGAGAATGTGTGTACTGTGCTGCTGGGTCTTACTGTCATTTGCATATCCTCAAATGGCCGGAAAGGATTGCAAGCAATGTGTTTTGAGGGTAACAGATAACTTTTAGCAAGCAGGCAAACTCATTTGCATGCAATCTGAATAATGGAGATCAATTTCAGTAGTTAAACAGATGTCCTAGAGGTAAATTGCATCATGTAGACTTTTTTTTTTCCCCCATGAAACATTCACTGAGAGTGAGTGACACAGGGAGAACAGGCCTGATTCGAACTTGGGAACTCAGGCACGTCCGCCACCAGAGGGCAGGCGCTAAAGTGCTGCGCCACCACACACTTGCTCATGTAGACTTTTAAGGACTCCTTTTTGTGTGTTTGTGTGTGGTGTGTGCACATGTGAGATCAGGCACACTTGGTCATGCCTGTGTGGAGGCCAGGGATCAATGTCAAGTGTTTTTCCTAGTCACTGTCTACCGTATATTTGGAGCGGTCTCTTGGATAGACTGGCTAGCCAGCAAGCCCACAGGACCTGGCTGTCGTCCCCACCACACCCTCTCCCAGTCCTTGGGTTACAGATAAGTGCCTCCACACCTGGCTTGTATGCAGATGCTGGGGTCTGACCTCAGTTGCTCATGTTCACATCGGGAGCAGTGTGCCTAATTCCCTGGTCCTTAAAGTCCCTAATGGTGCCACTGCATCTGAACATTTTATTGGTTTTTGGCAGTGCTAGAGTGGAACCCCAGAACTGTAATACACACTCCTAGAAGTCTCCTAAGTGGATGTACATATCCATAGATTGTTTTAGCATATACTTAGTGAGCACCTTCCATACACTGGACATCAACATGGCTGTTAGGGATGCAGCTGCCTTTCTTCAGAATGCCTGCCTGCCAGATGAGATGTACAATAGACAGTACACAAGAGGGTTGTGCTTCCGGCAGCCACTCTCTGTTTCCCATGCAGAGCTCTGGGACCTGATGTCTGTCCACCTGAACCCAGTCATTCAGTCTAACAGTGGTGTCGTTGGTCCCACCACCTAGGGATTTGACAAAGCGGTCTCAGTCAGTTGATATTCAGGTAAGTGGGCTTGATATAATTGAACTTACCCTTCAAAGCCTCTTGTCAGTCCACTGCAGAAAGGAAGTCAGAGATGCTCCAGCTGACTTGGAAGCAAGGAAACACCCATGTTCTGAGCATCTCATCCATACATGGCAGACACAGGAAGAGCTGAGAGTGGCCCTCACCTGACAGGAGGAGTAAAACAGTGCCTGGAGTCCTGGTATTCCCTAGGCAGTGGATTTTGCAAACAATTGTTAAACTTGGAAGGGACCTTATCTTAGGGGAGAACCCGACCTTAGCTGGCTCCAGTCTTGCTGTGTGTGGACTTGAGACCTGTAGAAACTGAGTAAAGAATAAAGGTTGTGTGTGGGGGTGTGTGTGTGTGGGTGTGGGTGTGGTGGCTAGACAGCAGTGGGCACAGTGGGAGAATGAAGAGAAACAGCCCAGGATGTGGCCAGGAGCTCAGCATCCTGTTGCTAGGCCTTACATATGAAAGTCCTTTCAGTGGCGTGGTGGTGTGGGCCATGGACCTATCCTCCTTGTGGCCAGGAGGCTGTGGCTGGAAGAGTGTCTAGAGGTCAAGGTTGGAAGTTAAGTGGAGGAAACAGGAATTGTGTACTTTCCAGATTAGCTTGGGTTAAAATGAACTGAGGTGTTCCTAAGACTTTGTGGACTAGTCCCTTGCCCCAAGTCCTCAAGCATTGTCTTAGTGTGTGTTTATATATTGCACTTAACACTCAGACATAAGATTAAATCAGCCCATTTCTAATGGCCCAGGCATGCCTGGTCTCTTCGGAAGTGAGAGGGATATCCTTGCCTTCAGCAGTTTACAGGCAAATTGACTTTTCTTCTGCCTGTTGGAATTCCAGTGGAACTGCAGGGGTTCAAACCTTCCCATTCACCAAGTGATGGTAGCAGTAAAAGCCACCAATAAAAGTCTAATCTCCTGGAAGTGCAGCTTCCTCGCACAGTGCCTCTGGCCTTTGAGACCTCCTTGTTTCTCAGCCTCCGCACTGAGGGCATAGGGAGCTTAGGCAGTGGCCAGCGCCTGGTGTTCTAAGTACCATGATCTGCTGGCATTCTAACCCTGCATTCTCCTCAGTCTCCCTCCCCATCAGGGTTTTACTGTGGACGTGTACCCACTCTGTCCCCTCTGTTCTGGGTCTCTGCTTTCCTGTGTTTTCAGGGTCAGCTCTAGGCCCCCAAGTTTGCATGGTTAGTCTGATGTGGCCCTGCTCTTGGGCGTCTTGCTGCCCTCGTCTCTGACTGGGACCTTGGCACTGTTGCTGGCCTTTCAGTGTGGGCCCAGGGCACCTTGTGTTTTTCATGGCCCCATGCCTTGCCTGTTCTTCCTGGTGAGCTTCCTTTCTCTCTCCTCCTCACTGAGTACAGCAGTGTCCCGGGGGATTTTATACTTCCGTATTTCCCCTGGTCAGCGGGGCACCTTCCCCTGTGGGGAATGTTGGAGGCTCACATTGCTTAAGGTTCTGTTCTTCCTGCCTTTAGACAACTGCTGGACATAGAACTTTGTGTATTATAAGTGCTTAATACATTTGTTTAATTGAATTCATTTTTCCATCCTCTTGGGAAAATTCTAGGCAAATAATTCCAGTTCTGTCTTTCTGTGATATTTTATATATATATATATATATATATATATATATATATATGTGTGTGTGTGTGTGTGTGTGTGTGTGTGTGTATTTACTTTTTAATGTATGAGTGTGTTTTGACTGCATGTGTGTATATGTACTGCATGTGTGTTAGAGACCACAAGAGGTCATCGGACCCGCTGGAACCAGAGTAACAGATGATTGTGAGCTGCCATGTGGGAGCTGGGAAGCAATTGCAGGTCCTCCTCTGCTGAGTAGCCAGGGCTCCTCTGCTGAGCCATCTCTCCAGCCTATGCTGATTTCTGTTTTGTTTTATTTTGATCTTTTAAATCAAAATAAATGCTATGGATATTTTAGATCAAAATAAAAAATGGATGCTATGGATATTTTTGAGTTCCTTGGACACAGTCTCTCTTCGGTTTCTGTGTGAGCTGTCACACTTGCATTTTACTGAAGCTGGATGAACCGAGGCTCAGCCCCATTAGTCTGTGTATCTTAGTTCATTTGTTTGTCTGTCTGTTTCTCCTTCATTACCTGAGTTGCCGGAAACAGTCATCCCTGTTGCTTCTGTCCCGCACCAGTGAGAGGGTCACTGCTGTCTGTTGACAGTGTAGTTCCTGGGTCAGGAAGAGAAGACTCCCCCTGCTCCAGTGAACCAGAAGTGTGTCTACATACATGCAGCCACTTTCTGTGCTTGTCATATACTAAGTTAAGGATAATGAATCAGATTCCTGAAGGTTTACCTGTGACTGAGCCTGTGTGTTTAGGCCTTGGAGCCTTTGCACAGGCTCCCTCTTTCCTGGTGATGCCTGCTTGGTTGTCCCTCTGTGATGCTCAGGTATTTACCACCAGTCATAAGTTACACTGCAGTGACAGCTCCTTAGCATAAACATCAAGCATCTCTTCTGAGTGAGAACAAAGCTTTCATTCTCTACACCCCAGGCTTCAGGCTGAACTTGTTTAAACAGCTCTCTGGGGTTGGGTTTGTCTCCAGGTGGATCTCGAACGGCATGGTGTGGGGCCGCTTTCCAGACACCTCTCTCTTGTGCAAGCTCCATTCCAAGATCTTTTCCAAGATTTGGAGTTAAATGCCAAGTTTATCAAACATCTATTGTTAAGTTGGTGGGTTTGCCCCTAATACAGACACTCCCTTTATTACACCAGTGGCTCCCCCTGCCCCACCCTCCCCTCTGCCCCACCATCCCATAAGTGCTTTCCCACCACTGTTGTCTGGATGCCACAGAGCGTTGTGGCCTCTTACTGTATTGTGTCTGAGCACTCAAAACTGTGTGTCTTGTTTTAAAATTCAATTTTGATGATCGTGAAGATGAAACAGGACCTGGGAGGGGCAGCCAATAGCTTGTAATGACCTCACTGGTGCGAGAGTTCCTACTTAATGTAGTTCAAACTTTGGGGTTCAGTATTAGTTCCCAGTTATTGCCTTCCCACCTTTTTATCCCTTGAGCAAACCAAACATCTATTTGTGACAGTTCAGGGTCAGATAACTCTGTTTTTATTGTCTAATTCAGATCTCTCTTTTTTTATTTTTAAAATTTATTTATTTGTGAGGGATCAGTACACATTCCAAGGCATGTGTGTGTGGAGATCAGAGGACAACTATCTATAGTCACTTCTATCCTTCCACCATGTAGGTCCTAAGAATTGAACTCAGGTCGTTGTGAGTGGAAGTGGCTTTGAATCAGCTGAGTCATCTCGCTGGCCCCCAGTTCACGATCGTCATAAACATTTTGGCAGATGTGCAGTTACTGTCTTGTTTTAAGCAGTGGGGAGAATGGCAGCTAGGGGCTCTGGGGAGGAGCTCGGGTAGCAGAGCCCTTGCTTAACATGGAGACAGCCTGGCAGCGCTTAAAACTGGATGTCCACTCAGAGAGGGACAGCTGGAAGTTCACGGCTAGCCTGGGATGTGTGAGATCCTCTCCAAAGTAAAAGAGACAGTAGGGATAGTGCATGTTCTTAATCTGAGTGCTCAGGTGGCACTCAGGCAGATTCATGAGTGCGAGGCCACCTGGTCTAAATAGCAAGTTCTGAACCAGACAGGGCTGCACAGTGAGACCCTGTGTCAGTGTGGGCTGGAGCGATGGCTTAGTGGTTAAGAGCAGTTATTGTTCTTGTAGAGTGGGGTTCAATTCCCAGTGACCACATGATGGGTCACAACCATCTGTGATTTCAGCTATAGAAGATTCTGACCTCCATGGCCACCAAGCACAAATATGCGCGCGCACACACACACACACACACACACACACACACGTGAAATACTAATAAATTTAATAAATCTAATATAAGTAAATAACAACATTATAATCTAGAAGTGCATGTAATTTACTGAGCTGAGACTTATCTGAGTTGGTCTAGTTCAATACTCCTGCATTTATCATACACTGTGTGCCAGGTAGAGAGAACAGAAGAGAAGCGGACAGGACCCTAGCTGCCCTCCGTGTGCGCTCGGAGATTATTGGGACTTGGGACATGGGGGAAGCCTGGAGAACTCTTAGAAAAGCACCGTGCCTTCGATTTTTTTCCTGTACATTTGTTTAGTTTTTGTATTTGAGATTACATTACACAGTTTGCTTTGGGTGTGTGGATTTATGGTGGTTTTAAATTTTAAAAAGTACATATAGCAGGATTTATTTATTGTAAGCATTAGAAAGTGTATTCCATGGCATTAAAGCCTTCCGCAATATCCAGTCACCACTGTGGAATTCTCAAAAGTTGTTCAGCACTCCGAGAAAAACCCTGAATAATACGAAAAATTCATTAACCAGCGTCTCTCCTCAGCAGCACCTCCAACCACAAATCCGTTTGGAAGTGTCATCTCGATTGGGATCACATGACATGGTTCCTTTTTCTACAGTGTTTTCCGGATCCATCCATGTTGTAGTGTGTGTAATTGTTTCCTTCCTGCGGCTGGGCAATGATTCTATTATTTGAATATGCCGCGTTTGCTTACCCATTCATCAGTTGGTCAGCAATTGAGAGTTTTGTGAATTTCAGTTCTTTTCAGTATCAGGCTAGGAGTGCACTTCCTGGGTATGTGGTAGCTCTACTGGACTAAACTACATGGTGACTCTGTTTCTCATACCAGGGAACAAGCACACGTTTTCTGTGGTGCTATAACAAACACTTGGGTTTTGATTGACTTTGTGTGGGGTAGGAGGAGTGTAAACGTGGGAGTCCGTGTGCCCTTCTGCTGTGAGGGTCCCAGCAGTCAGACCCGGGGCCAGGCTGCTGTAAGCTCTTCCCGCTGCGCTGAGCCATCTTACTTCTTTTGTGTTTGTAAGGTGATCTTGCTGTGTAGCCCAAAGTGACCTGGAATTCAGTCCTCCTCTCCAGCCTCCTGCATACTGTAATACAAGGAGAGTTCATCAATTTTTAAGCCCACCCTCGCCAGGCAGTGGTGGTGCACACCTTTAATCCCAGCACTTGGGAGACAGAGGCAGGTGGATTTCTGAGTTTGAGGCCAGCCTGGTCTACAGAGTGAGTTCCAGGACAGCCAGGGCTACATAGAGAAACCCTGTCTCGAAAAACCAAAAAAAAAAAAGCCCACCCTCACTGAGTTGATTTGGTGAAGAGACATTTTTTTTTTTTTCTGTAGAATATTCTAAGCCCAACTGTTGAAAAGCATTTGATCAGATGTATGACTTTGTTTCTGGTCTCAATTTCTTTGATCTATATGCCTGTCCTTATGTGGTGTTTGATAGTATGGCTGTGTAGAGTAGGAAGTTTAAAACTGGGAAATGTGAGTTCTCCGACTTGGTTCTTTTATTTCTACCTTCCGTGGTCATCTTGACTCTTCAGGATCCCTTATAATGCTATGTGAATTTTATCATCAGCTTTTCCATGGGGGAGGGGCGTTGCCACTTGATGTGATTGATAGTGATGATACCACGTCATCTCATATATATATGTATTATATATTTGATTTATTTATTTACTTTATGTATATGAGTACACTGTAGCTGTGTTCAGACACACTAGAAGAGGATATTGGATCCGATTACAGATGGTTGTGAGCCACCATGTGGTTGCTGGGAATTGAACTCTAGACCTCTGAAAGAGCAGTCAGTGCTCTTAACCACTGAGCCATCTCCAACTTTCACATATATTTACAGTACAGGGTAATTGGGACTGGAGGGTTGTGTGAAGCAAAAGGTAAAACAGTCCAGTCAAGGAAAAGTACACTGGGGCGACGGGCATGGCCCTGCACACTCACTCACATCACAGACACCGCACATCACACACACCATACACATCACACATATCACATATACAGACACATCACACTCACGTCACACACATACACCACACATACACACATCACACACATATCACAGACATGTCACTCACACATATTATACATGCACACCACACATAGCACATGCAAACATCATACACTCACACAGCACACATACAGTATACATATCATATACCATTCACACTCATATAACATAGTCATATTATACACACATCAAATGCACGTGTGTGCATATACACAAATAAAATTTTTCAAAAGATAAAGTGCATTAAAAGACCAAAACCACTGGGCAGTGGTGGCACACGCCTTTAATCCCAGCCCTTAGGAGGCAGCGGCAGGAGGATTTCTGAGTTCGAGGCCAGCCTGATCTACAGAGTGAGTTCCAGGATAGCCAGGGTTACACAGAGAAACCTTGTCTCAAAAAACCAAAAAAAAAAAAAAAAAAAAAAAAAAGACCAAAACCTAGTGTACAATGTTTAGAATAGCCTTAGTAATTTTTACAGACTGGATATCCTGCTGGGTAATTCTCCAGTGTGCGTGACTAGAGCTGAGAAGACAGTAGCAAGTGGGGGCTTTGATAAACAGCACAGGGTGAGACAGCTCATGGTGTGCAGATGTCAGACTACAGACCTGTGGGGGGCACAGCAGAAAGAGTGACCTGGTAGAGACAGGACAACCTGACAGAAGACCGCTCACAAGATCTTGCCCTTATATGGGATCATTGGGCTTAGAAGGATATGATGCCGACCTACTGGCCAGGATAATGAGGCCGGACAAGCCACAGGATTAGATCAGACATGAATGCTGGCAGACCGTAATTATCAAAGCAGAAGCAAAGGAGGAGCCTATTTGTAGGAATGGGCATGATGGCTCTCGAACTGAGTATGACAACCTGAGTCTGCTCCCCTGGCCGAGGGAGAGGTCTGATGCCTTCAGGTTGTCTTCTCTCTTCCATGTATGCAGTATAGCATAGCATGAATGTATACACACACACACACACACACACACACACAGAGCAGATGTTTTTAAAAGCCCATTCTTAAGTCTTAGAACTAGTAAGGAAATACATTGAATCCAGTCTTTAGTTTTGAATGGAATCTAGTGAGTGTGTGGTGTGAGAGGCGTCGTTGCCACAGACTGTGCCTGGGGCTGGAGGAGGGCAGTGCTGAGGGCACAGTACCTGCATTAGGGCTTGTCACAAGAAGAGACATCTAGAAGTTTTATGTGTCATAATTTGAACAGACACTGAGCCTGGTGGAACAGACCTGGAGTCCCAGCAGTCAAGAGGATGAGGCAGAAGGAGTTGAAGGCTATCCTTGGCTACGTAGCAAGACCCTATCTTGAAGAGCCAAAAATGGGGGCTGGAGAGTTGGCTCAGAGGTTAAGAGCACTTGCTGTTCTTGCAGAGGGCCCAGGTTCAGTTCCCAGCACCCACATTGTGGCTCACAACCATCTATAACTCCAGGTTCAGAGGATCTGACACCTTCTGGCCTCTACAAGCACCAGGTACCTACGTGCTGTATATACATCCACACAGGCAGACACTCATGGAATAACAGATGGAGTACATCTTAGAGAGCAGTCACATCTGAAGCCGCCCACCTCCCCAGCACTCAGAGGCAGGGAAGTCAGGAATGAAGGCCAGTCTGGGTGGTGGAAGACCCTATCTCAGAGACAGAAGAAAAAAAAGAGTAAAATTGAATTGGATGCAAATCAGACCTTGAGATCTGAGTTTGTAGAACTGCAGAGGTGTGCATGAGAAAAGGCCACCGCTAGGCATCAGCAAAACACAGAAGGAACACAGAAACTCCAGGATACGCCGCCTGGCTTCCTCAGCAGGTGATTTTCCTGAAAGTAGCAACATGGGTCTGACAAGTTAAAGAACTTTCCACCAAATGCAGTGAAACCGGATTTTGGTTCAGATTTGAACAAGCCAGTCTTAGGCATCTGTCAGGATGACAGCGCTGACAGGCACGGGGAGGACTAGGGACATGCTCAGTTAATTTGAGGAAGTGAGGAAGCTGAGCAGTTTAAGATACAACTTGTAGACAATTCTCAGAGCTAGCCTGGGCCCGGCTGCCCCTGCCTTGCTCTTAGAATCCAGGTACAGACAGCAGATGCAGGGCCAGTCCATTGGCACCCCAGAGTTTCTGCAACAGCCCGGTTTTCCTCTATCTTGAAGGGCTTCAGCACTGTGGTGATAAATGGCCATTTGATTTATTTTGTATTGGGGGAGGGGTGCCACAAGCAAGCGTTTAGATCAGAGGACAAATTTCTGGAGTCAGTCCTGTCCTGAGAGGTGAGGTTCCAGAGACCAGGCTTGGGTCATCAGGATTGGCAGCAGTCCTGCTTACCTGCTGAGCCATCTCACCAGCCCAGTGGCCATTTTTTGAGTAATGATTTCCTGTGAGTTCTGCTCATTCTATTCTGGAGACAGAGGTGAATGAAAAACAGTCTGATTTTTTTGTTTTTTTGTTTGTTGTTGTTGTTGTTTTTAAACAGTACTTCAGCTAGAACACTATTAGTGACCCAATCCCTCTGTTTGTAAAGAGATTCCAGAAATCCTGGCTGTTGCACTGAGATCCATAGTGAAGGTTAAGCCACCAAGAAGAGGCGACTGTGGGGTTTCTCTAAGACCCCACAGCCTAATTGTTTGAAGGTTTTTAAGGATGTAAAAATGTCTGAATAAAGGGAGCAAGGAGACAGAATAGGAAGTCAGAAGGCTGAGGTCTGTGCTGGGGGCTGTCTGGGAAGTGGGACGATCTGGGTTCCAGGCTGGCTTGTGTCACATGAGTTCTGTCCCACAACTACGACGAGAGGGAACTTTGGCTGCATATGCAGACCTGCCTCTTCAAAATAGGGGTGGGCAGCTACATTGGTGTGTGTGGCACGGCTGACTACGCAGAAGGCGGAAGGACCAGACTGGAGGGAAGCTGCAGGAATAGTTGGTGAGGTCTTTGGTCAGAGAACTAAGAGTGGATGTGACCTGCAGGGGTGAGAGTGATGGGGCTTTAACTGGGAAGGTGTCTCCAGTGCTTCTGAGAGTTAGGGGCCCTGGGCAATGTCACAGGGATACTGGAGAACACTGTGGGTGCTCTAGAAACAACTGGGTTTGTAAAATCCAGATACTGCCGCCTGCTCACTTCCTGTTTGCAAGCCCCTTACCTTCTCTGAGGCCTTGTTCCACTGTGTCTGCCTCAGAGAACTCAGATCACAGAATAGTGGAGTGAGCCTGCGCTGAGCACTCTAATCTTATCAGCTGAGCATCATAGCGGCCGGGAAAGCCAGCCCCTTGTTTTTGTGTTATCCCTGGTGAACTTACTTTAATGGCTCAGTAGTGAAACTCTTACCTAGCATGCCTGAGGCCCAGGATTCTGAAAATATCAGCCTGTCAGAAAAGTGCGTCCTTCCGATCCAACTCTGAGCGGTGCCCACAACAGACACTGAAAAGCTGTGGGGAGGCTGGGGGAGGGCCAGGGGAGAAGCTGTGTCTCCCTGGGACAGTGCTTCAGAAACAGCTTATGAAATGTGTAGTCCCTAAGGAGTAATGAATAAATTAAGGCTCGTGGTCGCTCAAGCTTTGAGACGATTGAGGTTGTGTTCATAACCAGTTCTTGACAGAGCAGGCTGCTGTGCAGGGTGCACCTAACTTTCTGAGGTTGTGAGTATCCCCTAGCCATGTCTTGTGACACTGTGAGTCTAAGGCTCTGTGTGGTTCCTGGGACTTCCCAGCTGAGCACAGCCTTGAGCCTCTGTCCTCCTGAGGCAGTGTAGTACAACACACAGCAGCTAGAGTCAGCCCAAGTTGGGACTTAGCTTTTCTCAAAACAACCTTTCTTCTGAATCAGAATTGCATTAACATCCAACCACAAACCATCTCCCAGTCAGACAGACTTTGAACCATGCTGCAGGCCTGTTGAGGTGGCTTTGTCTTAATTTCAGTTCTGACTAATTAGACTCGTTAATAACCGAGAGTCTGTGCTGGGAAGGGAGGGCTCATGTTCTGACAATCCCCCCCCACGTTTGATTGGCCATTTGATTTGTTTTGATATATTTCAAAGTGCCAGGGATAAGCCTTGCATGTGGTAGACAGGTCTCTCAGCCGCTGACCTGTTCACACAGAGTGAGTTGCTGCCTCTGTGGTGGTCACTGTTTTGCATCATGCTTGCTGGTAGAGTAGGGAGTGTTTCAGGTGATCGTGTTGCTATACACACATGTACAGGTGAGTGTGTTGTTATACACACATGTGCAGGTGACCTGACCCTGTGGCTGTATACACACATGTGCAGGTGACCCTGTGGCTATACATACTTGTGCAGGTGACCCTGTGGCTATACACATGTATGCAGACTTTTGACCTGATGAGTCATGGTGAAACATTACAAGAGGCTGTTGTCATTAGCCCAGATTTAGCTTTTCAGAAAGAATTAAATTTAGGATATGAATTTATAGTAAGTTCAGCATATGCTTGTAATTGTATCATTGCTTCTTGTGTTTCAGTGAAGAGTGTTAGCGGGTGAGTGTTGAGCGCCCGTCTTTAAAGGACACAGCAGGCTGACTGAGGCGACCAGAGGGAGGAGAGCTTGTAGCTAGCCAGAGAGTGTGATGTCATCTCCTTCACTTCCTTCTTCCGGTTAATCAGGAGGAAAATGAGGTGCAGAGACGCTCAATGACTTCCTGAAGCCACACAGCCCTGCAGCCACACAGCGAGCGAGCAGTTTCCTCAGACTGGAACTCACCTCTTCCTAGTAGTCAGTGTTAAGAGATATTTTTCTTGTTGGTTTTTTTTTTCTTTCAATTTTTACATTAAAAGAGAGGTTCATATTTATTAAGTACATTATATTTTAAGTCCTTTTAAAGAATATTACTATATGTAATATTTATATGTTTTGTGAGCCAGTTATTAACAGTCCTACTTCATAGCTTCAGCCCAAAAAAAGACTGTCACAGTTAGGGTCGCTGCATGCTCCAGGTCGTGTGGCCAGTATTGGAGCTAGCACTTGAGGTTCAGGTCTCTGTGACCTGGTGCTCCATGATGCCCACTGTCACTCCTGCTGACGTCGATTCAGATCTTTACGGGGTGTAGGTATGTTGATGGTTATCTCCACAGTGTGTCTGTTTAGACTTGCCACTCATCTGTAAGAGGCAAAGCTGCACACAGTAGATGGGGTGAGCCCTGCTCAGGGCAGCCACAGCTCTTGGCAGGCGCTTGGCTAATTTCCCTCTTGTCTCTGTAAGATAAACGGTGTTTGCTGGTTGGATAGTCGAGGCCTAGATAGGCTCAGGGACTTGCCCGCTCCTTATCACGAGCCCACGTGGCCCAGTTCCCAGCTTATCCTGGGCCCTTCCAGCATAGATTTCGCCACTTCTGTTCTTTCCTGCCTTACACCAGGACTGTTTAAGTACTTCCCAAAAATAATGAGCCATGTGTGGGCGTGTTCATTCTCCAGAATGAATCACTGTGAATGAGGCCAGCACCACCAAAAGGGGAATAGCTATCAGGAACCAGAGACTCCGTCTCCTCTTCCCCACTAATTGATGGACTCCGAGGTGACTGCTTTTGAAAGGGCTGCTGTGGGTTTGGCCGTGTGTACCACTCCGTTCAGAATAGTCATCTCTTGAAATTGTTAATTTTCCCTTTCTTTCTTCCCAAAATAGACCCAATGCTGTTGTCTTTGCTGGACGTCACAACACAACACGGTGCTGAGAGGTGCTCCCTGTGGGGAACCCCTAAGGGACACAAAAGGGACTTGTCAAAGTCGCCTTCTTGAATTAATAGGACTCCAGAGGAAGAAAAGGGGTCTTGCCAAGTTTTCTGAGGCTTGAATAAGTTTTAAGTTCTTAAGAGGAGTAAGACAGAGCCTGGCTTAGTGGCCCAGGCCTGTGATCCTACCACTGTGGAGACTAAGGGATGGATGGGGAGTTCAAGGCCAGCTGGTCACTTAGTGAAACCCCGTCTCAAATACACAAACCAATAGGAAAAAAAAAAAAAAAAAAAAACAGAATGAGCGAGAAGCTTCAACCACAAGTTTGGGAGGAAGATTTGAGGTTTTCTAGTCTTGGAACTAGAAGGTAGAGCTGAGATCCAAGGGAAGCTTACTGTGAAAACTCCTTTACAACTGATCTGCTCACAGTTACCTGCTCCAGATGCTCTGTCTGTGAGAAATGGTAGAGCCCAAGCTGCTCTCAGGTGGCTGCATGTTTGGGGATTCATCTCAAGAAGATAGAGGTCTCATCAGACACTGCAAAGAATATGGCAGGCCCTGTCTGCATGGAAAGGGTTCCCTCTACCTGCTCTCCTCACAGCGCCACTGCTGCTGCCGCCTCCTCTTCCTCTTCTTCTCCCTCCTCCTCTTCCTCTTCCTCCTCCTCCTCTTCTTCTTCCTCCTCTTCCTCATCTTCCTCCTTCTCCTCCTCCTCCGCCTTCCTTGTGTCCTTGTTTCCCTGTGTCCCTGTGTCCTTGAGTGGCAACAGCAGAGGGGTTGCCTCATTCATAGACACTCTGAGGTAGCTTGGGGTTGTCTTTGGATATACAAAGCTAAGAGATGAGTTTCAGAGAGTAGACGAAGAGATGAGGACAGACTTTTCTAGCCTAGGCTTCTGTTTGGATTGGCCCCAAGCCCTTTTGTTGTATAGGCTTAGTGTACAGGTCCTCCCATGGAGTGCCACTGAGGCCTTGCACCCTTCCCTCTGACTCCTCGAGGGTAAGCACCTCATTCAGCACTGTAAGTTACCAGCTTCAGTGTTATAGCCAAAGCTGCATTCCTGCCCATCCTGGGAGGTCAGTGCTAGGTTAGGCTTGGGGGAGACAGTAGAGGAGCACCAACTGTCTGTGCTATTCTTGTTAGTCAGATAAATAAAGGATCGCAGATTCCAGGGCTGCTGAGCAGCTTTCGGAGGCGCCAGATTCATTTGCAGTGATTTCCTGTTGGTGGCACACACTTCTGTGTGATACATACCCAGCAAAAGTTACCAGCCCCAGTGGAGATTGTGTATTCTGCATAGATGGAAGTGTGTGTGTGTGCGCGTGTGTGCGTGTGTGCGTGTGTACAGCACACAAGTGAGTGTACATAGGCATGCCTGGTGCTGCTCCAGGCCTTTCAGGACAGCTTAAATTTATGAAACACTTTATGTGCATGAGTTCACTTTGTCCTCAGCGTGACTTTGTGAAGCAAGCATTCAGATTCTCTATGGAGAGCGTCCTCCTTAGCCTTCATGCGGGCGCCAAACATGGACTAAAGGGAGTAGGTGATGAACAGGGAGACTCAGGGAGCTCGGCAAGGGAAGAGACGACTGGCAGAAGTTTGAAGGATTTAGGCAGGAAAAGGAATTTGAGTGGAAGGACAGATGAGACTGTGCCTCCCTCATCCTGGAATTGGGTGCTTGGTGTCCAAGAAGAGATGGGAGGAGACTGGTTTCAAGGAATTCTGGGTAGTTCTGTATGGGATATGAGGAGTACCTGCTTTCTGAAAAAAAAAGCTCCATCCACCCAACAGCACCCATTTGGACAGAGTAGATAGTTCATTTGTCCTTTATTGGCATAGACTAGAGCAGTTAGGGATTCTGGGTCTACAGAGCTTTTTTATGAGCTGAAAAAGGTGCAGCAGTGCCTGGCCAAGGCTGTCTTTCTGTCCCCTGCTCTATAAAGGCTGCTTATTTGGGGGATGTGAAGCATGCCTAGGGGCCACTGTGACTCTGGAGAAGGGCCTGGTGGGAACTCCCACATCACTGTTGATATCTGCCTCTGCTTGTCTTATAGCTCTGCTGTGTGCATGCACCAGCTGCCTACAGACCAACTACACCTGTGAGACAGATGGGGCTTGCATGGTCTCCATCTTTAACCTCGATGGCATGGAGCACCACGTGCGTACCTGCATCCCCAAGGTGGAGCTGGTTCCTGCGGGGAAGCCCTTCTACTGCCTGAGTTCAGAGGATCTGCGCAACACACACTGCTGCTATACTGACTTTTGCAACAAGATTGACCTCAGGGTGCCCAGTGGTGAGTGGGTCCCTCATGTTGGTACCTCATCCTGGAGGTGGGGCATCTTGTCCTTTTATTCTTGTCTGCTCTTTCCGAGCCCTTGGCTCAGGGATAGCTAACAGTGGGTTTAGTTGCTCCCTAAGGTGATGACAAAGGATCGGCCTCCTTTCTAGGCAGGCTTACTGTTCAGACGGTGAGTAGAGCAGAGCTCCCAGCTACTTGTGGGGTAGAGGCCATCAGCAGCCGAGCCATCTGCTCTGGGGACAGGATGAACGGCACGAAGAAGGCTGAAATTAGAAAGGGAGGTAATTGCAGTGGAGCACTGTTAGACACCACCTCGGGCAGGTCCCCCATTTGTCAGATCTTTCTGGGGAAAGACTGAGCAGAGCCTGGAGAGATGAGGCCAAGCTTGTTATTCTGATGTGCTGTGAGCTTCCAGAGTGGGTTTGGTTTCACTGTTGGAGGGGTACTTCACCGAGGGAAAGCATTAGCATTAGAGAGAATCAAGGCACTGGCTAGCACTGGCTAGCATGGGCTAGCCCAGGGAGACCAGAGGAAACTCACAAGTGAGGGTTGTTCACAGATGCTCCAGTTTCGGGGATGAGTTGGGTCCAGCTGTCTCTTGTTTTCACTGTTTCTTCCCTTCCCTTACTCATTCCCAGGACACCTCAAGGAGCCTGAGCACCCCTCCATGTGGGGCCCTGTGGAGCTGGTCGGCATCATCGCTGGCCCCGTCTTCCTCCTCTTCCTCATCATCATCATCGTCTTCCTGGTCATTAACTATCACCAGCGTGTCTACCACAACCGCCAGAGGCTGGACATGGAGGACCCCTCATGTGAGATGTGTCTCTCCAAAGACAAGACGCTCCAGGATCTCGTCTACGATCTCTCCACGTCAGGGTCTGGCTCAGGTACCAGGTTCTCCAGGCACTGTGTGTGTTGGCCCTCACAACTGCTTCTCAGCAGGAGACCGTGTTTATGAGGAAGGCCGGGCCCTGCTGTGTTGAGTCATTTGGTTTCATAATTCTCATCATCTGGAGTCTGACATGTAATGCAATATGATAATGGCCTCACCAAAAACCCTTCGTGCCCCGAGATTCCAGAGGTCAGGTGCAAAACTTTCTATTGCTGAAACCCCGCCTCGTTCTAGTTTTTGGAGCTGTGTGTCTATGAAAATTAGCTGGTTCCACCTGAGTGGTGGTGTGCTCAGTTTAAGGCCCCCTTTTGAGAAACAAGAGTGTGCCAGATTCCTGTGAAGTGCTGACAGCTAACCATTGATCCCTGAGCAGCCACGAGGGGTGTTTGAGGACACTGAGTGAAGCTTAGACTGGGGCTGTGGTGAATCATTGACTTTACCCCACTGCCACGGCCTCGGAGAGAGTTATCGGAAAGCCAAAGCGGCTTGCGCTTCCAGCATAGCTTGGTCTCCACTTCCTGTTCTTCCTCTTGCTGTCCAAGCAAGGCTTTCTGACGTAAGGTGTTGGGCTCAGCACAGTCTGACAGGACACCACAACTCAGGATAGAGAGAACTTAGTAGGTTGCTCACATCTCAGGAAATAGCTCAGTTGGCAAAACCAGAAACATATTATATATCTGTGTGTTGTAGAACATGGCTGAAATCATCTATAATCCCAGCAGTAGTACTTGGAAGCTGAGACAGGAGAATTGCTTCAAGTTCATGGCTAGTACAGACTACCTAGCAAGTGTCAGGCCTACCAGGACTACATTGTCAGCCCTGTCTCAAAAATTCAGCTCAGTGAGCGGTTAGACGTGATGTAACCAAAAAGACTTGCCGCCACTGCCACCGCTGCCGCCACTGCTGCCGCTGCTGCTGCCGCTGCTGTTGTCACTGTTGCTGCTGCTGTTGTCACTGTTGCTGCTGCTGTTGTCACTGTTGTTGTCACTGTTGCTGCTGCTGCTGTCACTGTTGTTGTTGTCACTGTTGCTGCTGCTGCTGTCACTGTTGTTGTTGTCACTG
>JANHMN010000012.1:2395059-2401618 GCA_030674055.1 Rhabdomys pumilio | reverse complement strand
TTGTCACTGTTGCTGCTGCTGTTGTCACTGTTGCTGCTGCTGTTGTTACTACAGCTGCTGTTGCTGCTGCTCCTGCTATTGTACTGAAGATTAATGATCACTCTAGAGGTATTCTGCTCTGGAGCAGAGAAGAAATAGTCAGAGGTCATTGTTGCCATGTGAGCTGGAACACACAGGTCTCACTGTGTGTGACTCTGTTTCCCTGCCATGGGTTATACTGTGATTACACAAGGAAGTTGTATCATCAGTCATGGCCAGACACCCTCCTGGAACTCGAGGAGCCCTGTGAGCTCTGACATCTCAACATCCGTCATTTCGCTTTTTGAAGCTTGGAAGTAGAGTGCACCAACATGAATATATTTAAAAGCTGCACATTTTTAGAAACCTAGAAAATATCCAGCATATGCTTTTCCACCAAAGGTCAGGCAGTGGTTGAAAGAGCCTGAGAAAGGTAGTCTTATTGTCCTGGGAGTTTTCAGGGTTTTCAAACCAGCCGAGCCTTGGTAGATACTTTGTTTAGCCTAGAATGGTTAATGACTGTTTTCTTTGGGAAATTCAGTCCATTTTGGTACAGAGTGCACAGAGCTCTTGGAGAAGTGTTGTCTTATTTGATTAATTATGGGGAGTGGGGGGACGAGCAGGCATGTGTAGCTGAGTAGGTACCCTTAGAGGCCAGAGATGTCAGATCTATTGAAGCTGGACTTTGTGAACCATGCAATGTAGGTGCTAGGAGCTGAACTTGGATCTTCTGGAAGAGCAGTTGGGCGGGCGGGCTGGCGGGCTGGCTGGCTGGCTGGCTGGCTGGCTTTTTTTTTATCAAGGTTTCACTATGTAACCTGACCTGGAACTTACTATGTAGACTAGGTTAGCCTCAAACTCATGGAAATCCACCTGCCTCTACCTCCTGAGCACTCTGATTGACAGTGTGTACCGCAATACCTGGTCTGGTGTGTGCTTTAACCCCTGAGCCATCTCTCTGGCCTATGTAGTGGGTTTTTAAATAATGATGCCTTTAAAAGCATTTAGTTCATGTTATGTATGTAACTCTGGGCATTCTTAACAAATGAGTACCGAACATCCCCTAGAAACAAAGACTGGAAAGAAGCTGCTGGCCTGTGCTCAGACGGGCTAGTATGGTGGTCGGAATTGTTGTGCAGCATTCACACATAGAGGAGTCTTGAAGGACAGGTTGAGGTAGTAAGTAAGGTGAGCCACAGGGAGTGCTCCAGGCCACAAGACAGTCTTCGAATGCAAAGAACAGAAAGCTGTGAAGGTTCACGGTTTAAAAACTCATAAGGAGACTGCCGTGGTGTGCCTGGAGGGGCAGAGGCAGGCTGGCCAGGCATCAAAGACTCTGGGGCCACACTTTATCTCGCAAGTCAGCATGGAACTGAAAGTTCTTATGTGGACAGATGACTGGTCGTTTTTCCCTTTGGACGCAATGTTGGCAGTGGTGTGGAGGATAGGTCCTCTTATTTGCCCATGTCTTACTGGAAAGGGTGGGGTGAAGCAGGGCTGTATGTGGGCGCACTAGGCAAGAGCATCCTGAGATAAGATCAGAGACCAGGTGGGAGTCTTTAGGGCAGAGTGGGACAGGGCATAAGCTTTTGGGGAAGGATGGAATTTCTGTAAAACCCTTAGCGAAGAGCCACATGCATATTAAGCACACAGTAAATCCAGCAAACCCAGGGTTACTAACAGCTGTTGTTTGGCCCACAGGGAGAAAGTGGAAGTCAGTCATGATGATAAGGGGGATTGGATGGAGAGGGAGATAGACACCAGATGAGTCAAAGGGAGCAATGATGTGCCCTATGAGACAGTAAACTGAGTCATGAGTTAGTGTGGGTAGTTTCCAGTCTACACTGGAGCCTTCTGTGAATAGAGTTCTCTGCAGAGCTGGGTACCCTTTGTGCTTAGACCATGGGTCTGCTTTGTTGGCCACACAGCATCGCCCTCTAGTGGCTAGTAAGCTGGTGACCAGAAAGGCAGGGCCTGTCTCAGGAGCCTGCTCATTCTCCTCCTGTTACCATCAGAATAAAGCAGACGTCAGTGAGTTGGTAAATGTAGTCAAAGATTTATATGCAGGTCTTTCATCCGTATAGCCTGGAAGGGAAATCCTGGTGAAGGCAGCTAGCATGTGTTTTTCTGTGCTGACTTATGCTTAGCCTGCTGGCAAACCACCTAGTGTGGCTGCGGCCTTGCTGTGGCTATTGGACCAGGCAGAGTGAGAGACACCCTGTGGAGGGCTTTTCTGGGGGTGTACTGTGGCAGGCCCAGAGTTTAACAGAATCACAGTGTTGGATTTTTTCTGTTCTCTGGCCCACAGGGTTACCCCTTTTTGTGCAGCGCACAGTGGCCCGAACTATTGTTTTACAAGAGATTATCGGCAAGGGCCGGTTTGGGGAAGTGTGGCGTGGCCGCTGGAGGGGTGGTGACGTGGCGGTGAAAATCTTCTCTTCTCGTGAAGAACGGTCTTGGTTCCGGGAAGCAGAGATCTACCAGACCGTCATGCTGCGCCATGAGAACATCCTTGGATTTATTGCCGCTGACAATAAAGGTACAGAGTCTCCCAAAGCTGGTGGCCACTCAGGGGCACTAGAGGCCTGGCCGCTCTGCTGCACACAGGAGGTCTGAATAAGACCATAGTTCCAAACCCACTTTAAATGTGGAGCGTTTTATGCCGAGAAGCCCACATGAGAACCTGGGCTATTGTGTAGCTAAGAAGGTCCCCAACCTTCATGGGCTCTTCTTCCTCTCTTCCTTGACTTGCTCTCAGATCTGCACCTAGCAAGGTCCCATTGGGACTCCCATGTGTTTGTTTTGAAAACTGCTACAATTAGGAATTGTGTTCTCCCCTGCCTGGGCAGGAATGATGGCAGAGACATATACATGTTCTACAACAAACACAACACAAGCATTACGCACACTGGCCTCTCAGTGTCACCTCATAGCTGTGAGACTGATTTCTGCCTGTTTTATACCTAGATTCCCCCTGAGTTACTGCTGCCGATTCTTCCCCTCCTCTGTCCCCTCTCCTCCTCTTCCCTTTTTTATTCCTTCTTTGTTATAAAGGGTGTTATGAGGCAGAGAGAGTCTCGCCATTCAGGACAGCCTGGCCTCAAACGTACAGTCTTTCTGTCTCAGCCATTCAGTCACATGGGAGAAGCAGGGGAGAGGTAGGCCGAGACCAGCTTATGCTGGGCTTTTGTGCATACCCGTGTGTGTGTGTGTGTGTGTGTGTGTGTGTGTGTGTGTGTGTGTATGTGTGCGCGCGTGTGTGTGTGTGTGTGCACGTGTGTGTGTGTGTGTGTGTGTGCGCGCGCGTGTGTGTGTGTGTGTGTGTGTGTGTGTATGTGTGCGCACGCACATAGAGACCAACAGTCACTGTCTCTGTTCTCCTGTTTTATTTTCTGCCCTATGTTTTGAGGTAGAGTCTCTGACAGAACGCAGAGCTCACTGATTGGCTGGCCTAGCTACCAGTGAATCCTGTGATCCTTCTGACTCTACCTCTAGTCCAGTGCCGGTGTTACAGGAACATGTGTTATGCCTGATGTTTACATGAGCACTGGGAATCCAAATTGAGGGCCTCATGCTTGCACAGTAAACATTTGACCAGCTGAAACCTGAAAGGACCATAGTTGATGCCAAAGACACAGTAGAACTTAGAAAGCTGCTTATTAATGTAATATTACTGCATCTCTTGGTCACTGTGGGCCAGGACCTCTACTTACAGAGACCCCAGGGAAAGGAGGGAAGACACCTGGAACACAGAAATGATGAGGAGGGCACTGGGTTGTGTTTTAGAAGTGTCAGGCAGTTGTGACACACCTTCCCCTGTAGCACAATGACTGGAGGCTCGTGTCCACACAGATCCTATGGGGAATGCCAACTGAGCGCATTCCTCAGAGTGCTGTGGGGCTGCCAGGTCCCTGGCTGCCCACAAACTGAAGAGCCCTGGGTTTTAATGCAGGGGAAGAAGAGACGGTCTCAGCCCTCTGAGGAGCTGCTGCTATCCCAGACACCTTAGAATCATTAAAGGCTCTAGCTGCCCTGTGACAAGTCATGGCCTCAGGAAGGAGTCACTGGTTAGAATATGGCCCTTGCTGGGGTCAGAGGTGCCAAGGTTCAGACATTTCCAGCAGCCAGTCTCTATTGATTCTGAAAGCTTGTATGAGTTGGGATATGGCTGGTAACCTGAGTTAGGGCCAGGGAAAGAGGGAATCCCACCCCTTTGTTCTTGCCTTGTTACCATGATATATCCAGTGTGAGGCCTTGGGATTAGCACCAGCTTAGAATTTGGGAGCTTTCAAGCCAGTTTCTAATCTTCCTAGCAACAGCAGCAAGCATAGCCTCATTTGATCACTGTCACTTTCTCCTCAACCTGTCCTCCTTCCTGCCACCCTAAGTAAGAGAGAGATTAGCACACTTCCCTCACGCCTTCCATTGGTTTCCTGAAGGGCAAGATGGCCTGTGGGGAGTGCTCAGAAGTGGGCTGCTCACGCATGGCAGAGCATTCTTGGCTCTGTAACAGGGACGCACAAATGGGATCTTTCTGCTCTCATCATGGCCCTTGGCCTGAGGACAGCCACCAACTGGAAGGAGACCTTTTCAGTGAGACGGGTGCTGCGCTGGGTTATAATCGAGGGAGCAGAGCAAGCGAGAGCAGGCTCTCCTCCTAAGCAGTGATGAGTAGAGCACTGTGAGTTTCCTGTCAGGGAAGTAACAAAACTGAACCTGGTGTTTTCCCTCAGCACACGTTCTTTCCTGGCTACCACACATTCCAGATTTGGCAGTAAAGTGGCGTGCTGTTGAGAATCGTCCTCACTGACTGGGTCACTTGTTTGTTGCTGTGATAAAACACCATGACCAAGTGGCACACACTTTTAATCCTAGCACTGAGGAGGCAGAGGCAGGTGGATCTACAGAGCAAGTTCCAGGCCAGCCTGGTCTACAGTGCAAGTTCCAGGACAGCCAAGGCTACACAGAGAAACCCTGTCTCAAAAACAAACAAAAAACAAGACTGAAGAGATGGTTCAGTGGTTAAAAACACTGGCTGCTCTTCCAGAGGTCCTGAGTTCAGTTCCATGGTGGCTCACAGCTGTCTGTAATAGGATCCGATGCTCTTTTCTGGCATGTAGGTGGACATGCAGATTGAGCATTCATACATAAAATAAATAAAGAAATCTTAAAAAACAAAACCAAAATAACAATAGTAATGGCAGTAACACATAACGCTACCACTACTACTAAAGATACCACGACCGAAGCAACTTGCAGAGCGGTTTACTTTGTGCTCATGGTCCGGATGGTTACAGTCTATGATGGTGAAGCAGGCAGGAGCTGAGAGGTCATATCTTGAACTACAAGCAGAAGGATGACTTGTGGTCTTTAAAACCCCAAAGCCTGCCCCAGTGACATATTTTCTTTAGCAAGGCCCTACCTTCTAGGCTTCCCAAAGAGCCACCAACTGGGGGTCAAGTAGCCAAGTCCCAAGACAGTTGTGGGGGAGCATCTTGTTCAAACCGCCACACACACTTGGATAAGGAGCAAACCTAAGAGAGCAGTGCTCCCTGTCCTCTCCGGAGGTCGCTGTGGGGAAGTGGAGTCAAGGGGCAGCCAAAGGTGTAGAGGCAGGAAGTGTGAATCCAGGTCTACCTGACCCTGGCGCTGTGTGCATCGCGTACCTTCTTCTTTCTTACGTGCAAACCTCGTCCATGTTCTCTGCAGATAATGGCACCTGGACCCAGCTGTGGCTTGTCTCTGACTATCACGAGCATGGCTCACTCTTTGATTATCTGAACCGCTACACAGTGACCATTGAGGGAATGATTAAGCTAGCCCTGTCTGCAGCCAGTGGTTTGGCACATCTGCATATGGAGATTGTGGGCACTCAAGGTGAGTAGTGAACTCAGCCAGGGAACAGGAAGCTTGAGACAAAAGACCCATCCATCCCTGTGTGGTCCAGGCCCATCCATACCTGTGTGTGTGTTTCTCCTCATTGAGGCAGTTGGGGGCACACTCTGGGAATGGTAGTTTTGTGTGAGAACAGAGCTCCTAACTGTGTTTGAGCAAGACCAAAATCTATCTGGGTTTCCTCACTGGTTGTCATTAGCCCTCCCCTAGGGAGAGCTATAGATGGCAGCTTTGCAGCTGTTAATGCATGGCATGAATGTTTCCTAAGGAACAGCATGAAAGAATGAAACTAAGAAGAGAGACCAGCACACCAGGAGCAAGAGTGTAACCATCTCATACCGAGGTTGGGCACTGCCTTGCACAGCCCTTGGTGGCAAGATGCAATGCCCCCTGTCCCTTCCGCATCCTGAATGGGGAGCCTGGCTCTACACTCAGTTGTACTGTTGCCTCTAGATCCTGGTGTGATCACCTGGCAGCAGCCCTTACCACATGACTGTGGGGCTAACGGCAGCTCCAGGTGCTCATTTGTTCACCTAGCTCGGCAGGGCTGGTGAATGAATGGTGGCGGTGTTCTGATGGGAGTCAGTAACCATGTCATTGAGAGGCTGTTAGTTCTGAGAATGCTTTATCCTCTCCATGCTCCCAT
>JANHMN010000012.1:2382559-2390059 GCA_030674055.1 Rhabdomys pumilio | reverse complement strand
GGGGTTCCACACTAGGCTTGTAGATGTATGCCCAGCTTTCCCATGAGTGCTGAAGCTCTGAACTCAGCCCCTCATGCTTACACAGAGGGCACTTCATCTGCTGAGCTGACCCCTGAGCCCTACTATACAACACTGTGGCTAAATGTGTGATGACTGTAGCATGACCATAGCATGACCGTAGCATGTCTTCATGTGTAATGACTGTAGCATGACCGTAGTATGTCTTCATGTGTAATGACTGTAGCATGACTGTAGCATGTCTTCACCCTGGCTGCATGTGCTCACTTTGCATCTTCACTGCAAATCCACAAAGGTGGATACTCATTGTCCTCATTTTATCGACAAAGAAAATGACAGAAAGGTTAAGTAATTTGTGCAAGGTCATAGAGCTGAGACTCTTAACAGGCCAACGTATGGGCTTCAGCTCTCAACTTCCCTTATATAGTTATTGCCAAGTCAAATTCTTGGTTTAAAAATCTCACCTCATAGCGCTGGAGAGATGGCTGAGTAGTCCAGTGCGACAGTGGATCCCTTTTGTGCAGTGCGGCAGTGGATCCTGTTAGGGCAGTGCAGCAGTGAATCTCTTTTGTGCAGTGTGGCAGTGGATCCCTTTTGTGCAGTGCGGCAGTGAATCCCGTTAGTGCAGTGCAGCAGTGGATCCCTTCAGTTGGACAGTGGATCCCGTTTGTGCAGTGTGACAGTGGATCCCTTTTGTGAAGTGCGGCAGTGGATCCTGTTAGGGCAGTGCAGCAGTGAATCCCTTTTGTGCAGTGTGGCAGTGGATCCCTTTTGTGCAGTGCAGCAGTGGATCCCTTTTGTACAATATGGCAGTAGATCCCTTTTGTGCAGTGTGGCAGTGGATCCCTTTTGTGCGGTGTGGCAGTGGATCCCTTTTGTGCAGTGTGGCAGTGGATCCCTTTTGTGCAGTGCGGCAGTGGATCCCGTTTGTGCAGTGCAGCAGTGGATCCCTTCAGTTGGACAGTGGATCCTGTTTGTACAGTGTGGCAGTGGGTACAATATGGCAGTGGATCCCGTTTGTGCAGTGTGGCACTGGATCCCGTTTGTGCAGTGTGGCAGTGGACCCCGTTTGTGCAGTGCAGCAGTGGATTGAGGCTATTCTTTTGGGATGGGGAAAGGTGAGAAAAGTACAGCTCCCACCACACCCCAGACTGACCTAAAATCTCAGTCCTCCTGTTTCAGGCATCTAAGGACCAGGGTTAAGATAGATCCCATTATGCTCAGCTTTGGATTCCTTAACTCTATTATGAGTTCTTTTATGTATAAATTAAAATATATGAATTAAGAATACTACAATTAGTTTTAAGAGTGAATCCTTGGATGCTGCAGCAAGTGTTACAAGTAGAAGGTCCCAGGGAACTTAGTGAGACCATCAGGAGACAGAGGGGCTGCTGGGAGAGCACTTGTCCTAGTACCCAGGAGGCTGAGACAGGAGGATTGAAAGCTTGAAGCCAACTTGGGTAGATATAACAAGACCCTGTCTCAAAACAAAAGGACACTGGGATACGACATAGGTCTGTAGTAGAGCGCTTGCTCGGGTGAGCAAGGCTCTGGGTCTGACCACACACACACACACACACACACACACACACACACACATTCAAGTCAGAGTTCAGATGCCACCGTCAATGAGACTCCCAAGGCTCTTCAGTCTTCAGTTTCCCTGCACTTTTTTTCCCCTTCCCTTGCTGTATTAGAGAATCCAGTCAAATGTCCTGTAGTTTCTCAGACTACATTTCACAGATTGTGCCTGTGGAGCTCACATGGGCCCTGGTTCCTGACATTTCCTATGAATTGGTAGTGTAAGCCTTCAGTTCAGAGTCACATCTGGGTTGGAGATTTTTTTTGTCCATTTGGTGCAAAAACGTTTCTTGGCTTTAGTCTTTTGGGCTTCTAATGCAGAGTGCAGAATATCAGTCTTCCCTTCATGGCCTGGACAGCCAGGGTGACCATTTCCACATCCAGAACAACTAGAGGCTGCAGGCGAGCATGCCAGCATCTATTCAGAGTCTTGCCTTCACTGAGCTGGCTGCTTTGGTTCTTGTGAAGGAAGCCCTCGCCACAGATTAAGTTGGACTGTACCCACCTCAGAGACTTATGCTGAGGACCATGGGTTCAAGACCAGCCTAAACTGCATAATGAGACCCTGTCTGAAGCCAAAAAAGGGAAAAATAGTAAAAAACAGCTTTACCTACATATCTGTTTGCTTGCCACAGCGTATGCTTGGAATTGGCAATAGAGGGGCCACTCCCTCCCTCTGGTTCTCAGGGTGCCAGAACAGCAGCTCACTCTCAGCATCCAGCAAAGGGTGGCACTTTCTTCTCCTGACATTGCTATGAACCAGTGAGTTCCCACTCAGCAGGGTGGTGCATGCTTGAGGCAGAAGGACCCAAGTTCAAGTCTAGCTTGGTCTACTTAGGGAGTTACAGGACAGCCAGGACTACATAGAGAGACCCTTTCTCAAAATAAAATAATAAAAGAAAAATAGAAAAAAAAACCCTATTCCTTTCAGATTTCTCAGTCTTACTTAGATTTTATCAGGTTTGGGCAGTTGAAAGATGCTCCAGTGATCTGGGAGTCTTTTTTTTTTTTTTTTTTTTTTTTTAATGAATAAAGACTTTTGGGGGCTATAGTTGCCAAGTTTGGTTTTTGCCTTGATTCTGTTTGAGATGGGGTTATAAGACTCTCTTGAACCTAATCCTCCTGCCTCCGCCTCCCATACACCAGAACCAAATGCCCAGACTGTTGTGTTTGGCCGGGTTCCTGTGCATTTCTTATGCTGTGCCTAGGATGAGCCGCCTTCTTCAGAGGAACCAGGTTTATTTTAGTGACAATCGTCACACAGCTCCGAGCATGGCTGCCTGTTGTCCTTCTGCCGCTGACTAGGACGTTTTCTCGTCTCCAGGAGTCCATGAAGAATACCAGCTGCCGTACTACGACTTGGTGCCCTCCGACCCTTCCATTGAGGAGATGCGAAAGGTCGTCTGTGACCAGAAGCTACGGCCCAATGTCCCCAACTGGTGGCAGAGTTACGAGGTAGGAGCTCACTTGACGTCTGTGGCTTCTTCATCTGCAAAGTTTCTCTGCTAAGAAACAGATATTTTTTAAATGGGCCAACTCCCAGGTTTGACTTTTAATCGTTTATCTGTAAATCCAAAATGTCAAACTTTTTGATCATTAACACAGTGCTACAGCTAGGAAGTTCCACACCGCCTCGTGCAGTCAGTCGGGTGCAGCAGACACATTGACATAGTGTGCACGATGACGTCCTGTTCCGACATTGCTGACTCTGAGGGCCCCGAGCTGCAGCACTGCCTGTCCAGGCAGCTCAGGCATGAGGCACTCGAGGGGGGAAGAGTGCTGCCTCTGACTGTGGTCACTCTTCTGGCCATTGTGCAGATTAACCCTTTGGCGGCGATAGCTGTTGTAGTAATTATTTAAAAGCGGCCACCGGTCAACCGACTATCTAGGCTGCTGTGGTTCTTGCCTGACTCAGCTGCCATGTCCCCCTTTCTCTCTTTTTTTCTCTCTCTCTTTCTCCCTCTCTCTTTCTCTCTCATCCTCCGTCTCTCTCCTAGCTCCTCCTCTTCCTTCTCCTCTTCCTCTCCTTCTTCCTCTTCTTCCTCTCTTTACTCCTCCCACCTTAGCTCCTCCTACAATAACCGAGAAGAAAGGAGTTCCTTGGCATGTGGACAGACAAGAATAAGCAGAACTGGGGAAGCCCACCAATGGCCTTGGCCTTGGGCAAGCCTGGTATCCATCTTCAGGGAGGCTCTAACAGGCCTGTCAACTAGAGAAGTGGTCCTGAAGCCGCCAGCTAGGAAGATGCAGCCATGGAGTTCAGACTAGTGCCCCAGAAAGAGGCAGGCCTGAGACAGAGGCCTTTGTAGAAAACTATAGATAGAGGGGTGGGGAGTGAAGAGTGGGGGGGGGGGAAGAGAGGTGGGGAAGGCTGTGGAGGGAAGGGTGTGGGGCAAAGAGTATGGAAGGGTGGGGAGAGAGAGGTGGGGAGGAAGGCTGTGGAGGGAACGGTGTGGGGAGAAGAGTAGGAAGAAGGGTGTGGAGGGGTTGGAGTTAGGAGGGAGAACTTGAATTCCAGTTGGAAGGCGCATGGGATGGGGAGGTATTGAAAGGAGAAGAGTGTTCGATAGCCCTGACTGACTGACTGGGGCTCTAGAGTCCTGCAGAACTGACTTGACATCTAGGTTAGGCTGTGGGAACCTCACAGTCAGGTCACTCAGCACATCTCTGTTTACCCACTTGCCTCACGATTGTACTGAGAGCATTCATCCCAGGTCACCTCTGGACAGATTTCAGCTCTGCTGATTCTGAAAACTATTCAGAGTTAGGGCTCTTCCAACATCCCTGCTCTCCCATGTAGGAAGAGCAAACCTCTACCTTTAAAGAGCCTGGCCACTAGGGGGCATTTCTGCACCTAAGAACCCAGTTGAGTGCTCATGTTTTAGCCAGTGCCTACCAGTTGCTTGTGGTTGCATAAGAGAGCAGCAGTTTTTTTAAATGCTTGGGCTTGGATTTAGCCGAGCGTGAGATGGGAAGAGCCAGCCTCACTGCTGCCTGTGCTCCCCTTGCATCTCTGCCCTTTAAGGAAGGGAAAGCCTAGGGAAAAGCTTCAGAGCATCATGGGGTGGATCTGACCTAATGGACAGACAGGTAGCGGAAGATGTGCTAGTGCCAGCGGCCAAGGCTTCTTCAGGTCTCTCACTGCGGGTCTCTCACTGCGGGTCTCTTACAGGCCTTGCGAGTGATGGGGAAGATGATGAGGGAGTGCTGGTACGCCAATGGTGCTGCCCGCCTGACAGCACTGCGCATCAAGAAGACTCTGTCCCAGCTAAGTGTGCAGGAAGACGTGAAGATTTAAACTGTTCCTCTGCCTACACAAAGAACCTGGGCAGTGAGGATGCCTGCAGCCACCGTGCAAGCGACGTGGAGGCCTACCTCTTGTTTCTGCCCAACCCTCTGGCCAGAGCCCTGGCCTGCAAGAGGGACAGAGCCTGGGAGACATGTACACTCCCATTGGGTTTGAGACAGACACTTTTTATATTTACCTCCTGATGGCATGGAGACTCTGAGAGCAAATCATGTAGACAACTCGATGCCACAACTCAAACTGCTTGCAGTGGGAAGTACAGAAAGCCCGGTGCGTCTGGCATGTTGCCAGGAGTGGTGAAGGGGTGCTGGGCTCGCCCGGGAGCAGCCCCCATACCTTGTGGTCCACTGGGCTGCAGGTTTTCCTCCAGGGACCAGTCATCTGGCGCCAAGATATTGAAAGGAACTGGAAGTGTTCTCCCTCCTTCCCGTAGGCAGTCCTGAGCCATGCCATCCCCTTCTCCTCATGGACGTCTGGAGGGACTGCCACTAGAGACACAACCTGCTGCCTGTCTGTCCAGCCAAGTGCGCATGTGCCGAGGTGTGTCCCACATTGTGCCTGGTCTGTGCCACGCGTGTGTGTGTGTGTGTGTGTGTGTGTGTGTGTGTGTGTGTGTGTACACTTACCTGCTTGAGCTTTCTGTGCATGTGCAGGCCAGGGTGTGGTGGCCATACTATCTCTGAGTGCTGCTGCCTCTCACAGTGTGCAGCATGTAGTTAACTGGTGCCCTCCTGAGGTATCTCCTGTCCCCAGCCCCTGTCAGTCTGGGAGGTCCTCTCTTCTCAGCGGGCTGCTTGCCCACCCTGTGTCACAGGCCCTTCTCTTCCGTTTCAGACCAGAACCAAAGCTGGCCCACTTGTCCATGGTAGGAGAGGCTTTTGGGTCAAAATGAGGAGGACTTGATGAGCAGAGAGAGAATGTTGGTGGAAGTCTTGGGTGTTGTGTTTCAGCATCAGCCATGGGAGATGAGCCAGCCCGAGGGCATCTTCCTCAACAGCCGTGAGGAAGGGCCTAGGAATCCGAGCCAGAGCTTGGGACTCAGCTTGGAATGTAACATCTGTTTGTCCCCACCCCAGAGTCTGCAAACTGCAGTGTATATTTTTGGTGGTGGTGGCAGTGGTGGGTTTGGGGTGGGGAGGGATGGGCTGCAGGGCGTGGGGAGGAGGGAGGCTAGGGTGGGAGGGTGGCATCTGCATGGGCTTCTTGTACTGGATTCTCTGATCAGAGTAGTGGGAAGGTGAGAGGCTTGCATCCACTTCAGGTCTCTACTGAGAAGAGTGGTCTGAGCTGAGTATGGTGTTTAACCTAAGTGTAGTATTTAACGACTTCTAGAAGCCTGGCTGTGGGTGGTGATTTGGTCAGCATATCTTAGGTATAATAACTTTGAAGCCATAACTTTTAACTGGAGTGGTTTATTTTAATTCATTTTATTTTATTTTATTTTATTTTGGGGGAGGTTCAGGATTTTAACTTTAATATTGTTAAGTTTTGTAAAAGGAGAACCATCTCTGCGACAATTACCTCTTAGTCTGTTTGTTTTTCAAGAAATCCCTAAAACAAACAAAACAAAAATTCTCTAGACTCAATCGCACATAGTTCAGTCACTGGAAACGCTTGTCTTTGCACCTGAGCCAGATGCAGGGAGGGCTGCTTTTCCCCGTGGAGGCTTGCTCCTGTGCTCCCTGCACACCAACCCACCCCATTCCATGAGCACCTCGACCTTCTGTGCATTGTCCATCTCTTTGCACCCTTTCCAGACATTTGCTCAGCAAATGTGGGGTGTGTGCCTGCTGAGCACTGGTCCTGGGAGGATCTCCCGAGAGTGGGACAGGCTCGGGCGCTGCTGCTCCTCGAGCGTTGGAGGGAGAACTGAATCATGAGAGGGTGAACACCAGCTATTGAGATGAGAACTGCTCGCGGCTGGTCCTCAGAGCCTCTGTGGGCTAGAGTCGCTGTTCTTAAAAACCACTGAGGAACGGGAAGGGGACCCGGTATCCCCTTGGGAAGAGAAGCCCCTGGCAAGCGGTGGGGCCTGGAGACTATTCCTCGTGAGCTCTTCCTGTGGGGGAGGCATGAGTATAAGCAGGGAAGTTGTCTCTCCAGTGCCTCCTGCCTTGGTCTCCCCATATTCTTAGCCTTTCTATTTATTTCCTGGTGTATAACTTCTTTCCTTGCTTTAAAGGGATCATCTTTTAATTCCTTGGGCCAATTTACTGGCCGTTGGACAGTGTCCCTTGAGTCCCAACTGTGTCTTTGGGGAACTTCCTTACCCACCCCTGCTGACCTCCTGCCTCCCACCCTGCAGCTGAGTCTCCGTGACTACAGGTGACTGAACTGCAGAGTCCTCTCTGCCTCTGTTACCTGCCAGCAACAGCCCCACAGCGATCCCAGGAGACCCTTCTGCCCTCTGTACAGCTCAGCTCCTCCGCCTCTCAGGAAGACTTGAGCAGGTTTGGGGGAAAACTCCACTCTGACCCCATCGCTCGTTACATTAAGCTGGGAGTTGGGAGAAACTGAAGCTGCTGTTTGGCTCCCTGAGGCCCCCTTATCCACGGGGCTGCCTGCACTTGAGGCCCCCTGATCCACGGGGCTGC
>JANHMN010000012.1:2362629-2382549 GCA_030674055.1 Rhabdomys pumilio | reverse complement strand
ATCCACGGGGCTGCCTGCACTTGAGGCCCCCTGATCCACGGGGCTGCCTGCACCTGAGGCCCCCTGATCCACGGGGCTGCCTGCACCTGAGGCCACCTCATCCATGGGGCTGCCTGCATCTGAGGCACCCCATCCACGGGGCTGCCTGCACCTGAGGCCCCCTGATCTACGGGGCTGCCTGTACCTGAGGCCACCCGATCCACGGGGCTGCCTGCACCTGAGGCCCCCTGATCTACGGGGCTACCTGTACCTGAGGCCACCCGATCCACGGGGCTGCCTGCACCTCTGGATTCTGGATTCACAGACCAAGTCTAAGCCCGTTCTTAAGTCGCTGTCAAGGCACCTGAACGGTATTCTCGGTACTTCTGTTTGTTTTTTGTACAATTTATTAGAAAGGACTGTAAAATAGCCACTTAGACACTTTACCTCTCCAGTATGCAAATGTAAATATGTTGTAATATAGGAAATTTTTGTTTTAATATAAGAACGAGCCTGTCCAGTTTCTGCTGTACATTATTAAAGTTTTATTCACAGAGCTGCTCTGATTCCATCCGCCTTTCATATGTAATGACTGCCCAGGGCTCAGCCTGCGTAGGGCATGGGTCCCCTTTGTGCTGCACTGGAGCAGAACACGTTTACTGTGACCTAGACATGTAGGTCTCCTGGGACCAGCTTTGTGTTGTCTTCTAGCATTGGTCTGTGTATAAGAAAGAACCTTGATTCTGGTTAGTCACGCGCCACTCACTCTCCACGGCAACGGAAGAGACTCCAGTTTACCTCCTGCACCTTGACTGAAGTATGAGGTGAGGGCGTGGATGGTAGTGCTCTGGTTGGGCCTGGGAGACCAGAGCCTGAAACCAAGGTGGACTGAAGTCTCAACACAGAATCCAGCCTTATTCAGAGCATCGGGCAGTTTATACTCCAGGGGTTACGAAGTGTCAGTGGAGTAAAGCTTTCATTGATTCTACACACAGCAAAACCGTTTTCATTGAGGCACATAAACAAGCTATAGCCAGTTGTAATGAATGAAGAGTCCAAAGTAAATTCCCGTGCGCCTCACCTGAGGGCACGAAGCACATTCCAAGAACCATTCTGAGTTTTTAAAGAAACTAAGGTCACTAGACTCTTGTTTTATTTTCTTGGATATTTCTCACAAGCACTCAGTATTCTCCTCACGTGGCTCCATTCTTGGAGCATGTCCCAACAGGCTAGGTGTAAAAAATGGCATAATCTGGGCTGGGGGGACGCAAAGTAACAAGTGCTAGGATAGGAATCTCAGGTTTGGATCTGTCCCTGAGGATAACTGAAGGTCACACGAGCCATGCACTAACATCCAGGCCCACGACTTCCATTTGTAGACTGCTGCTGTAGAAGTTGTAGGCTTGCAACTTCTGTCTGCCTTCTGCAGGTCTTCCACCTAAATAAAGGCCATAACTGTCTGACGGGAGGAAGTCATAGTGTGCAATTGATATTAGCAAAGCCTGCTGAAGACGTGTGGCCTGTGTTAAAGTGTTTGCACTGTGAGATAGGAGACTGAGTCCTCCTCTGATGTCCATATACAGACTTCGGCACATGAACACACATACTATTCTAAAACCTATTTTCACAACAGCATCACTGTAGAGCCTGCCCACTGGTCAGGAGTTCTGGTTATTATCCAGGACTTTCTGTTCTCCCGTCTGCGACTGCTGAGCTAAAAGGAAGTAACTGATCTCTACAAGTTTGCTTTAAGTTTGCCACATGCCCCAATAACCCAGTCAGCTATTAATCTGTCCTGTGTCCTGGCCATACTTCTCTTGCAAGAGAGCACAGCAGAAGCCCAGGGCCCTTGCTGAAGGCCCTTGGTCTGACCTGTTAACCCCTTCCTCCTTCAGAGGTTTGTATGACCTCAGTCCAGACCTTGCAGGCCATCCTCTGGCTTGATTGGCTCTCGCCCATCCTGGGCCTAGGCATGGTTTGCAGAGTCAGCTTTGCCAACCTGGAAATCAGAACAGCAGCTCTTCTGGCTCCTCTTCACATTACTCTTGAAAGTCACTGTGTCACCAGAGACATGGGCTCATTTGAAGGGTGAATCACTCGCTGTTCTGCTTCACAGAAGTTTTTGGCCCCTGAGCCATGTGTGTTTGGATTTTCACAAGCCTAGGAATCTGCTTGCTAAACACAAAACAGAAGCAGGAGTAATATGGTTCAAGCCACTAACGGGACATGACTGGGATGTGGCAGAGTGGCTTCAAGTTAAGCCAGTATTGGTATCGCTGGGGTTGAGCAGAAAAAGTGGGATAATTGGAAGTGTTTAGAGGGAGACAGAGAAAGATTTTTTTTTAAAGCATTGAGTCAGTTGTGAGGGCTAGCAAGTCAAAAATTTGAAAAGCAGCCAACAGGCCAGCTCCCCAGGGAGAACCGATGCTGCAGTCTTGCCTGGGTGCCTCAGTTTAAGGCTTTCAGCTGTAGAAAACTCATATTTGCTGTGATTTAGACAGGTGTCCCCTAAGGGTCCATATTAAAGCTCGGTCTCCAGTCCCCAGTGGCACCAAGAGGTGGGAATTTAGGACAGTGCTCAGTGGGAGGACTTTAGGTCATTGGAAATGTGCTTTTGTGTTACTTGCTATTTCTTGGTTACAGAAACTAGCTATAAGCCTTGGTGGTGCACACTTGGAAGGCAGAGGCAGGCAGGGCTACACAGAGAAACCTTGTCTCAACAAACAAAAGTTACAAAATACTGACTGGAGTGGCCAAAGGAAAGGTGGGTTGTGGTTTGAGAATACAGTCTGACCTGATGGTCAGCGCCTGCAGGTGCAGCTGATCACATTGCTCCAGAATGGCAGCCAGGACTCACGCTCAGCTTGGCTTTGCTTCTGCTTTATGCAGTCCTTGAGACCTTAGCCCACAGGGATGGTACAGCCCACGGCAGGGAGGGGTCCCACCTCAGTAGAACATCCCCTCAGACATTCGAGCCTAACCTAGTCAGAATAATCCTTCATGCGCAGGCTCAGAATCTTGTTTTCTGGGTGATTCTAGATGCTGTCAAATTTATAATGTAAGCCTGCATCGCCTCCATAACAGACTGTGGGAAAACAGTCTTTTTTGTCTTGTTTTGTTTTTATTGTTTATTTTGTTGTTGTTGGTGGTGGTGGTTTTGGGTTTTTGTTTGTTTGACAGGTTTTCTCTGTGTAGTCCTAGCTGTCCTGGAACTTGTTCTGTAGACCAGGCTGGCCTCAAACTCAGAGATCCCAGCACCCATATGGCAGCTCACAACTATCTATAACTCTAAGAGCTGATCCCCTCACACAGACATACATGCAGGCAAAAATACCAAAGCACTTAAAAACAAACTATTATAAAAAATTACTGTATCAAACAAAACCCTACAGATGTAAATGTTAGTTACATCTAGACACTGTCATAGAGAAATCTATGTTGATACTTATCCAAACCACTGAGCCCTGTAGTTTGTAAGCTGGTGGGTCCTGGGATCAGGGAGGCAAAGAGCCAACAGCAGATCCTTGTAAGCTGGTAGGTCCCGGACCAGCCGACAGAAGGCCCTTTTGAGGATCTTCCTTGGAAGCCAAAGATGAGTGTGTGGGCTCTAGAGGTTTCAGAGACAGGTGAGCTTTTGGCTATTTCCTGAGCATCCTTAGGACTTAAAGTACAGGCAGAACACAAAGACATGTAAGCCATGGCCCCTGGCTTCAAGGAATTCTTAATCTAGACAGGTCACAGTTGTACAAATGTAATGCAGATTAGGACAAGGTCTGTTATAGAGCAGTACACCAGGCATCCCAGAGACGCCTGTGGGGTGTCTAGGGAAGCAAGGAAAGGACCCTCTAGGGGCTTCCCTCCTACAGAGCAAGTGGCTACTAAGGAGGGTAGGTACCATGATCAGGACAGACAGGACACTGGGAGACAGGACTCTCCACAAAGGAGAGAGAAAGTTGGGCTAACATTTTGAAACAGAGGGACTCCAGTAAAAAAAAAAAAAAATTACCATTCAAGAACAAGTGCACAAAAGAGGGTAAGGGGAGGTGGGCTTTTTGGCAGGACCAAAATATGCACATGTATGAAGTTGTCAAGATGAAATTTTAAAAACCCATCTGGAACACTACCATGCCCAGTGTACAACCTGTAATTTCAGCACTTTAGAGGCTGAGACAATTTGAGGCCAGCCTGAGCTACCTAACGCCTGTCTCTAAAAACAAGGGTGCCCTGCTGGCTGGCAAGTACCTTCAATCCCAGAACTTAGTTCTGTGAGTTTGAGGCCAACCTCAGCTACACATACAGCTGGAAACTGTAACATCCCAGGGGCTACAATGTCCCTTCTGGCCTCTGTGGGCGCCAGGCATGCAGTTGCATGCATGCAGGCAAGGCACTTCAGAGTAAAAATAAATCTTGACCACAACAAGAATCCAAAGATTTTTGGCCACATTAAGGAAGTCAGCAATATAAGGAGGAAATCAACTGGAGCTTTTCCCAAGCTTAGAAGTCACAACTTCCAGGGTGGGGGCAGGGTACAGAAATGACAACTATGTTACTAATGTCCTTACCTCTGCTGGGACAACTCCCTCTGTGCTAATCAGTAACTTTCTTTAAACTACTAATAGTCTTTAAATTTTTCTTAATAGCTAGTCTACTGCACCCTAAGTTAAAACCTGCTGGAGCTGAGAATATAGTTGAGTTAGCAGTGCTTAGCTAGCAGGTACAGCGGTTCCCAACTCTGTGAAACTGGGTGTGTGGCATTCTATACGTCTCAGCAGAGAGGTGGGAGAATCAGAAGTTCAAGGTTATTCTTGACTATATGCTGATTTTAAGGCCAGCCTATGGTGCATGAGACCCTTCCTTTAAAACCCAGAAATCATAGCTGGGAGGTGATGATATAGAAGCAAGCAGATCTCTGTGAGTTTAAAGCTAGCCTGGTCTACAGAGTGAGTTCTAGGACAGCCAGGGCTACACAGAGAGGCTCTGTCTTAAAATGAACCAAAACAAAAATAAAAACAGGAAGAGAGAGGGGGAGGGAGGGAGGGAAAGAGAGAGAGAAAGAGAGAGAGAGAACTAGCTAATTAAAAAACCAAAATCACCGACAGAAACCTTCTCCTTCTTCATATAGGGCAATGCCCTTGAAGAGTGTTTTAGGTTTAGGTTGTTTCTGTTGCCAGTCCATCTGGGCCAGGTAGCCACACCTTTAATCTCAGAACCTTTTTCCAGTCAGAAACAGGGAGATTTCTGAGTTCAAGGCTAGCCTGGCTCACATAGTGAATTTCAGGTGAGCCAAGGCTACACAGTGAGACCCTGTCTCAAACAAAACAAACAAGAGAAGTCCAAGCTATGGTAAGAACACTATCCCTAAAACACAACAGAATGTGGGTCCCAGGGTTCAGTCCTTGTGATGGTTTGTGTATGCTTGGCCCAGGGAGTGCACAATTAGAAGGTGCAGCCCTGTTGGAGTAGGTGTGTTACTGTGGACGTGGGCTTTAAGACCTCACCCTAGCTGCCTGGAGGTCAATCTTCCACTAGCAGCCTTCAGATGAAGATGTAGAATTCTCAGCTCTGCCTGCACCATGCCTCCCTGGATGCTGCCATGCTCTTGCCTTGACGATAATGGATTGAACCTCTGATCCTGAAAGCCAGACCCAACTAAATGTTGTCCTTTATAAGACTTGCCATGGTCATGGTGTCTGTTCACAGCACTAAAACCCTAACTAAGACAGTCTTCATGGTAGGGGTGGGCAGACATCCTTAGCCTGGATTGTTTGTTGTTTGGTTTTTTTTTTGAGATAGGGTCTCACTATGTAGCCAAGGCTAGCCTCAACAAACTCATAAAGATCCACCTATCTTGGCTTCCCAAGTGCTGGGATTAAAGGCCTGTACCACCACTCTCATGGATAACTTATAAACACAAACTTTTAGCTAACATTTCTAGAGATTGAAAACCCCAAGATCAAGAGACCAGCATCATCAGTATCAACAGAGATCTTGGTCCTGGAAGATGTTGCCTTACCAGTTCTTGCATGGCCAGAAGGAAAACAGGCTCCTGTAAGCCTCTTTTATAAGAGCACATAGGGTTTCTATGGCTGCAATAAAGCACCATGACCAAAGCATGGTTGGGAGGGAAGGGCTCATTCGGTTCACACTTGCACAGCACTGGTCATCTTTGAAGGAAGTCAGGACAGGAACACAAACAGGGCAGGAACCTGAAGGCAGGAACTGATGCAGAAGCCATGGAGGGGTGCTACTTACTGGATTGCTCCTGGCTAGTGCTCTGCCTGCTTTCTTATAGAACCCAGAACCACCAGCCCAAGGATAGCACTATAGCCAAATCATATGGAGGCATTGTTAGTTCGCTTGCTTGCTTTTTTGAGACAGGGTTTCTCTGTGTAGCTCTGATTGTCCTGGAACTTGCTCTGTAGACCAGGCTGGCCTTAAACTCAGAGATTCACCTGCCTCTGCCTCCTGAGTGCAGGGACTAAAGGAGTGTACCGCGCACCACCACCAGGCTTGGAGGTATTTTCTCAATGGATGTTCCCTTCTTTCAGATAAGTCCAGTCTTCGTCAAGTTGACATAAAACTGCCCAGCACTGTGTCTGCCCCATTCATGAGGACAGAGCCCTCCTGACCAAGTTATCTCCTAAACCCTCCACCACTTAGTATCACAGTGAGAGCTGAGTCTGTGGGACACAGGCTTCCGGACCACAGCAGATTGTAAGCCAGGGAGCGACGTGGCCCTGCTTGTCTGTAGGGAGGCACTTGCTGTGGTAGCAGACCAGAACTGTGAGGAGAGGCAGAGCCAGTGGGTAGAAGACAGGTTCAGGCATGATCAGACACAGCCATGCAGAAAGGGAAAGCTGGCTACTGTCTGAAGTCAGTGACAGAGAGAGCCACTACCTGGAGGTCTAGCACATGTGTTTTTGGGGTTTGGGTAGCCCGATGCACAATGCTGCCTGCCTCCCCCGCCCCACCCCAGAAGCTGGGGATTCTGATGCTAAACAGGTGTGCATTTACCAACAGGGAAGAGATCTGGGGAGTCCCGGCCCTAAGAGCTTTCAATTTCTGCATTTCACGTGCTAAAGTGAGAGGTGAGAAAATATGTACTCCATGTCTTATGAGTGACATGTTGCTGCTCTGAGGAAAACCAGACTGAATGTCCCTTCCTTCTGTCATTCCAACCTGGCCATTCAAGAGGCAGATGGTCCTTGGCCTCTGGATGAGACTAAACCAGGAGACATCCATATCCCCATATCCAACACAAACTGTCCTGACCACCCAGCTCCTACCTGCAGACCTCCTGGGAGTCAGGTCTCTGAGCTGTACTGAATCAGACCTGCTGCTAGAACCCTCCCCCAGTAGGACCTGAGCACCAACACACTATACCTCGAACATTGTTAGGCAATAGAAGCCATTGAGAAAACAAGCATTCCCTGCCCAGCCAGCTGCCCACCGGCTGTTCTTTACCTCCTGCAAGCAGTGATGTCATGCAGCTGAGGCCCAGCCCATCATTCCTGGTGTACCAGAGAGCCAGCTGAGCCCCAGGCCCTCTCTTGCTGCCAACCCCTCCCCCCCCCCCCCCCCCCCCCCCAGCCACCCACAGCACAGAAGCAGAGGCGGCATCCACAGAGCTATTTATTCATCCTTGCTAGTTCTGTGCCCTGAAGTAACTGACTCACTGAGACTCTACTGAACTTTCACGGCTCTAGTGCTCCAACTTCCCGAGGGTTCCCCAGAGTTTAAGCAGGTCTGTGGGGTCACAGGAGTCACTTCCTCCAGCTTCTCACAGAGGATTGTGGATTGGTGGGAGACTTAGCAAGGAGTTGTCCCTAAAGAAGTAAGAAGGGGCTTTGTCAGTTAGACAGCCCTTACTAATCCCATGCTACCCAAGGTCCCCCCCCCCTTAAACCCCATCTCAGCTGGGGCAGCTGGAGTCTAAGAGCTGGGAAACCTGAACTCCCTGGGAACAAGACACCTGCTTCGACATAAGTTGCAGACAAAGTATCGATTTCTCAGGAACAGATCCACAGGGGATTTGCTAAGAGGCATAAGTTGGTAAGGGACATTCTGGTGTGGCAGGAGGCCTGGGGAAGGCTCGCTGGAGGAGGAGAACAGATGCTAGACAATGGGCGTGGTTTAAGAGGTGGGAGAGAGAAGACTGAGCTCTGGAGCCGTGCTGTGGAGTGCGTTTCACCGGCAGCAGCTCCCTCCTCACAACTTCCTCACTGTGAACTCAGTGGCCAGCTCACTACAGATCCTCCTGGGAGGAACAAATGCTCCATAGGATGCGAAAATATGGCAGCGTTTCCAGGTGGCGCCGGGCACCAGCCGGCTTTGAGTCTGGAGATATTTCCACTACAAGTCTCATGACCAGCAGAGGGCGTCACCATCCCACAGGGAGGCACCCAGGACTACCCATCCCTCCCTGGAGAAGCTGTGGAACCGCAGGGGAATCAGGCAGTCCTCTCCCCCAGCTGCCAGCTGCTGAATTAGCAGTCTTTTGTCAAGAGTCTTGGGTTCCTAAACCCATTCTGGGGCAATCTTTCCTTCTCTGGCTGCTGTCGCAGGCGGGAGAGCTTGGACCACACACGTCTCTTCTAGAACAGGAGGCCTCTTCCAGCTCTGAAATCCTAAAATTTGAGGAAATCATGCCAAGGACTTAGAGAAATTGCCTTTTCTGGGCGCACACTCTCTCTGGGTTTTCTAGCACCTTCTTGCTTAGGTGAGAACTTCAGTTCCCTGTGGTGGCTTCTCACCTGGAGGCCAGAGGCAGCTGGACTTGCACAAACTGGGGTTGTGGGGGAGAGGTATCTATATCAGCACAAAGGAGGTCTGTCAACAGGGCATTCACTAATCCTCTGGAGTAGGCAGGTGGCTCCTTCATAGACCCATAGATCCTGAGGTGGCAGGATCCCATTGGAGGAGAGTCCTTTCTTGGGTAAGAACTAGAATCAATGTAATACAAACTTTTGTGCCTTCTGCCTTTGTAACTCCCCACCCCCTCCCCCGCTACAGATGCCGTCTGTCAGGCAACAGACGGTCCAGGGGTCCATCTGTGTTAATGCTTTCAATAGAGTCCCATGTTTCCCCACCGACACTCCCTTGGCCCCTCAACTGATGGCCACTTGGTAGTTAAAGCAGGGAGAGAAGCATTAAGGGAAACATCTTAGCTAACATAGTCTGTAAGCCACCCCTACCTCCAACCCCACAAGCATCCTGCCATCTGGACTTGTGCAATTTCTGAGGGTGGAGGATCACCCCTCCCACTCACGCTTCTTGTGCGGTGAGGGCACAGTGGCCTGGGTGGGAGTGGGGGGGGCAGCTGGGGGAGGGGAGGCAAGACACAAGGAGACAGCCAGACTGATGAACAGGTAGAAGAAAATCTTTTCTGGCCTCTGAGATATGGCCTCCTGACCTCTGCTCCCTCATGGTACCAGTCTTACACAGCACATGTACAGCATGCAACCTGCTCCCAGACCGAGCACCTCTGTCACACCAGTGCCTAACCAGCCCCTGGCACAGAGCAGGGCTCAAACTCATGACGGAAGAATTGAAGTCAGTATCACAGTTAGGCAGAACTTCCAGAATGGGGTTGCCTTGTTTGGACTTTGTCACTCAGCAACCCTTCTGGCAAGGTGCTTTCTGTCTGGGTCTCAGTTTTCTCCTCCTCTGAAAGGGACAATAATATGGTACCTGTCTCGTAAAGTTTGTTATAATGTACGCAAAGCACACACGTAGTGTCTCATGTCCGAATGTGGAGCCCCAGGCTTCCTCTGTGGTGGCTAGACACCGGCTGCTTCCCTCTCTCGCTTCTTATTTGGGCGCTGCTGACGACAGACTTGGGCTGTGGGTCATCCCCGCCTCTCCCACAGCCTGGCAGCCATGGTAACCAAGAGCTTGAGGAATGGTATCTAAGGCACGACTAGGGAAAGGCTCAGTGACCGGTCATGCCCCAACTCCGAAGACCCACTCTGGGCATACATATTCCAAACCCCACGTGAGGAACGGGAGTCTTAACTCCAGCATCCAGAGAGAAGAGAGATGATTCCATGCTTGGGAGTAGCTCCAGGAGGGCTCAGAATTAAACCTTCTGCTTGCAGGTTTCCGCGGCATCCCTTTCTCCTAGCCCTGGGAAAGGAAGGCTGCTTTAGTTAGCTCTTCTGCCGTGCAGGTGGGAAGATGAAACTCTTAGCCCTTCACTCCCCAGGGGCTTCTGCTGTGTAAATTCATAAGTGTCTCCCAGTTCCTTCTTCGGAAACCACAACCCTCCCCCTGCGCAGCCCCAACTCCCCTCTCTCCAGTCTGTCCGCTCTGAGTCTGACCCCCTGCTTCCCGGATCTCAAAGCTTCTCTCAGTTTAGTTACCACGACTCCTTACTGTGCCCCCATCTCCACGAACCACTAAAGCCACCGTCCATTTCCTAACTTCATCCAATGTGCGTTCACAGTTTGCTTCCAGGTAGCAGGTAAACCCCTGCTTGCCCTAGATATACTGTCCCTCTCGCTACTGTGGGCAGCTAGGTTTCCCCCAAAGAGCGCCCAAGTCCCCCAGAGTTTCCCGGAGCTTGGCTGGTGGCTGCGCACTGTGGGCGGGGCTCGCCATAGCGGTTTCTCCCCCCCCCCCCAGGGGGGCGGTGCCTGCGTGTCGGGGGGCGAGGCCACTGGAGGCCGCTCCCCACGCCTCTCGGGAGTCTATAAAGCAAGGCTACACGCGGCCCGCCGGACTGGCGTCCCAAAGCCGTCGCCAACACCACTTAGCAGAGTGAGCGCGGCCTCCGAGGGGCACCGGACGCCGGAGCCATGACCCTCCGCCGACTCAGGAAGCTGCAGCAGAAGGAGGAGGCGACGGCCGCGCCGGACCCCGCTGGCCGGGCTCCCGACTCCGAAGCCGCTCGCTCCGCGCCGACCCCCTCCGGCCCCCCGGCTGCTGCCGCTCCGCCCGGAGCCCCCGGGGAGGAGCTGTACGCAGCACTGGAGGACTATCACCCTGCCGAGCTATACCGCGCGCTCGCCGTCTCCGGGGGCACCCTGCCCCGCCGAAAGGTGCGTTATTTAACCTGCATCCCCAGATTCGGTATCCTGCCTTCTTCCTTCGGCAGGATACACTCACCCGCAGCAGCGCCGGATGACCGCCACACTCCCCGGCCCTCCGACCCGGGGCCACGGGCTTTGCTCTGCCGTATCCTCTGAAGGCGCAAACCTGCCCACTCGGGTCTCGGAAGGCTGTGGTCCCCGCCATCACAACGCCCCCAGTTCGAGTGGCTCTCTGCTCTATTCCCCACGCGCGGACGCCCCATCTCCTCCCACTCCCTTGCCTTGACTCCGCCCCAGCACCCCCTTTCTCCAGCTTGCTCCATCTGGCTTTCTGCCGCCTCCTGCTCCGCCTGCCGGTGTCCAGAAGTCTAAAAACTCACAGGACCCTACCGCCCAAGCACCTTCTCAAGTTGGAGGAGGGATAGGGAAGGAACCCCACCGCTTGCCTCCAACAAGTTGAGGGTCCTGAAGCCCTGGGCGTGAGGGAGACTAATGGCCCCTTAGAAGTAGTGCTGCGAATTCCCAAGAACACCCCCTGCACAGGGACACCCGGCTTCCCGGGCTCAGGGCCTCACGCTTTGTCCCGCATCTTAGGTGCGGGGTGCGAAAGCGCCACTCTTGTAACTTCAGCCAGGACCGGACGCAGTGGGAGAGTCACAGGGCAGGAAGGATGCGGGCCGCACCCGCTCTCTGCCCTAAGTCTCCCTCTAAGTGAAGCTCTTCCTCTGGCCCGAGAGGACCTGAGTCCTCAGCCGCTGAGCCCCAAGACCCAGGTTAAGGAGAATGGGTGGGTAGCCCTTCCCTACGCGGCGCCCCCTCCTTCTCTCCTGGCCCCTGACTCCCCCCTACACACAATGAACAGCTTGTTGAAAATTTGCATTTTATGAAAATCGGGTTGAAAAACAAAGGGGTCTCTCTGTACTACACAGTCCTTCCTTCTTGGCCTATTTGGGTACTGTCCCCACCCTAAGGCTAATCTTTGGTTCTGGAGGAAGAGGGTCCCCTTCTCTTCCTTGCTTTGGGGTAGCTTATGGGGTCAGAGAGTGGTAACAAAAGCACAGACCAGGAAGGCCTCAGGCAGTTTGACGCTTGGGGAAAGGGTTGGTCCCGGATGAGACTCCTCCAAGAACTAAAATCTTAGGAGGAACAGAGGTTGTTTTAGGTTATCTGGGGTCCTGAAGAGTTCGAGACCTGCTTTAAAAAAGCCCCCAGTTTCTTAAGTACAGTGAGACAAGTTTGATTCTGAGATTTACTTACTTTTATTTATTTAGTAATTATTTTGTTCCAGATAAAAATTCATGGCAATATCAAGAGACTCAGGTTTGGGGGACATACAGCCAGCTTCATCTGGATTCTACTGCCCCACCTACCCCCAGGAAACCTGTTCTTAGGAGATTTGACACCTCTGCCACATTCAGACTGGCATTGCCAGGCCCCTGACTCTATGCTCTCCCAAAACTACTGGGTCTGCCTGAACCATTAAATGGACAGACTCAGCTGGCAGGAGTCTATAGAGCAAGAACCTTAAATCCATGGCTTCCTTCTTCTTCAACTTGGGGAAGCTCCTGTCTCAGCTTTTGGGGCCTGGAAGGTCTGGACCCATCAGACATGTTGCCAGTGGTAAGATTATTCCAGATTACAGTCTCCCCCAAGCTGGTTAGCAGAGACCGAGTATACTGGTCTAGAACCCAGGATACATGTGACCCTGAGGTTCCAGAGGTGGTTTGAACTCTGGGAGTGATAACAGCAGCTGCATTTGGCAAATAGTTGCAGTAGCCTGAAGCAGAGGTGCAGCTAGGAAGGAAAAGTCAGGCAGCAGGAAGTGGGGTGTTGGGTTGGAGCTGGGCTCAGGTGAGAGTCCTCCCAAAGAGGGTTCCTCAGCATCTGCCCCAGGATAGCCCCCTCTCAGCATCAGCCTCAAGATAGCCCCTTCATTGTCTTTTCTGGCCTTTTCCCACCCAGGGCTCAGGATTTCGTTGGAAGAATTTCACTCAGAGTCCTGAACAGCAACGGTGAGTCACCCCCACCCAGAGTCCCTGCTGTGGTCCAGAAAAGTGAGGTGTTGGGGTGGGGGTGGAGCATCTCAGCCCAGCCCCCTAGGAGGAATCTCCCATCCTTGAGCATGACTTTCCTGCTGGGATTGAGGGGCAGGTGGGGGTGTGGGCTGTGTGAAGGGGCGGCAGAACGGGGGGGGGGCACCTTTGAGTCATTAGGTGCTCCTTAACCACCCCCAATCAATGCCAGTTGTGTCTTCCTGGAAGAGCTGGATTAGTGAGAGGTTGGGGGTGGGGAGAAGGAGACGCCTTGGGGTGTCCTAACTTGTCCTCCGTGGCTTCCCTGAGCCCACCTATCCTGGCAGGCCCAGACCTTGGACATTCTCTGACCAGCCGTTTGAGTCTGACTAGTTTTATGCCTCAGGCTTTTAGTCCTCCATTGATGCCATCCCATAGCTGCAGTTTAGGAAGGCTATGAGATCTGGACAGTGCACAGGTGCTCATCCTACGACCTAGAGCTCAGGTTCCCTGGTTCCCTTTTTGCCTATGTTTCAAGCTCAGGACCCTGGCTTCCTCTGAAATGGTCCACTAAACTGTGACCTCCTGGCCAGGTTCATCTGTTTGGCCCTTTAACTAAGAATCTGATGATATATGCACACTCATACCATACAAACTGGTTTGTTGTGGTTGTTGCTGTTGTGCTTTTTGAGACAGGGTCTCTCTACAGAGCCCTAGCTGTCCTGGAACTCAAGAGATACCTCTGCCTCCGCTTCCCAGGTGCTGGGCTTAAAAAAAGCATGCACCACCATGCCCAGCTTATTTTAATATTTTAAAGGGTTATAAAAACAAAGAATAGTATATGACAGAGGCCATATGGGGCCCACAAAACCTAAAATATTTGCCATCTGGCTTTTTGCAGTAGAAGTTCACAGACCCTTCCGGGAACCCAGACAGAGAACTTCCAGGTCTCCCCAGCTCCTGCCCCAGAACATATGGGGCTTCCAAGGAAGAGAAGTGTTTTGCACAGCTTAGGTGGCAGGGCCTGTGACTCAGGATAGAAGCTAGAGGCCTGGTCTCCAGGGCCTTTCTGAGGCTGCCAGACTCAAAGAGGCCTTAGGAGCCACTTTATTCTGCCTCTGGCTGGTGGAAAGGAAGGGGAAGGGGTGGGCAAAGGAAACTCTGGGCTCCCCCATCAGCCTAGGGTCTGGAGCAGTTCCAGATCATTGTGTCCAGCAGGCAGCCTTCAGTTCGGGAAGGGGTGGCCCCAGGCTCCCCTCCCCCTGCCCTCACATCTGGTGGGCTGGCCACACCACAGCTGGGAGGAGCGGCTGCGGTCTGCGCCCAGCCTCGTGACTGCCCCTGGGGCTGGGGCTCTGTTTTCCCCAAAGCATCAGACCCAGGATGCTCCAGTCTGGGGGGCCAAATTGGGGCCTTCGGTTAGTGAGTAGATGATCAGAGTCACTGGAAGTCTGGGGTGCTGGAAGGCTCACTCCTTTCTTAGGCCAGCCTTTCCTGATTCTCCACCCTCCCCCCTCTCCAGCCTCACATAGGAGGCTGGTTTTATTCTTCTGTGCAGCTCCCTGAGGCCAATTTCAGTTGGGTTTGGGAAGGGCATTCCAAAAATCTGTGGAGAATGAGCTGTCACAGAAGACTCTGGGTCCTTCTGGGTTGTTCAAGATCAGACTTCCACATCCCTGGGCACTGAGCTGTGGGGCTGTCAAGCTCCTGGTTTTGTTATTGTATTTTAAGACAGGGCTTCACTGTGCAGCTCAGACTCAAATGCAGCATCCTCCTGCCTCAGTCTCTCAGGGTTAGGATTACAGATGTGGGCCCCACCGTAGCCAGCTCTTCCATACTCTTCTTAATTTTAGTGATCTTGACCCTTTGTCTTCTGCAGGAAGGTTCTGACTTTGGAGAAGGGGGACAACCAGACCTTTGGCTTTGAGATCCAGGTGTGAAAAACTGGGCATAGAGTCGGGAGGGAGGGTCGGGAGGACAGTTTGGAAGACGGCCAGGTCTGCTTGCCTCTGCTGAGCGTTCGATCTCTTGTTTACAGACTTATGGCCTCCATCACCGAGAGGAGCAGCGTGTAGAGATGGTGACCTTCGTCTGTCGAGTTCATGAGTCCAGCCCTGCCCAGCTGGCTGGGCTCACGCCAGGTAGGCCTTGAGCCCAGAGTACACAGGGCTCTGGGGGCAGTGCATAACTTTACTCCTAAGCAGAGGCATATTTTTTTTCCCTCATCCTCCAACTTGGAGAAGGCCAGAAGAATTAACAGAATCCTGAATGTGGATTCAGGCACACTGGCCATTTACTGTGGGACCCTGCATGGTTCTTTTGCAAAATGGGACAGGCAACAGTGTGGTGCGGCAGCGGCAATTCCCTGAGCACAAAGTGAAGCCCAGAAAAACGTTGCTGTTTGCGAGCAGCTGTTCTGCCTCCTGGCAGCTGTGCAGTCCAGCTGGAATCTGGTAGAGAAACATTCTACCAGGTCTGCCTCAAAGTGGTCCATGAGGACCTGTCCTTCTCCAGATGGGGCACCTGTGCTGTGTTCTTTCTTCATCAAGGAATCAAATGAAGGAGACCCTGAGATTAAGGTCCTAGTCAGCTAGTCTGAGGCTCCCATGAATCCACATCTATTTTGTCAACACAGTTGCCCCTTGGCCCTTACCTTCTTGCCCACTTACCAGCGGCACTTTGCTAGGTGGTTCCTGACTGCCCTTAATGTAGCCACAGCCAGGTTCCACACCCCTCACAGATGTCAAACAAGCACTCCCAGCTGTGAGTGAGCATGAAAATTCTGGTGCTTGGAGCCTGGGCCAGCTCCCAGTTGGGCACTGTTCACCCTATGCCTTACCTGTATCGAATGATTCTCGTGACAGGTGTGGGTTCAACAGAAACAGCTAACTCCAGGAGGAGCCTGGGAACCTGGGAGGGCTCTGTGATGGGGGAGAGAGATTCCTGGGGGCATGCATGTGTGATAACTCACTTCCTCTCAGACCCCAGAAACTAGTCTAGGTTGCTATATCTAGACAAGCTGGTGGTCTCTGTTCAGGGAGAAGTGACTGTGGTTTTGTGTATTAGTTGTTGTTGATTCGTTTTGTTCTTTGAAATAGGGTTTCTGCCGGGCAGTGGTGGCGCTTGGGAGGCAGAGGCAGGCGGATTTCTGAGTTCGAGGCCAGCCTGGTCTACCGAGTGAGTTCCAGGACAGCCAGGGCTACACAGAGAAACCCTGTCTTGAAAAACCAAAAAAAAGGAAAGAAAGAAAGGAAGAAAGAAAGGAAGAAAGAAACAGGGTTTCTCTATGTAACAGCCCTGGCTGTCTTGCAACTTGCTATGTAGACCAGACTGGCCTCAAACTCACAGAGATCTGCCTGCCTCTGCCTCCCAGGTGCTGGGAGTACATAAAGACATGGACCACCATGCCCTGCTAGGTTTTAGGTTTTGCTTTATTTGTTTGTTTGGTGAGACAATGTTTCTGTGTATGGCCTTGGCTGTCCTGGAATTTGCTCTGTAGACCAGGCTGGCCTCGAACTTATAAAGATCTGCCAGCCTCTGCCTCCCACGTGCCTGAATTAAAGGCATGCGCTGCCACCCTCCCCCAACTGGTCTTGTGTATTTTGAGTGGGATAAAAGAGATGCCCAGGTCTCCCCACCACTGTGGAAGGGAGTTCAGGAGTGGTTTTTCTAGGTCACCATCCTGCCACATCCACATCTGACCGGAACCCTTCCTCCGTGCCCTGGAAAACAGGTCCTGACTTCTTTTCTTCCTGGCAGGGGACACCATCGCCAGCGTCAATGGTCTCAACGTGGAAGGTATCCGGCACCGGGAGATTGTCGATATCATCAAAGCATCCGGGAACGTACTCAGGTATTCGTGTCTAGGTGCAGTGCCTAAGGGTTCCTGAGCTCAGCCTTGTGGTGCTTCCTCTGCCTTCAGGCTCGCTCAGCCTTTGTCCCCCTCCATCCCTCAGACTGGAAACTCTGTATGGGACGTCCATTCGGAAGGCAGAACTGGAGGCACGCCTGCAGTACCTTAAGGTGGGGACCAAGAAAATACAGGCTCTGCCTTCCTCTTCCTGGTTCCTGCCCCTCAGGCCCTTTTAAGGGTTCCTGCATCTCTCTTAACCTCTGTTAGCCCTGAGGCTTCTGTGCCTTTCTCCCTTTCCCATGTGTCCCCGTAGCCTGCTAGTGACCTGGTAGTCCTAACAGTTGGCTGCATGTGTCTTACAGCAAACCCTGTACGAGAAGTGGGGAGAATACAGGTCGCTTATGGTACAGGAGCAGCGGCTAGTGCATGGTGAGTAGGTCGGGCCGCCCCCACGGACACCCCCCAGCAGCACTCCCCTCTTAGAACTCGCAGGGGTGGCCTGGAACTACTGCTTTGGATCCCACCCTTGATACACAGTTTTGTTCTTACAGTCGCCCTCTGGAGGTTAGGGTTGAGTACTGCTGTTTGGTGCAGGCCTTTAATCCAGGGAGGCAGAGGCAGAGAGGCAGAGAGGCAGAGAGGCAGAGAGGCAGAGAGGCAGAGGCAGGCTGATCTCTGAGGTCAGCCTAGTCTACAGTAGTAAGTTCTAGGACAGCTAGGGCTCTGTGGAAAGACCCTGTCTCCAAAAGAAGCAGCGTGTATGTGCGTGTCTGTCTCAGTCCTTTCTGTGGAAAGACCGTATCCAAAAGGAGCGAGTGCGTGCGTGTGCGTGCGTGTGCGTGTGCGTGTGCGTGTGTGTGTGTATTAACTCCAGCTTTACAGACAGAAAGACTGGGGCCTACGGCCCTCGTAGGTAGCCACAAGGAAAGAACAGGATCTTCTGCCCATGCCTTCTGACCCTTAGCCTAGGGCACTCTGGCCCCTGGATTCAGGAAGCTCCCTGGTCTTTTGTCTCCACAGGCCTGGTGGTGAAGGACCCAAGCATCTATGACACACTGGAGTCCGTGCGCTCCTGCCTCTACGGTGCAGGCTTGCTTCCAGGCTCGCTGCCCTTTGGGCCTCTGCTCGCTGCGCCTGGGGGTGCCCGCGGGGGCGCGCGGCGGGCCAAAGGGGACACCGACGACGCCGTGTACCACACGTGCTTCTTTGGGGGCGCCGAGCCGCAGGCGCTGCCACCCCCGCCGCCTCCTGCGCGCGCGCCAGGCCCGAGCTCCACCGAGACCCCGGCGTCCGTGTTGTGTCCCGCACCCCGCGCCACGCTCAGCCGCAGCGCCAGTGTGCGGTGCGCAGGCCCGGGCGGGGGTGGCGGCGGGGGCGCGCCGGGCGCGCTCTGGACTGAGGCCCGCGAGCAGGCCCTGTGTGGCGCCGGCCTACGCAAGACCAAGTACCGCAGCTTCCGCAGGCGGCTGCTCAAGTTCATCCCCGGACTCAACCGCTCCCTGGAGGAAGAAGAGAGCCAGCTGTAGGGGCGCGGGTGGGCAGGTGGGAAGTATTTATTTATTTATTAATCGTAACAGCCAGTGCAAAAAGTAGGGGCGGTAGTGTCGGTCTGAGGACCCCAGGAGCCCAAAGCTGCGGGAGAGGGTCCTTGCTAGCTCTGGCCCTTCTGGTCGGTTCATGGCTTGTCTGCTGAGGAAAAAACAAAAAGGAGCCTAGTTGCTTTCTGTCCTCTCCTAAACCGCAGCAGGAGCTCTTTAGGAGGAGAATAGACACTGGGAATTGGGAGAGGTCTGGGGGACCAAAGAGGGCTGTACCAACCTAAAGTCTGGGTCAGTCGTGCCTTGTGGGGGCCCTGTCCCAAGAAACCCTCTCCTCAGCTTTATTAGCTCTCCAGCCCTTAGCCTTGGGGAGAGGAGATCCACGATGGATCATCCCCCACCCTACAGAGACAGAGAGACAGACAGACATACAGTCACGCAAGCGCACGAACACACACACACACACACACACACACACACACACACACACACACACAATGGACCAGTGGACCCCAAGGGGGCAAGGTGCTGGTCCCCTCCCTCCAACCTTGACCCCTAAGGGCTTAACCCCTGTCCAGGGGCCTATAACTAAGTGGGGTCCTGCCAGGCAGGGGTCCTGGGTTCTGTGCTCCTTGGGGTACAGGAATGAGTTCATTCAGGTGGGGTGGGGCAGCCTGGACTGTTCCACCGTTTTCTGCATATGTTGCTTCTGAACCACAAACTGTATAAAATTGATGGTTTTTTGCATCTGTGTCAGTGTGGTAACTGCCTGTGGGGGAGGACTGTGCTCAGGCAAGCTCTGACTCCGCCATGCAGCCCCCTCCAAATACACACAGGCTGCACTTCACATCTTTCTTTTAGCCTAAAGCCAGGGAAATTGTCTAGGGGATTTTAATGAACATGTACTGGCCTGAACTGAGGCCCCACACCCTCTTTAGAACCCGGGCCTCCCGTTCAGGTGCATTTTTGAAGCTTCCCTCCCCAGTTACTCACAACAGACACAGGGTCAGTTGTCTAACGCCCCTTCCTGGCTTCCTGGCTAGTACATCTGAGGTCTGTCTTGAGAAGATGCTAGATCCACAGACTTAGCCGCTGACCACCCAACCTGTGACAGACAGGTCCGTCTTCTGGCCCTCCTCCCATCCTTCACTCCTGTGCCTCCCTGGCTAAGCCCTGAGCTTTATTTCCGGGTTCCTTAACTGCTCATAATGCCAGCTACAGACACATCCCTCCAGGCCTCTGCATTGGCTTTTCCACTAGAGACCTCTTCGGTATTTGATCTCTCTCTCTCTAAGGCCTGCCTACTTAGTCAAATGGGGCCATGCCCTCTGTGACAGCCTGGGCTTGTTTCCATCACACTATGAATCACCATCTGGAACTGTCTTGACACTCATGGGTTTGGTGGTTGGCCAGTCCTCCCCACTCATGAAGGTATGTCCTCCTCACTCAGGAGGGTGTAGATGCTCCCCACTCATGAAGGTGTATGTCCTCCCCACTCAGGAGGGTGT